>QLTV01000548.1:250563-278235 GCA_003457575.1 Thermophis baileyi
ATTCTATCCCTCTGTTTATGCAGCCTAGAACTGTGTTGGCTTTTTTGGCAGCTGCTGCACACTGCTGGCTCATATTTAAATGGTTGTCCACTAGGACTCCAAGATCCCTCTCACAGAGGGATTTCTCACTGCTATTAAGTCTGGTTTCACCCAGTTTATATGTACACTTTTGGTTTTTCTTACATAAGTGTAGGACTTTACTTTTCTCTACAGGGTTCAAGTCTGTCAAGATCCATCTACAGCTCTTGAAATGGATCTAGTAGACTAAGCCAACCTTGACATATTCTAAATATTCACATAAATGACATTCTCTCTTGAAATATTTCTTACCTATCAGTCCTTGACATAGAGCAAGCCTTTTTTTGTTGGTAGAATAAAAGATTGGATTCTTGTGCAGCTCCTGCAATATATAGGTATATATAAGCTACTTTAAACCCACACAAGACTATGTTTATACAATGCCTTATTGGATAAATACATTTATAATATTATAAGCATCTTTGTTTTGCTATTATATGAAACATGTTGGAACTCAAGAAAGAAGTATAACATAGGGAGTTTGTAATCTAGCATATAACCAAGGATCAGCCTAAAAACAAGTAAGTGTTTTCTGCCAGCATTATAATATGTGATTTGAGACCAGTCCCAAGAAATCAGAATATTCCTGTTTTCATTTCTGAATTGAATAAGTCAAAACATAAATACAGTGGTATTTGGTAGTGATGAATATTTAAATGAGAATCAGAAGAAGACCTAGAAATGTGATGAGTCAAACTTTTCTTAGGAATCAGTGCTAACAGAACGTATTTGTCATGTAAACATAAATTTGCAGCCTGTTCATTCTTTCAAGGATAAAGTGGATATATTTTAACATAATACATCTTTTGTTGATACAGTGTTTATCCCCCGAGCTTTCATAATCAGATAATTGCATTCTTAGTTTCCCTGGAAATATTGAAACTACTATTATTCTTGTGAGAAAAAATGATGATCCACTCAAAACATCACTTATATGCCCAAGAATAATATATCTACCAACAAGGAAATATCAAGCCCAAATCCAAAGTCAAATAAAACCAAAAATATCAGGCAATTCCTGAAGCTTGGCATTCAGACAAATCAGCCATCAATAGACACATATTGTAGACATAAGCCACACTTATACATCATTCAAAAGAGATAATAAAAAAGCTAAGGAGGAAACAAAAAGAGCAAAAAAAAAACCCCATCCTCACCAACCACCTACAACCAGATAAGGAGGGATTAACACCAGAAAAACAAAGAAAAAAATAATGTCTTAATCAAACTACCAAGGAGAGAACCATACCCCCACCTACACTGACAAGGCAAGCTACAGCACATAAACAGGGAGCAAACCCCTCACCCCACCGATGATAATAGTTACTTAGTCAAATCTGCAACCAAACAACCAAAATGAGGGTGCACCAAGGACTCCACAGTTCAACCCTGAGCTACAAATATTCTCTTCTATTGAAACCTAAGCTATAAATATCATCTTCTATTGAAATATTATCAAAGATATTATCAGACATCACTAGATTGCAATTTCATGATATTGGGGGGAAAAAAAACCAATAATAATAAAGGGAGTGGAAGCTATATTGTGCACAGAGGGCAAGCAAGCAAGGGCAAGCTACTTTACCCTAGCCTAAGCGGAAATTTAAAAAAAAAGAATAGCCACTGGAGGATGTAAGGGCTAAATGGAACATGAACTTCTAGAGATGAGGATAGTTCATCGAGTTAACAGCCCTTTGATGAATCAACTGCAAGTTTTTGGGTTGTTTTTTTAAAAATGGAAAAAAGGCACTGCTAGCCAGCAGAGCAGTCAGTCGCTGGAGAAGAGAGGGCAGTCAATTAGAGCCGCCTTAAGAACAGAAGAAAGTGCCAGAGATCATCCTCTCTGTAGGACTTAAGAAGTCTCACATTAAAAAATTAGCACTTTTGAATTGATGCTGGAAAACACAAGAGCAGGATATATTTGCAATGGGCTGGGAATAGCAGGCACAATATAATCTCCACTCCTGCATTCAGAAAGCTGAGTCTCTGGTACCGGCAAGGGGTTGAGTAGAAAGTACAGATCTACCCTGACTGTGGTTCTCTGAAGTCCGCAGTTCATAACTTTCCCATTATCTGGTGTGTGTGTGTTTTTTTTTAAAGCTAAATCATCTGGCCTTGAACCTGGGATCTGTGAACTGCAAAGCATGTGTTATACCTCCACAGGTAGTCTTCAACTTATGACCATAATTGAGCAGAGTAAGTATGTTGTGCCAGTCTTTAAGCAGGTCATCACATGACCAACACAATTTTACAACTTTTTTTTTGTGGCAGTCATTAAGCGAACGGCATGGTTGTTAAACAAACCCATTGTTCACAATGGATGGTGTTTACTGAAAACTGAAAGTAAACACTGGTTTCTGGCAAAAAGTCATGGTCACATGACCATGAGATGCTGCATACAGCCATAAATGCAGGTTGGTTGCCGAGCATCCAAAATGTGATCATGTGACAGGGGTGGGTCACCCAACTTCAAACCCAGGTCATAACTGTCTTTTTGGGAGTCCATCATAACTTTAAATGGTCACTAAATGACCGGTCATTAAGCAAAGACTATCTTTGTAAAACAAGTCCTCCATACCTTCTAAGATTTCAGAAAACCATTTTCTTTTCTTTCTTTTAATAAAATGTTTCTGTAATACAAATTGCATCACTTACATGTGGCCTCTTCCACTGTATCTTTTGGGGCAGTTTCTGGAGTAATGGTCCTGTACCTATGGATCTCACATCTGCTGGGAAGGACAGGTCTTCAAACAAACACCCTTTCTTCAAGCACTCTGCCAGCAAACTGTGATAGTTCTGTTGGCTAAGCTTATTGGGCTCTGCGAAACTTTTTGTCTTCAAGGGCCGCCATTGCTGTCGCTTCCTCTTCTGTTGGCGCATGCAGAGTAGCTGCCGAAAAGGCATAACTGTGTCACACAGTGTTGTTCTGGATCTGCGTAGTGGTTCTAACTCCCTTATCCAAAGCTAGATGTTCTTCAATCCAAATTAATCCTGTTTGGAAAGATACCATAAAAGATCAACAAGTAAATAAGTAAATAAGCAAGCAAGTTCACTCACTCACTTGCTCTATGGCTCTTCTCACATTGTGGGATGCATCATATTAAGGAACAAAGTGGGTTAATTTTTCAACGTCATATTTTAAAAAGCAAACAAAGAATCATGTACACCACCCTAAGTTTCTGGGAGGGAAAGTGAAATTCAAAAGAGAAAAGAGATAGCATACAAAGCACATTAAAAACAAAGAACTTCGGTCTGTGCTGTAGAAACAGTCATTTTAATCTGGATTTCTAAAGAATGCCTGACTGATGTAGATGATGTCATGTTTTGAAAAATGGCGCATATTATTATTAACTCTTCTTTGAAATCACACCAGAATTATATTGAAGTCAGTAAAATTATCTAAGCTGGCATACTGTATGTCCATGTAGGTCATGTGGATTTTGGAATCAGCTTTTACTGAATAAAAGGAAGGAAACAAGTTGAGCATATAATAAGACACAGAAATTACAGGTCTATTAAACAAAAATATTTTTTATTCTTCTTTAAAACAGAAAGGGAAAAATAGTTTTAGCATCTTTGTACTTTGCAGCTAGAGTTTTGATGCTCAGTCTGATTCCTGACTATACTAATCCTAACTGCTTTAAAACCAAATATCCTCCACCTCCAGAAAGTGTATTCTCAGAATATTTTGCACAGATAATAGTGTGCTTAAGAGTCATTTGATGGTTTTAAGAAAAGTCTTCAGAGCATTCTTTAAAATCATAAAATGTATTCTCATATGGTCAATCAAAAATTCCACTTTATCCTCCTTATTAGATATCCTAATTATTACTTTGAAAATCCCCAGTGAGCTGCTCCTTCCAAGATTAAACTTTAACTTCTTTTGTACATGAAAATTTCATTTGGGGTGTTTGTAATAGGGGGAAAGTGATTTAATTTAATTTATAAAATTTATATGCCGCCCAACTCCCGAAGGACTCTGGGCGGCTTACATCATGTAAAAAATAAAACATATAATTTTTTTTTTAAAAACCATCCATATTTAAAATAAAACATTCACACAACCATGCATGGGCCAATCAGAACCAATATTGGCCCCAGGCCTGCCGGAAAAGCCAGGTCTGAACAGCTTTACGGAAGGCCAGTAAGGTGGGGGTAGTACGGATCTCGGGGGGAAGTTGGTTCCACAGAGTCGGAGCGGCTACAGAGAAGGCCCTCCCCCGCGGTCCCGCCAGCCAACACTGTCTGGCCGACAGGACCTGAAGAAGGCCAACCCTGTGCGACCTCACTGGTCGATGGGAGGAATATGGCATAAGGCGGTCACGCAGATAAACTTCTGAGTTTGACAGCCATATCCTTACTAAATGTTCTTAGAGCACTTAGAAAATTGTTAGATAAAATGGCCAGTTTCTCAAGACTGTGCTTAACTATAGATATAATTGAGAGCCACTTTGTGTAGTGGAAAAGGCACAAGGCTAGAAACCAGAAGATGGTGAGTTCTACTACTGCCTTAGGGATGAAGCTGGGTGACTTTTGGCCAGTCATTCTCTCTCTGCTTTAGGAAGAAGGTTTCTGAAAGTCTTGCCAAGAAAACCTCAGGGACAAGTCCAGGCAGTCAATGTGTTAAGATTGATTTAAAGGCAACAAAAATATATCCAGAGTTAGATAGATATGATCATTCCATATGCTATTATGCATCCTCCCTAAGCTTGGCAGAATAGGAGAAAAATTATTGGTTTGGGACTAAGGAAGGTCACGTAAAATTTCCGTTCATCCACTAATTCACTAGATTTTTCACATCAGCAATTTGCATGATTGTCCATACTTTCTGCAAAGAACAAGGAGGAGTGAGATTGTATGTCAGGGTGTTAGATTTCCCTGCTTGACCACACATTTGCTGATCCTGTTCTTGGCTGACTGCATGCTTGGCATGACGTGCAGAGGTCACATGCATGGAGAATCAGTTCACCATCGCAGATAAACTGTTCTTAGACACAGTTCAGACATTCGTTTGTTTGCTTATACAGCCACTCATTTTATATGTTATAATGAAGGGTCCTTGGTGCTCTCTGAACTTGGTTGTCTTCTTACAGATATTTCATTACTCAAAACTGCACTGATGATGTTACCTAATTTGGGCAATGAAACATCTGCAAGAAAATAACCAAGCTCAGACAGCACCAAGGACCCCTCATTTCAACCCTGAGCTACAAATATTCTCCTTTATATATTATAATCCTGGGCAGATCACAAAACAAGAATAAAAACATCATGCAAAATAAATAAAAAATATTACAAAATCTCCCAGTTCTCCCAAAAGCAAGCATCCCCCCCCCATACATCCCCATTCAGTTGACTGGACTCCAGCCTCACCCCTTCCAATGTTTGGAGTGGGTGAGGCTAGAGGGCGAAGAGCCAGCTCTTTGAGGCATTCCAGACCATGAAAAGGGAAAATGCCTGCCAGATTGCAAGAGGAAAGGTGTTTGTTACGTACTGACGCACAGAGTATGCATTTGCATACCCGCCGCTGATTGGCTTAGTCAGCGGCGGGAAAAATAAACGGCTGTCAGTGGACAGCAGGCTGCAGGGAAACCCTTAAAAGCGGTTCCCCTGCCGCCAGACAGCCAGTCCGTATTAGTACTTTCCATGCAATAAAGGTGCTGAACTGTTCCTACGTCTCGGCTATTCTTCCCGCGCGAATCTAACAGTATTCCACAGGGCAAGGACTTCTACAGAGAAGGTGTGCTCCCTGATCACACAAGATGACATCATTTAAGGGGAGAGACCTGAGGCATGACTACCCTATCTGACCTTGTGGCATGGGCAAATATCCAAAGGCAGAGGCCATCCCTCATATAATCTGGCCACTCAGGGCTTTAAAGGTAATAACCAGCATTTTGAATTACCCTGAAAAGAAAGTGGAAGCTATTACAGCTTGTGCAGCAACAGTATAATAGGAGCAGACTATGGAGCGCCCAGAACTATGCGTACTGCTGCATTCTGGACTAGTAGTAATATTTATATGGTCTTCAAGTGCAGCCCGTGTACACTCTGTTGCAGTAATCTAGCCAGGAAGTGACCAGGACATGAGTGACAATGAGTAAGTACTCCTGTTCCCGGAAAGGGTGTAACCAGCATGCAAGATGAATCTGTGCAGAGTTCCACAATTGAGCTATTTGGCCAAAGATTCAAATAGGTCACAACACTGATAGTAACACATATTAGTTAAGTCACCTGTGTATCCTATATTCTATGTTGCTGGTGGTGTGGCATGATACAATTCCCTTTTTCTCTAGGTATAGTTACAAACTGGCAGTAAGAAAAGTTGTATGGACTTATTTCTCATTTTTCATCTTAAAATGTTCCAACAGTGTTGGAAGCAAACAGAAACTTCTAATCCTGAATAACAGAATTGGAAGGGACCTTGGAGGTCTTCTAGTCCAACCTCCTCCTCAAGCAGGAAACCCTGCACCATTTCAGACAAATAGTTGTCCAATCTCTTCTTAAAAATCTTCAGTGTTGGAGCACCCACAACTTCTGAAGGCAAGTCGTTCCACTAATTAATTGTTCTAACTGTAAGAAAATTTCTCCTTAATTCTATCTTGCTTCTCTCCTTGATTAGTTTCCATCCATTGCTTCTTGTCCTGCGTTCAGGTGCTGAAGTTTTGCTCAGTTCTCACTGAGCAAGATTATCAGCCTGTAAGTATTTATTCCAAAGTATTAGCATCTCAACTCAGATGAGCATTACACCTGCTTTTCTTTTTCTCTTCTTCTTCTTCCTCCATGCTTATAGAAGTGCCAGAAGGGCACATCACTTTCTTGTTAGAAATCTGCTTCCAGGGGACTTCTGAAAGCCTCGTAAAATTGGAACCACTTTGTTGCCTGCTCCAAGTATACGTATTCACATAGATCTCAGTTACATTCTGTAGGATAGATTTGCATTAAGGTTTTCAATATGTCTAATGAATAAAACCAAAATGTTTTTTTAAAAGAAATTGTATCCCTTATTTGTAAAAACAGAATAACTATAAATTACATTGCTAGAGAGCTAGATGGATGAATGATCTGAGAATATTTGCATTTTCTGAATATAGCCACTAATCAAAATAAACTGCTGTTTCATAATTTCTTTTTAAATATTATTGCAAAAATCAGCATTTCTTTCAATATATGTAAGGGAAATCTTCACTCAAAGCCACCATTTTATAAGCTTCTTTGTGGGCAGAGACAGATTAATAAGATATATGGTGCGCAACACTGAAAAAGAATTAGAATTTTTTAAACTATAAAAATACCACACAAGATATGTATCCTTGACAATTTGTAATGTAACTTTGCATTGAAAATATAAAAATACAATGATGTAAGAAACTATGCCAATTATTCAGAAAACTGGAAAAAGAATGGATTTTTATAGCACTTGTCAAGAAACTAGGTTTATTGAAATATATATTGGCAGATTCCCAGGTCATGATCAAAAGTCAAACAATGGATTAACCCAGTGGTGAAATCCAAATTTTTTTACTACCGGTTCTGTGGGCGTGGCTTGGTGGGCGTGGTGTGGTGTGGTGTGGCTTGGTGGGCATGGCAGGGGAAGGATACTGCAAAATCTCCATTCCCACCCCACTCCAGAGGAAGGATACTGCAAAATCCATCTTCCCACCCCAGTCTGGGGCCAGCCAGAGGTGGTATTTTCCAGTTCTCTGAACTACTCAAAATTTCCGCTACCGGTTCTCCAGAACCTTTCAGAACCTGCTGGATTTCACCCCTGGATTAACCCTACATTGTCAAGTAAATTGTCCTATGTTAAATGACAGTTAAAATTCAAATCTGGCTGCTAAGTGATTATATTACTGTCTGCAGGGGTGGGTTCTGGCTTACCTCGCTGCCGGTTTGCTTCCTCACGTGCTGTGCGGGCATGGCGCACACCACGCGGGCATGCATGCGCAGTGCTAAAAACCCAGATTCTGTGCATGCGCAGAAGCAAAAAACCCAGCTTCTGCGCGTGCACAGAAGCAAAAAACAAGATAGCGCTGCCGAGAGAGCCAGTTCAGGGGCGTGTCCAGCCGGCCATCACTGCCGGTTCGACGAGCGGGGGGGAAATTCCCGCTACCGGTTCTATAGAGCCGGTCTGAACCGGCAGGAACCCACCTCTGACTGTCTGTTGTCATCTGTCTGTCTGTCTGTCTGTCTGTCTATCACACAGCTGTCAAACTCGCCACGTCATGTTGCCGTCACGTGACGTTTCGCGAGATTTTTCCCATTTGCAGAACTGGGGTGGGCATGGCCTGCACATGATGCATCCGACCCGCGGGCCGCCAGTTTGACACCCCTGGTCTATTATCTATCTATCTATCTATCTATCTATCTATCTATCTATCTATCTATCTATCTATCTATCTATCTATCATCCATCTATTTATCATCTAACAGAATAACAGAGTTGAAAGGGACCTTGGAGGTATTCTAGTCCAACCCCCTGCTCAGGCAGGAAACCCTATACCATTGCAGGCAAATGGTTGTCCAATCTCTTCTTAAAAACTTCCACTATTGGAGCATCCACAATTTCTGGAGATAAGTTGTTCCACTAATTAATGTTCTAACTCTCAGGAAATTTGTCCTTAGTTCTAGGTTGCTTCTCTCCTTGATTAGTTTCCATCCATTGCTTCTTGTCCTGCCTTCATGTGCTTTGGAGAATTGGTTGACACCCTCACTCCTCAAATATTGGAACACTGCTATTATATAACCCCCTAATCCTTCTTTTCATTAAACTAGCCATATCCAATTCTAGTAACCGGTCTTTAAGTTTTAGCCTCCAGTCCCTAATCATCTTTGTGGCTCTTTCTAGAGTCTCAACATCTTTTTTACATCGTGGCATCTAAAACTGGATGCAGTATTCCAAGTGTGGCCTTACCAAGGCATTATAGAATGGTATTAACACTTCATGTGAACTTGATTCCATCCCTCTGTTAATGCAGCCTAGGACTCTCTTTACTTCAATATTTATTTGCCTCCCTATTCCAGTGATTCTAGATGGCTCACAATAAAAACATATAGTAAAAGAAAAAACTATATACCTAAAAACTATCAAAACTGTTCTATAAAAACAAATCAAATTTAAATCAGACAAAAATAAACCAACACCCCCCCCCCCAAGGTGATGAATGCATGGGTCATTGTCACCAAGTCCTCCTGTTTTAGAAAGAGCCAGAACTGTGGCAAAGGTTTCTCTGACCATAGACTCCACCTACTATTCAAGCAGTAACCATGAGTCCAGGAGAATTCCCAAATTGCAGACTTTCTCCTTCCAGGGGGGTATGAATCCACCCAGAACCAATCCAAGAGCCAGCATGGAGTCTAATGGTGTTGACCTTCCATTGAGGACCTGTATACTGCACGAGTGAAAAAGAGGGCTGTGAAAATATTTACAGACCCCTCACATCCTGGACACAAACTGTTTCAACTCCTACCCTCAAAACGACGCTATAGAGCACTGCACACCAGAACAACTAGACACAAGAACAGTTTTTTCCCGAACGCCATCACTCTGCTAAACAAATAATTCCCTCAACACTGTCAAACTATTTACTAAGTCTGCACTACTATTAATCTTCTCATCGTTCCCATCACCCATCTCCTCCCACTAATGACTGCAGGACTGTAACTTGTTGCTTGTATCCTTACGATTTACATTGACTGGTTCCTAATATGATTTGATTGCTTATTTGTACCCAGACTATCATTAAGTGTTGTACCTTATGATTCTTGACAAACTTATCTTTTCTTTTATGTACACTGAGAGCATATGCACCAAGACAAATTCCTTGTGTGTCCAATCACACTTGGCCAATAAAAAATTCTATTCTATTCTATTTTGCCAGAACTAATTCTAGGCTTCTCTGGTCTCAGACCCATACAGGCATAGTAAGGCATAGTAAGAACTACACAGTATCACCAGCTTGGCCTTTTGGTGGAAATACATAATTGGGTATGATCTGGATATGGATTAAACTCCCAGAAATTTAAGATAGATGTTAAAGCAGAGGAGAGATGCCAAGTCCTAGAACACTAACCACAGGAATAGCAAGCAGCTTAACTGCTCCTCCCCTAGCAAGAGCCGAGGTGGCGCAGTGGTTAGAGTGCAGTACTGCAGGCTACTTCAGCTGACTGCTAGCTGCAGTTCGGCGGTTCAAATCTCACCGGCTCAAGGTTGACTCAGCCTTCCATCCTTCTGAGGTGGGTAAAATGAGGACCCAGATTGTTGGGGGCAATATGCTGACTCTGTGAACCGCTTAGAGAGGGCTGTAAAGCACTGTGAAGCGGTATATAAGTCTAAGTGCTATTGCTATTGCTATTGCTAGCACCACTGCCCAAAATGACATACTCAGGAAAATGTGGATCTAGAAAGTATTTCCTAAAGTAGTATGATGTTACAGTGCCACCCTGCCTAAGCTAGAACTTTCCAACTCTGCTGAATCAATGGAATATTTCATTAAAGCCACTCAAATTACTGTGTCATTTAAAGAAAAGAGAGCATGTTAGATACTGCCAGAGAAATGACAACAAAATAGATATTAGAATGATATCCAATATCATCCAGAAATTATAATATTAATATGGAAAATATTTCTTTGTCAGTGGAAGATTATTGTTAACTGTATTAAGATACCACTGTCTACAAAATGCAGTGAACTCACAAAATTCCTCTTGAACAAGTACTGACTGGCCACACAAGAAGAGAAAAGGATCACATGGACCTTTTGCTATAAACCCAAAGCAATGTGAAAATCCCTCATAAACATGTAGCCAAAAACTTGCTTTGCATACAGTCATCAGTTTAATTTATAAATTATAAAACTCATTGCCTACAATGGGATATTAGAAAAATGATGGAACAGGATGGAGAAAAGAACACCGCATTGTGTCTTAACTGTCAGGAATTATTAATTAAATCAGAATTAATAAAGGGAAAGCATACAAATCAAATAGTTGGTTTGGTTTTAAACCAACAAAATTATGCACGTATAACTACATTTTGTAGTTAAAATCAGATCATGTCACTTGTAAAAATAATCAGATTTCTTTCAAAAATAAAAAATAAACAGTAACAAAAACACCAACATCTCTATTAATAGGAACATTCATAAGAGCATGTAGTATTTTGGAAAGTATAGGTTATATGGGCATACATGCTTAGAAGTTATTTTGGAAATGAAATCAGCTAAAAAGAGATCAGAGAAATATGAAGAATAATATAATTTTCCTTACTAGTCCTTGGTGTTTCAAAACTCAGGATTCCTAGCAATGTACTAAATTATTGGTCTAATGAACAAAGTATGAAAGCCATTATCCATTACCAGATCTCAGAATTCCTGCTATATTTCTACTGAAAAGTCACTTTCCCTTCTAAACCTATTTTCCCATTTTAGAAAAAGTGATTCCATGCAGCCTATAAATCTATATTTTTGGAAAAAATGACGAATTGGTGGGGATGTTTTTCACTGGGAAGAAAAGGTACAATGTTGTTTCTTCTCCAGTGCTATTGCCTGACTCTGATCATATCCATAAGCCGACCATGGTTATTTGCCAAATTTAAAGAGAGAAGAGAATTTCCACCATTTTATAAAAACAAAAAATGAGACAAGGAGCCAGTCACCAGGCTTGACAAGTAATGAAGCCAATCCTGCCACAGGAAAAAATATATATATTTCTACCACCTCAGCATAGCACAATAGGGGACTTCAATTCCCATAGTTAAAGTAGAGTTTAACTGTAGTATAATTAAATTTTAAAATTAAGAAAAATTGATTGTAAATTTATAAATCACTACGTTTAATTCACAATGCCTTTTATATTAAAACCTTAGCTGGCAAAAGCAATGAAGCTCTAACATTTTAACAGGCTGACTTTTGTCTATACCGTAGAAGACTTACCTTGTCCAAATACCTTCTCTTGTCCAAAATAAAGTAATAAATCCCGGAAGAGACGCCTTGTCAATTTTGTGGTCAATTTTGTGATGCTAGAACAATATCTTATTTAAACAATTATGATATGCATATACCATATTCTCCTATGTATGTAAGGCTAAGACCTACTCACCAAGTTCAAGGGAGATACCTGTTCAAAAGCTGGGTTCTAAGTGCAGGAGGTGTTGTAATAGTAGAGGTTTTTGAAGTTTTGCTGGTCACATGACTTACCTGAAAGGACCTGTCAGATCATCCAAAAAATGACACACACTTTGCACACATACCAAAAGGCACTTCCTCCTCTGTTTTTATACATATAGATAGATAGATAGATAGATAGATAGATAGATAGATAGATAGATAGATAGATAGATAGATAGATAGATAGATAACTTTTATTAAAACTTTTTAAAAGGAAGGTAAACAACTAATACAACCTAATATAAAGTAGAGGAGGGGAAAAAAAAGCTAAAATGTGAATAAGGCAAAGAAGTAAAAGAAAAAAATTTAAAAAGGAAATAAAGATCCAAAGTGACTTCTGAGAGTCTTCACAGCAGGTATAATTACATCATGATTCTCCTCTTTTTACTTCCTCCTCTGTTTATGGCTTTGTTTTTCCCTTCCAAATTGTGAAGCATAAACAGATGACGCTGCGCGGGTCACACTCATGCCACTGGAATGCGTCTGTATTTTTAATAGATATCCAGCACACACTATAAATTTTGATTTTTGGGTGTGGGCAGGGGGAGGGGGAGGGGAGGCAGAGTCTCGCCACTTCTTTCCAGCATACTAAAAAAAATATTCTATACAAACATGAGCACAATCGCACCCACAAATATGAACACTCAGAGATATCTCAGTGCCCAGAAATTAATCAACTGAAGAAAATGTGCTAAGAACAGTCAGGGGACAAAGTCTGTGAGCAATCTGCCAACTGCAATCTACCAATTGTATGAAGTGCATCTTAACTATTGCTGTACTTATTTTGAAGCACTTTTTATTGATTACCCATTTTTCTGTTATCCACAACTACAGGTGGAGTGCCCTAAAATTACTCCATGCCCTAAAGGTAAAGGTAAAAGTTTCCCCTGTCCAATCATATCCAAACCTAGACTCCTCTCTGTTTCTTAGCTGAGGGAACAAGCATTGTCCAAAGACACTTCCGTAGTCATGTGGCCAGCATGACTATATGCCGAAGCGCATGAAATGCTGTTACCTTCCCACCAAAGTGTATCTATTTATCTACTCACAGTTGCATGCTTTCAAACTGCTAGGTTGGCAGGAGCTGGGGCAAGTAAAGGAGCTTACCCCATCATGAAGTGCTTGGGTCTCGAACCCGGGCTGTCAGCTTTCCAACTGACAAACTCATCCCCTTTTAACTGCTGAGCCATTGTGTCCCCATATTGTCCTAAGATACTGCCTTAAAACCATTCTCCCCCACCCCATCCACAATAGCTACATTTCCACACTGAATATTGTATAATGTATACACATGAGCACTCTATTAGAATGTATTAAGCATGAACACCCGAATTAATGATCCATGTATTAGTTACTAATGCCAGTATATTGCAACTGTCATATAATGCCAGCCTTATGTAATGCTATGGAAAAACAATAGTGTGTGGCTTTATTCCACATATTTATCTGAATGGACATGAATGAAAAACTGAGTATGGAAAACTCATTCAATGCAGGCTAAAAAGGCATAATCATTTCATCATGTGGAAAAGTACCAGAATGAACAAGACGTAATGAAGAAGACACAACAAAAGATGGTTCTCAAAACAACAAATTGCTCCCATATGGTTTGAATGAGGCAATAACATTCTAGAGGGAAAGTACCAGGTAGTATGCCAAAGTGGCATTGGTCAAGCTTTGATGAAATGGCCAGGCTTTGTTGGAAGATATGGAAATGTATGGGATCTGTAGTCCTTGGAAACCCTAACACAACAAATATTAATCGTAGGTATCCCATCTTGAAGCTTTGGAACACATACTGTAGATAGCCTGGCCAGCTAGACTATGAGTTGAGAATATATACATATGTGTGTGAATGAGCAGAGATGTTTGTTTAAAAGTGAAGAGAGGAAGATGAAAGCCTGCATTTGTTTCTAGATGTCTGAGCTTCTGGATTAAAAAAAACAACAAGAGTTCTGGCGATATGGATCTTGAATTGATCTGGCAGGGTTAGGGTTAACAGAGGCTCTTTCTTAATCTAATATTGGGGGCTAATATTGCATGAAAGGCCACTTTAATAATTCACCGTCATAATAATTGCAAAAGACAAGTTTACTAGGATCAGCTTACATGCTGCGACGATACCTACCATGAAACACAACATCTGCCTATCCCAGATCCTTGGGAAAGACCAGATAGATGGATAAAAATGCCAAATCCAGTCTGAACATCTGATTGACTGCAAGACGAACCATAATAATAATACCAGACAAAAGATATGGACAGACTTAGATTCTACAGAAACTGCTACAGGCAGTTGTGAAGGTCAAACTTTCACAACCTGCAGACCTTCTAGATGGATTTAAACTCCCCAAATTCTTCAGCTAGCCTGGGACAATCCAAATTTTCTCTTAATAGTCTCCATAATGTTTAATATCCCCAGAACAACATTGGTTTGAGCAAGATGCAAAATGGGAGCCTGGTTGCCAACCTAAAATGATGAGCAAACCACCAGGTCTTTTAGTGGTATAGGGGGAAAAAATCTTGGGAAATAGCAATGAAGCTAATTATCCAAATTTCTGAGAAATAGTTTTAAAAGTTACCCACTCTGGAGAAATATAATTAAACTAGGTCCCCAGTTTTGAAAAGCCATTTCGGTTACTTTGATCAAAGGACCACCTGACATCCTTATGATTTGGCCAACCACTGAGTATTTCTTTTGACATTCCTAAGCAGCCTGTCATCTCTCATCTTTGAAATGGGATGACAAAATGTGAAGGACAAGTATTTACTTAGCTTAATATTTCAGATTGCTTTTTCTGGCTTTAATTAGCTTTCAAATGTGTTGATTTCTATATTATGTATACATATTCAAAATGGATTGCAGTGATGCAAGACTTCACTCAGTCATCTAAAGCCTTTCTTTTCTGAATATAAATAGCATCACAGCTATTGCCTTTCAAGGAATTTCATATATTAAAGAAGACAAGTCAATAATTCGGTATGTGTCCTTTCTAAAAGTCGCATATACAGCTCATTTTCATGAAGCTTTACAATCAGCCATGGCCACCTGTCATAAGAATAAACTCCACTGGTGAATGGATGCTTCTTCCTCCTTACGGCCCAGCCCACACCACATCTCTCTCCTTTCTCCCTTTTTTTTCCATTCCCACATCTGTTCCCAAATCTGAACACTGGGGACTTTCAGCACAGATTTGAACAATGCAGAGTAAGAGGGCAGATCCTCTATTGATATACCCATGGACCAAAAAAAACACACCTGGACTTTATTAGCTATTCCACATTTTTGAATGTTTTCCACATTATTCATTATACCAGTACTTTATACATAATTTTATGGGAAAAAAATTAAAGGAATATAAAAACTAATCCACACTAAAATAAAATAGCTGTGATGCTATTTATATTCAGAAAAGAAAGGCTTTAGATGACTGAGTGAAGTCTTGCATCACTGCAATCCATTTTGAATATGTATATATAATATAGAAATCAACACATTTGAAAGCTAATTAAAGCCAGAAAAAGCAATCTGAAATATTAAGCTAAGTAAATACTTGTCCCTCACATTTTGTCATCCCATTTCAAAGATGAGAGATGACAGGCAGTTTAGGAATGTCAAAAGAAATACTCAGTGGTTGGCCAAATCATAAGGATGTCAGGTGGTCCTTTGATCAAAGTAACCGAAATGGCTTTTCAAAACTGGGGACCTAGTTTAATTATATTTCTCCAGAGAGGGTAACTTTTAAAACTATTTCTCAGAAATTTGGATAATTAAAGAAATCAAAGAAAAAGCTAAAAGTGCAGAAAGGAAAAAAAAAGTTAAAAAAAATACAAAAGCAAGAAAAAACTTACAAAGATGGCAATCCTCTTTGCAATTTATGAGAACAGTTATAAATTTACCTCTTATTCTATAATTTCAACGTAACTCTCTTCTTTCTATAATCTATCCTGTCCAGTCATTAAAATCATAAAATTTAACCTCATATTTTTCTGTTTCACACAAAAAGTCTATAAGGGGTTTCCACTCAGCAGTAGATGTAAATATCAGTATTGTGTTTTCTCTTATCAATAAAATCAATTTAGCCCCCTCAGCTCTATCATCTTGACCAACCATTCCTCCATTGTGGTAGCACTGCATCTTTCCATCTTTATGCATACAAATCATCTCGCTGCAGTTATCATCCACAAAACAAAGTTCCATGATATTTTTCACTATCTGTTTGTCCATCAATCCCAAAAGAAAATCCAATTGTCATGTTGGTGAAGCAGTCTGTATGTTGTCACAGGTAAAGCAGAAAACATGTGCAATCTCTTCATAAGGGAAGAATTAATCTGTTAGAAGGCATTCCAGACTAAAGCAGAGTCTAATGTAAATGACTTGTAATGGAAGCATGGCAGAGAAACTTACTGTACTTTTATGCCTAAGGTGGACCAGAATTGGTCCTTGGTTTATGCTCCAGAGTAGGCATCTCAGTCAGCTTAACTAAAAAAAAGTCCTCAAAAGAAGGACTGTTCAGAGCTACAAAGGTGGACTATGGACATAGCCATCTGTGACAACTTGTTTCCCCTTTGCTTGCTTAACCACCCAAGCCTGCTGATTGCGATCATTATCCTTTTTAACTGCTTGAAAACTGTCATTTGTTTGTGTGTGTGTATATACGTGTGTGTTTCTGTTGTTAATCATTTAGAAAGCTGCCTTCAGTGAATAGTCAACACCCTTATTGATCCAATAAAGTAACAAACGCACAAATGATTAAATAATAAATTTGTAAATTTGTAAATATACTTTATAAAACATCTTGGTGATCATTTTTTAAAATCTAGGTTTCGTTGTTTTTAGTGAACATCTTATAGCTGAAACAAAAATGCTGAGGTCTACAATTGGAAAAGCATTTTTGCTTAAAAAAAAAAAAAGCAAGAACCAAAGTGAAACATATTCCTTCTTTACTGAAGTGTAAAATCATGAAAAACGATTTTATCAAATCATAAATTTGAAGACTTTATAAATGGAAAGCAGGGGTGAAATCCAGCAGGTTCTGACAGGTTCTGGAGAACTGGTAGCGGAAATTTTGAGCAGTTGGGAGAACCGGTAGCGGAAATTTTGAGTAGTTCGGAGAACTGGCAAATACCACCTCTGGCTGGCCCCAGAGTGGGGTGGGAATGGAGATTTTGCAATATCCTTCCCCCAGGAGTGGGGAGGGAATGGGGATTTTGCAGTATCCTTCCCCTGCCACGCCCACCATGCCATGCCCACCAAGCCACGCCCACAGAACTGATAGTAAAAAAAATTGGATTTCACCACTGATGGAAAGTATCTTCTATTTAACTCCTGCTGTCCAACTCCTTTTTCTTTTGTGTTGTGCCTTTTAGTTTGTAAACTTGAAGGAGGGCAATGTTGTTTTCTAATGTTCAAAAGTTATTCTAGGAGTTATTTTCAGCCAATGAGTAAAATAAATAAATGGTTTACTTTTGAGTCAGTTTGCATACTCTGCTAATCAAGATGAATTACTTAACTAAGTGCATTCATTTGCTTTCGTTCAGCATAATGCTTCTAAATTATGCATATCAAAATAGTTATATAACATATACTGAAAAGAATTGGCCTTTATTTAAGCATGTGTGGTTCTAACCTAGCATAGATAATTTCTATGTTTTATTTTTCCAATTTATTAATAAAACAAATGGGAGAAAACTTATAATGTTTTAAAAAGTGTCCTTTATCAGGCTAAAGGCAATGGACACTTAAAAAATTTGATCATACATCTTATGCAGTTTAATTTTTCGAATATTTTCTGAATAATTTTGGCTTTTCAATGCATATTGAATATATTTCAGAATGTTAGATATTATTTCTTGCCTTTAGTTGGAAATAAATTACGGCAATGCAGAATTATTCAGCTGAAGACCAATTGTATCATTAATTTGATGGGTATTATATAAGCAAACAATAACTGATAAGCAAAACATTCTTTTGAGGCATGTTCTATATTTCATTTACTGTTAAATCCATAATATGAAAATTTTTCTCATTGCAGTTGCTTGTTTCTCTGGAATTACAGAGGAAACCTATCTGATCATGTGTTTCCTTCATTGATTCCAAAAAAGGAGCTGATCCATCATGTGCAAATATTATCTGACTAGTGAGTCACTGCTCAGCCAGTGAACCATGCAAGTAGCTCTAAATTAAGTAATCCAGGGCTTTTACAGAAAGAATGGCCCGGTCCTCAAATAGACCCAGCCCTAAGTATGATTATAGTAATACTTCCAAGCAACTTGTGATAACTTTTATATTGCATGAAATAAATTGTTATCTCCAACTATATGGCTCTTGAATTGGCCAATTGGATTTCATTTAGTGTTATAGCCAAGAATGTTCCTATTCTTTCCCTTCCATCTCAGGATCAGAGTACTCATTCCTTTGTATATCCCATTTTGAGCATATACAGTAAGTGGACCTGCCTTGTGTAGCAACCATTCAAAGTTAGAAGGGTGCTGAAAAAATAACTTTGTGATCAACGTTTACAACATTCACAGCATCACTCAGTCATGTAATTGCCATTACAGTTAATAGACATCCTGTGCCTGACTTGTTTTTTTCCCCCTTGCTCACAGAGCTGAGAGTTATAAAGGAAAGGGATTGCAAGAGAGTAAGCAGGCCGACAATAGCAATAGCAATAGCACTTAGACTTATATACCGCTTTACAGTGCTTTACAGCCCTCTCTAAGCGGTTCACAGAGTCAGCATATTGCCCCCAACAATCTGGCTCCTCATTTTACCCACCTCGGAAGGATGGAAGACAAGGGGAATATATCAACTGTTTTCCTACCAGGCTCCTGGCTCTCTGACCTGGGGAGCATGGTCGTGGCTACTGGTGTCAATGCATTCCTTTTGATGTGTGTTCCCCATTGTCTGTCTGCTTACTCTCTTGTAACCCCTTCCTCTCCTTTCATTAGTTGATATATTTCCAGACCACCATCTCTGTAACACTGGCCCATAAATGCAATATCCATCCACAAAATGACTCTCCAATCCATGAATCATATCACTGATATCACTGGTTTATTCATAAATTATAGGATGAACTATGAAGCTTCACATACCTCCTCTTAATGGAAGTCGCAATAACTATCTTCCAGTATGAAACAAATAATATAGCGAATGGGTTGCCCCAATCACCAGGTGTAGATAGGCTCATTCCAAGCTGATTTTATGACAGATACAGAAAGACCATCTGCTTCCATTGATAAAAGGAAGTACAGTATATCTATGAAAACTGTGTTTCAAGTTTGCACATTTTAGGACAAGTTAAAACGTTTAGCGCTTATGTTAAAGATCTGTTTATTACTCTTTTATAATGTATTGTGCATCACTGAAAATGTTCTTAAATGTCCTTCTAATAAGAGGGCAAAGATTGATTAGATGCCCTTCACCCAAAAAAAAACCATTATGGTTTAATCTGTCCTAACATAAGAGGCTTCCAGAATGTCGACAATAGTATTGGGATATAAATTACAAGGATTTCATTTCTGGAGAAAAGGCATTCTGTGTTTCTGTACTCTTGGCCCTGCACATAATCATGTATCAAAAGAAGTGCTGTTGGTGGGATCTATATTAAATTTTTCATCATGTTTATTAACGTTTGCATAGAAGAGGCGTTTCTGTGCACCGAGGCGCTGAGAAATGACAGGCTTCGGGTTTATTACGTAACCTTTTCAAATTTGGAGGATACTTCAGAAAAGACTGGATGAGACAGTTGATGGTATTCCTTTAAGCTTGGTGCTTAGAAATTGGCAATGATATCTAAAGATTTGAAATATCTATTCTTCAAGTACAGTATATTCTGTATTTGTAACCAAAGCAATCATATATTCTTCCCTCTTCTCTCTATGCCTATATTTCTACCTTCTCGTCTTGTTTCCCTGTGTCAGTTTAAACTTTTTGTGATGTCTGCTAAATCAGTTATTTATAAAACATCGTGGACAGAGATACTACTGAGCCATCATGATAGGCAGAAAGCAGATTTAAAATAGTATAAATATTCAGTATAGATAGTAAAAATAGGAAATATTATTATTGATTTAATAAATAAGAACCAGCATATCTGAAGGGAAGTATAACAATGGAGGAATGAATAATTATAAGAAAATTGCTATCAGGTTTGGGTGTCTTGCATCACATCTGAGTTTCTGAGAATATTAGATTTTGAATTAGAGTTAAACCACCACAAGGCAAGCCTAATGTTCTGTATATCCAGTTCTTTAGTCTAATCACGTAATGTAACTTCTCTATGTCCTGACAGTCCTTTTAAAGATATTGGTGACTTGTTTTTACATTACAGTAAGCTGTTTTGACCTGAGAAGTTCCTTATATTTGAAAATAGGTTTATATATGCTTATATAGGTTGTCCTCAACTTACAACCACTTTTAGGACCAGAATTTCCATTGCTAAGCAAGATGCCTATTAAGGGAGTCGCATCCAAGTTTATCATATTGTTTGTCACAGTTATTAAATGAATCACTGCAATTATTAAGTGAATCATGTGGCCATTAAGTGAATCCAGCTTCCCCCTTTGATTTTGCTTGTCGGAAACCAGTTTGGAAAGTTGCAGATGGTGATCACTTGACCCTGGGAGGTTGTAACCATTGTAAATAATGCCAGTTACCAAGCACCCAAACTTTGATCATGTGATCGTGGGGATGCGACAGTCATAAGTCCAAGGCAGGGGTGGATTCTAACTTACCTCGCCACCGGTTTGCTTCCTCCCGCGCCGCGTGGGCATGTGCGCTTTTCATGCTTTGCGCACTTTGTACACTTTGTGTGCCGCATGGCCATGCTGCACAGCCACGCGTGCACTGCATGCATGCACGTGCGCATGTGCAGTGCCGAAAACCCAGCTTCTGCGCATGCGCAGAAGCAAAAAACAGCTTCTGCGCATGTGCAGAAGCAAAAAACAAAATGGTGGTGCCGTAGAGACCCGGTTTGTGGGCGTGGCCAACCGGCAATTGCTCCCGGTTCAGTGAACTGAGGGAAATTCCCGCTACCAGTTCTAAAGAACCGGTCCGAACCTGGAGCAACCCACCTGTGGTCTAAGGGTTCACTTTTTTCAGTGCCTTTGTAAGTTCAAGCTAAACAAATGGTTGTAAGCTGAGGAGTACCCTATATAGATATAGAGGCAGAGGTAGAGGTAGAGGTAGAGGTAGAGGTAGAGGTAGAGGTAGAGGTAGAGGTAGAGGTAGATGATAGATAGATAGATAGATAGATAGATAGATAGATAGATAGATAGATAGATAGATAGATAGATAGATAGATAGATAGATAGATAGATAGATAGATAGATAGATAGATATACTGTAGATAGATATACAGTATATCTATCTATCTATCTATCTATCTATCTATCTATCTATCTATCTATCTATCATCTCTCTCTCTCTCTCTGTCTCTGTCTCTGCCTCTCTCTCTCTCTCTCTCTCTCTCTCTCTCTCTCACACACACACACACACACACACACACACACACACACACACGTTGATTCACCTCCTGTATTCTATGTGTCCCCTTCTCTGTTGATATCAGTGCTTGAGTTCATACATCCCACTAAAAAATAATGTATAGGTTTGCACGGGCTGGTTTAGACTAAAGTGGGATGGTAAATTTTGATTCAGAATCTTATAGGAACTGAGCCATTGCCTTAGCATTTTTTAATCTGCTAGGTTTCACCTTGGAGAACCAGAGTTTTAAGAAAATAGAAATACTATGATAGTGTGAGGAATTGGCTTTACTATCTTTTCACCTACTTTTAACTCATTATTAGGACCCTGGAAGGCCTGAGAAAAGAGCTGGTTGTCCATTTTCAGATTGGTCCTGGAGTGCTGGAAAGAGGGCTGCATCCAGACGACACAGGAACAGGGATGGACAATCCATGGGCCAAAGTGTCAGGGTTCCAAATAGCATCCAATTTTAAATCAGAGTCCGAGGCAGAATATTCCTCAAAGTTCCAATTTATTAACAGAGCCATGTTGGCACATCTGGGAGAAACCCGAATCTGAAGCTGCAGGGGTTTCTCCACCCAGTTGAAAGTTCAAGCCCTTGTCCCCACACCCTCAGGTTCATTATGTTAACCAATCTTCTTCTGCCAGCGTGGCAGCTACTCCCATCTTCTTCCGTGCAGGTGCAGGACAAAGGATGACCTTGACAATCTAGAAGGAATTTGTTATGGCTACATGCATACATCCCTCATGCAATGACCCCTCCCAAATTCCCATAGCAAAGAATAAATTTTTAAAAAGCATAAAGTTTGGCAGGCCAAAGACTCCGACTATGATGGCTTCGGCCTGACACAAAGACTGTATGGCTTGTAGTACCTGTTTGGCAGCCCATAACCCAGACCATCCCTCAGATCACATCCCTATATATTTGCAACAAGTACAGGTAGTTCTTTCATACTGACTGTATTGTTTAGAGACCCATCAAAGGTATAGTAAGATTTTAAAAAAATCAGCTTTGCAGCCAATCTTCATATTTATAACTGTCGCAATGTCCCATGGTCGCATGAATGCCATTCCCAAACAGCTTGCAAAAAGCAGAGTTAATGGAGAATGAAGAAGTAAAATTGTAAGCGGCAATCATGTGATGGTTCATTTAACAACCACAGTATTTAGTAGTGGAGTGCCTGTTCTAATTTGTGGTTATTAAGTGAGGACGATCTATATGCCAACTTTATAATGGTGCCTTTCTTCCTTTTGCCATTTACAAAAAAATTAGGAGCAAAACAATACACCAAGCTTCTAGAAAGTGTAATGCTTCAAGCCTCAGTGAGCACAATTATGACTACTGTTGTCTAAAAGTAGCCAGCTTATAAATAGCAAGTTTGTTGGCAATGAAGTAGATGAAAAAGAGGTTGAAAAAATAGGTTAAAATAGATTTAAAGCAGTCAATAGTAACAATTAACTAGGGATCGATCATAGCTCACAATATGTCATTTACTGGCCACTAAAATAATGAATTCAAAACCAGTAAAACAAGTTCCAGACATCATATGAAGTAAGGTCTCTTTAAATCCTTTCACAATGCAAAAAAAAAAAAAAAACCCACCCTTCTCCTCATCCCTCTTTTTTTTTACAGTTCTCCAAATCTTTGCTAAATAAAAAAACACACCAGAGGATTCATCCATATTTTTATTTACAGTTCTCCACATATTGGTTGAAGGCATTTCCCCACTACCAAGTGTTATTGGTGTCCACATATCTTTGAGTTGGCAGAAAATTATACTGGCATGAAATTTGCTGTTCCCAGTCTTGTTCCTGCTCATTGCCAATCACCTGACTTCCTTCCAAAGCAACAAATGACAAAGCTTAATAGATTTCATCTAGAACACTGTTTCTTGACCATGGCATCATTAAGATGTGTGCTCTTCAGTCCCCGGAATTCCCCAGGCAAGATTGAGAAACATTCATCTAGAGACTGCTCTTAGATGATGTCAGAAATAAGGTAGAGAAAATTACTTTAACGCCAGCATTGTAAAGATGACTTTGACCTGTGTCACTCACAATAGGAAAGAAAATAAATGCTGCCAAGGTATTACTTGGGTTATGATTAGGCACATGCGGGACCTGATATGAGAGAAATAAGAAAAATGTGGATGCATTACATGAATACCCGATGGATAGACTGAAAGGTTGATAACTTACAGTTTAAGCTTGAGAAATATAGAATACAGTGAAATGAGTAAGTAAGAAATGTTCACTATCTCAAAAACAAACATTACTGAACTTCTACAATACAGATTACATTGTAGAAAACAAGGACAAGAGACTGACATTTCAATATTCCTAAAGATTTTGAAACTGAAAAGAAGTCAACTGAGCAAGGATGAAATATGCTTGCCTGATTGCATGAGAATTCATTTATTCATTTTTGCAGTCTATTTTAGATATATACCTCTTCTCCCATTCCAGATTACCTTATGTAATGTGTTCCCACTAGATGTAAAACTTAACATTTCCATGGTCCAAGTCAAGTCTCCTTTAGCTGTATTACCAATAGGGCTAAGGAAAAAAGACCGAGCCCAGAAATACTATTGTTTCTGGTATTGCTTATATGCGTATATGAAGGCACAAAGACAGTAGAGTATCAACCTGGCTAAACTCCTGTAAACAGCAGTTACTGCTTCAGATTATAAATACCAGAGTAAACACCGTGAAGCCAAGATGATCCCTCTATAGATGGAAAGTTTTATATAACTGTGGAGGTCTTCCAATTATTGTTCGCAGAATAAGGAAGAGGTTTATTCAGAAGACTCTTCTGAAACCTGGTTTGGCAAGTTAGGTCATTTCAAGAGTGGTGGGGAGATATTCTAGTATCTTCTGCCTGAAACAATAGCACCAGTTTGCTGAGGGATGAGCCATCCTTTCTGCCAATGTTTGCTCACATTTATCTGTACACATATTAGGCAATGTGTTTTTGACCTGGGGACAGCCAACTGCGTGTCTAGTAGCATCCTGAAACTGAGGTTAAAATGTACACATCTTTGTGGGGGATTTGGAGGAGGGGCTTGAACATATGTTAAGACTCACAATCTTTAACATATCCATTTTAACTTTTATTTGAATGTAAATTATTTCTCAGAGTGTGTGTAACTTTGTATCGTGCACATACACAGTTTTTTTTTGTTAGATGTTGAAAAAGATGAGTAGGGTTAAATATTGATAAGGATACTGCTTGTTTAACAAGACCTTCCCCCATCCTCTTGAGCAGAAGTACAACATGATAAGTTCTCTCCATTTGTTGCCTCATAATTGTTCCAGAATAGATTGGACAGAAGCAAGAACTGGAAGAACCCATATTATTCAGACCATCCTATTCACTTCCCAGCATTGGCTAATTCTTTCTTTAAAAAAAAAAACATACAGGGCCAAATAACACAACAAATGTTCTTCCAGTTTGGTTCTGAATAAGAGCTTGAGAAAAGTCCTGTGTTATATGAACTATTTGGAAACAGAGAAAAACTGACAACTTAATCTGCTGAAATGAAATGGTAGTATGCAGTGGTCAAATCCAAATTTTTTTACTACTGGTTCTGTGGGCGTGGCTTGGTGGGCATGGCTTGGTGGGCCTGGCAGGGGAAGGATACTGCAAAATCTCCATTCCCACCCCACTCCAGGGGAAGGATACTGTAAAATCCCCATTCCCTCCCCACTCCTGGGGGAAGGATATTGCAAAATCTCCATTCCCACCACGGGTGGGTTCCTCCTGGTTCGGACCGGTTCTCCTGAACCAGCAGCGGCCTGCTGGTGATGTCACAATGACATCACTGAACCAGATCAGTTGGTGCTGGTCCGTGGGGGCCACCATCTTTTTTTTTGAATTTTTTTTGAATTTTTTTTGAATTTTTTTTGCATTTTTATTTTTTCCTTCTGAGCATGCGCAGAAGCCGACTTCCGGCACTGTGCATGCAGTTGCCATCTTTTTTTCAGCTTTGGTGTTTGTTTGTTTTTTCAGATTTTTTGTTACTGCCCATGCGCGCGCGCGCAATGCACGCGCGCACCCATGAGGTGTGCCCACACGGCGTGGGAGGGAGCAAACTGGCAGCGAGGTAAGTTGGAACCCACCCCTGATTCCCACCCGACTCTGGGGCCAGCCAGAGGTGGTATTTGCCAGTTCTCCAAACTACTTAAAATTTCCGCTACCGGTTCTCCAGAACCTGTCAGAACCTGCTGGATTTCACCCCTGGTAGTATGGCTTCAAAAGCCTGGACAGCTTCACCTTCTCAGGAAAACTGAAGAGTTCTAGCACATAATCTTAGGAAAATAAAATAAATCTACTTGTGGGAGAGGGGAAAAAACAGAGAGATAAGGAAATATATTTTTGAAGAAAGCATTGTGTGAAGCATATGTAGTCACTACCGGTCGAGGAGTCATATGCTGGGAAGCCAATATGCTGCTGCATTTTTAAAATAGTGACAGAACCAGATCATTTTTTTATATTCCGTCTGGTTAACTGACTCATGGGCTGCTTTAACTACTTCCTGAATAGGCTGTTGTTCGAAACTTTCTTTTTTAAAAATAGTAATTTTATTAAAAATTACATTGAAACAATAAAAATTAATACAAACTTTTAAAAAAGAAAAAGCAGAAGGTCAGATAAGAAAAGAAAAATAAGAATATAGTAAAGGGGGGGAAAGAAATATCTAAAGAAATTATTTTTCCCTTCATCACAAGAAGTATAAACAATTTTAGGAACATATCAGCTTTGTTTAAAATGCAACAAATGATCACTTCTTCCCATATCCTTTCTCGTATCTATAAACGATATCCTGAAATCCTTGTCAATTCAGTCAGGATGTCAGTAAAAGTCCATAAAGTGTTACTAGAGAACACAACATATTGATACAACACATTGAGAATCAGTTTGATGTAGTGGTTAAGGCACCTGACTACAAACCAGGAGACCGTGAGTTCTAGTCTCATCTTAGTCATGAAAACTGGCTGGGTGACCAGTCTTTCTGTCTCAGATCAATCCACCTCATAGGGCTGTTGTGTGGGAAATGGGAGGAGGAAGAAGTATGTTCAGTGACTTGAGTTATTTATAAAAAATAATAAAGGCGGGAAATAAATAAAGTGAATGTCTTTTTTAACCTTGATCAAATAAACCAGCTTTATATTCCTTCCTTTTACTTTTAACAATCTTGATCATTAGCCCCTTCAAATAATATTTTAGAACTTGATTTCTTTTCTATTTTTGGCCCATCTCATAAATTTTTTTTTTAACAAGTCTCTTTTGTAAATGCAATATAGGAAAATTATCCAGGTCTTTCTCTTGGTTCTGCAAGAAACTCTACTGAATGTTTATTACATTGCTGTTGTTTTTTCTATAAGAGTTAGGTAATGTGCTCCATGGGAGGAGTGAAATTGAAGAATTTGACTTCTAGTCAAGCCTTACCTTACCATTGGTCACAGGAGTCAAAAACTTTGTATTGTCTTCTCTGTCACAATACTTGTCCTTTGGAATAGGATTTCCCCCTCTACAAGAGATTTGTATGGCTCCCACTCTGATGATGTTCCCCAAATTTCCCAGGCCTCCCAGGTGAGTCACAAATTAGTCTGCATTTTTAAATATAAATCTAGAGAACTCTGGGGGCTTAAGATTTCATTTCTTTGGGCAGCTGAGCTGGTCTGTTTCTGGCTGAGTAGTGGTATAAGAATATACTTTACAACCAGAAATGCCACAGCTTTGCAGAGCATGTTTGCAGCCATTTTTCCCCCCTTAGCACTTAGGCTCCCCATTCCCTTTTATTTTCACAACTAGAGAAGTTTCGAATAGAATAGAATAGAATAGAATAGAATAGAATAGAATAGAATAGAATAGAATAGAATAGAATAGAATAGAATAGAATAGAATAGAATAGAATAGAATAGAATAGAATA
>QLTV01000548.1:278973-289511 GCA_003457575.1 Thermophis baileyi
TTCGAATGAGACCAATCACTGTTGCATCACCTGCAAACTTCAGTAGTTTAACAGATGGATCGTTAGAGATGCAGTCATTGATATATAGAGAGAAGAGAAGTGGTGAGAGTACACAGCCCTGGGGGGCTCCTGTGCTAATTGTACAGGTATCTGATGTGATTTTGCCTAGCTTCACCTGCTGCTTCCTGTCTGTTAGGAAGCTTGTGATCCACTTACAAGTGTGTTCAGGTACCGCTAGCTGATTTAGTTTGGTTAGAAGAATGTCCGGTATGATGGTATTGAATGCTGAACTAAAGTCTACAAAGAGGACCCTCAGTAGGTCTTTGGAGATTCAAGATGTTGTAGGATGTAGTGCAGAGCCATATTAACAGCATCATCTGTCGATCTATTTGCTCGGTATGCAAATTGCAGGGGGTCTAACAGTGGATCCATGATGGTTTTCAAGTGGGACATCACTAGCCTTTCAAAGGTTTTCATAACTACAGATGTGCTATAGTTATAAATGAGCTACAGGACATCACCTTGGCAAGTTTGTAGCTTTGTCTCACTGCAATGGGTCAGTCTTTTAAAAAAAGAACTAATGCAACTATATGAAGTAATTAAGTAGTACTACTTAAATGTAGACAGAGAGAGAGAGACTGAACACTGGTTAGATACACTTTGTTGAGTATTCTCAGTGTTTCAAGGACAATTACCTTCCAATTGTTACTAAGCATTTGGGACAGGAAAATAGTGTCAGTATAAAAGTCTATAGGCAACTATATACTAGCAATGTGCTGGTCTCACTGTTACTTTTAATGCCATTGTCTATTATGTTAGCTATCTATGGATATCAGTGTGCCTCCCAACAGCCTTCTTGGATATTTTTCAGATTCATTTCCCCATCTGATTTTTTAAAAGAATATTTTAATAAAAACATTTAATAACAGTGGGACTAGCCTGCCCCACTCACACCAGCGGAAGAGGCCAGCTATGGACCCTGCTAAAAAATTCTGCAGGCCAGAGTCAAGGAGAAGAGCCTTTTGCACTGTGGCCCCATCCCTGTGGAACACTCTATCACCCAAGGTGATAACAGCTCCCACACTTTTGGCCTTCTGGAAGGGTATTAACATTTGTGTTTGCTTGGGATTGGGGCCCTGCAGGGGATGCTCACCACTGGAGATAGTTAACAAGGTAAGAAGATCTCATCCCATGCCATCTGTTTCTTGAGGTGTGTGTGTGTGTGTGTGTGTGTGTGTGTG
Organism: Thermophis baileyi; assembly: GCA_003457575.1. Classification (NCBI taxonomy): domain Eukaryota; kingdom Metazoa; phylum Chordata; class Lepidosauria; order Squamata; family Dipsadidae; genus Thermophis; species Thermophis baileyi. The sequence continues at coordinate 280,215 of QLTV01000548.1, forward strand.
TGTGTGTGTGTGTGTGTGTGTGTTTAACATTTTAATTTGCATTGTTTTAATTTTTTTTATTATTTTTCTCCTTGTCTTTTTATACTCTGCAAGCTGCCAGAGTCACCTTCCAGGGGAGATGAGCAGCATAAAAATAAGTAAATTAAAATAATTAAAACAAAACAAATAAACAAGCTGGCATGCTGCAAAGCAAAGCACCAACTTCTAGCATCATATTTATTGTCAACAATTGCTATGGATCTCAAAAAGATCCACAGCTATTGCTGAAAGCATTCTGAAAGGCTAACTCACCTTCTGACAAAGAAATATTTTGTGACTAGCCATGCCTGCAAGAGCAGTCATTTTGTGAATGTATTCGTGACATGCTAAGAATGCTTTCATGAAAGAAAAGGTCCAAAAAGCTTGGCTTTTTCAGAATAAAGGCTACAAATAGCAGACATATTAGCTGATGCATCATTTTCAGAAAAAGACAGACCAAAGTCATGAGAGGCAATTGCCCGAGATAATTGGATGAATGTGTTTCATCCACTGTTTTAATTCAGCCATGGCTGCCTTTTACAGCAAAGAATATTGCTTGCAGCTCATAATCTGACTAAACCAGCTCTCATCTACCTGGTTGCCTCCCAAATTTGTGGGCTTCAACTCCCCAAATTCCTCAGGTAGCACAATTTTAGTTAAGAACTGGGGAATTGAAGTGCACATATCTGGAGGACACCAGATAACTTGCTAGTGTGCAATTAAAAAGTCTTCTTTGAGTCATTTACCTCCATCTACTTCTCCCATTTTAGTTTTGGAAACAATTCTTAGAAGTTCCTGGAACAACTTGGAAGTTCTTGGGACAAAAGTTCCTACAACAATTGTACATAAAATCTGAGCGGATCAACAGTTGATTTTTTTTTCCAGTACAAGTAATCGAATAGCTCCTTCCATTGAAGGCAACTGGCTCCTTTCAATGGCAGAGCAGCAGCATGATGTACAGTCACCTGAGTCACTCTGACTAACAGTAGCTGAGCTACTTCTGATTTACTTAGCAGCCTAACTTGTTTCCTTTTCATCTCTTTCCCTATTAGGTTTATTAGAGTAGGGGTGGGAGTTGAGAATGTCAGTAATTAAGCCACTTTTGTCTTATTTTTTTATCCCACATCTCATTTAAGAGCTCACGATAGAATACATAGACTGCCTCTTCGCATTTCTTTTCTACAACAGCAACTTTGTGCTCTCTTTTACAAACACACATCTGCAATATATAAAGAAATTGTTACAAATTCTTCCTCCTTAGTACGAGGGGAAGAATTCTCCAAATCAAATTCAGTTTCTGCTGACCCCATAAACACAACTATACAGTTTTCGTAACAATAGTATAGAATCATTTGCTATTAGTGTGGAGTCCTTAGTGTTCTCCAGACTGATGATATTATCTAGTTGGGTAATGAAAGGTCTGCAAGAAAATAACCAAGCTCAGAGAGCACCAAGGACCCCACAGTTCAACCCTGAGCTACAAATATTCTCTTTCAATTTGCCATTACCTTTCCCTTCTGGGATGCTTTCTGACTTTCCAATCTAGCCTATAGCACTAAGATTCCCTGGTGGTCTGCTACCCAAGTATTGACCAAGTTCAACTCTGCTGAGCCTCAATCTTATTGGCCATTTCCTATCTTCTACATCAATGTAGAATAAAGCTATATCTCATCTCCTGAAATATGGCTTGCTTCTGATTGAAGAATTGATTCTGAGAAACATTTTCTTAGTATGTTTTTTATTTCAATTTACAAATCGCTTCTGGCTGGTGCAGCCTCTACATTCTGTAAATAAATAATAAGATTAAAAAGAAAGGAGGAAAAATAATTACATCAAACAGGGTGGTCCAAGGGATTTTCTTTTCTTTGTAAGTTTTGTTTTAAAGTGCCATAGCCATTTATATTTGTACATGCTTTCAGAATAAGACAAGGAATGTCCCATGTGGTAGCAGTGTTAAGCTCCTTGAAGACAGCCTGGTGTTCTTTACTACAGAATTTTTATATGTGTTTTAATCCATTATGCAAACCAACAGGATCAGATGAATCATAACTAAAATTTCCTTTTCTTCCTCGGAGCTGTGACATTGCATTTTTATCTTTGTAATGGTCCATTATAGTACTAATGCGAATATTATATTTCCTGTTAAAGCCACGCTGTTAAAAAAAACTGGCAACTTAAGAGAGTCTTCAATTTTTAGAGTTTTTAAGGAAAGAAATATCAATATATGTCCAATCAGTAGAGGAAAGAGGAAAGCTGTTTTACAAAGACATCATTAACTTTGACATATATTTCAGTTATCCTTAAATTAGGACAATCTCGGTTATCTTTCTTCAGTCTCAGGGGTTGTTTTTTTTATGGCTTTAACAGTCCTCTTTTGTAAATCCAGTAATGAGTCATTATCCAGGTTGTTTTTCATCCTTTGGCTTATCATTTGTATTTCCACTTTAGTTTTCATCTCTGTCTTACAGTCCAAAACTTCTATTTTATTTTCTGGTATTTTTGTATATGCTGGGTTTTGTTTTATTTCTTCATTCTGGCAATCTGTAAATTCTTCCAAAATATTCTCCCTCACATCTTTCATTTCTTCTTTAAGATCTTTTTTAAATAGTGCCTTTTCATGAGCATATATTGTTGTTGTTATTGTAGCTGCAAGCTTCTTTCACATTTCTTCAAAAAAGCCTTTGAAATGTCCCCAGTGTAATACTTTTATCTGTCATCTTTGCAAGTTTCATTCCGAGTTATCAAATTCAAAAAGATAGAAAACAGACTTTTCTTTTTCTTTTTCCTCTACCTGGAATCTTTAGCCACATCTAGTGTCTCCTTTGTGTAATCACATAGCCTGCCTCAAATTTATTTTGCTTTTTTTTTTTTTAAATCAACCAATCATTTCTTCCCTGAAAAACTAAACAATTTATGTTTCCACAAGAATATTATTTTGTTTTTAATTATTTCAAAAATCTTAAAGTAAAAGTCATAATATTCCAAATATGAAATCAAATATTTCAAATTTGTCTGGTCTCTTACTTTGTTTCAAATTATTTAAAATTCTTATCTAGCTTTTTGTTATTTATTTGTGTTCTTTAAATTGTTACTTTTTTTCCCCCTTTATCCGAAAGGTGCTTTTTCAGGAGGCAACTGGACTTCTTTGTTTTCTCTTTTGAAGTTGTTTAGCTTCTCATCCAAGAAGCTTCTTCAGCTCTGACAGGATAGTGGAGAATGGAAGGATTTATATTCCTTGCAGACAGCTGGTAATTTGCACCCTTTTAGAGGGTCATTGAAGCACTTGGAGGTTTATATGTGTCCTCAGGATCACTTGAGTAGTGCTCCTGGTTCCTGTAGTCCAGGGGTGTCAAACTCAAGGCCCGTGTTTTGGCTGGCAAAGTGCTGCAGGAGGCCATCCAGGCCAAAAATGGGGCGCGGGGGGCCTCACGTGCCCCCCCCTGCACCCGGTTTGGCCGGCAGGGTGCTGCAGGAGGCCAGCCATCATGTCTCCTCCCCCCCCCCGGCCAGCCCACAGAGGACAACTACAATGCTGATCTGGCCCTTGAAGAAATCCAGTTTGACACCCCTGCTGTAGTCTGAAATTTTTCCTCTGGAAATCCATCCCTACTCCCATACCATTCAAAGGGTGTTCATCCCAAATTCTATAGCTAAAAGTCTGTAGAGATTCTCAGTCATCCAGGTTATGGTTGTCCCAAAGGTGCTTCTTCAGGAGGCAACTGGACTTTCTTGTTTTTTTCTTTTGAAGACATTTTGCTTCTCATCCAAGAAGCTTCTTCAGCTCTGACAGGATAGTGGAGAATGGAAGGATTTATATTCCTTGCAGACAACTGGTAATTTGCATCCTTTTAGATGGTCGTGGGAAGCACTTGGAGGTTTATCTGTGTCAGGAACCAGGAACACTACTCAGGTGACCCTGAGGACACAGATAAACCTCCAAGTGCTTCAAATTACCAGCTGTCTGCAAGGAATATAAATCCTTCCATTCCCCACTATCCTGTCAGAGCTGAAGAAGCTTCTTGGATGAGAAGCAAAATGTCTTCAAAAGAAAAAAGTCCAGTTGCCTCCTGAAAAAGCACCTTTGGGACAACCATGACCTGGATGACAGCCTTTTTTTCCTTTATTCTGGAATGGATCACCCATCCAGTAGTTTTTCAAAGTTGTTCAGAATATATCTTTTAATTTTAAAATAGCTATGTTTAAAATAGCTAAGTGTTTAGAAAATGTTTTTTTATGAAGCCATTGTTCATATAAGCTCTGCTGGGCTTGAGAGCTTGATGGATCTCCTCATCTCCTGTTGGGCAGACTCATGAGTTAAACAATGTCCTTTGGCCTTCTCATGAGGAGCAGCTGTCTTGAGTGCAAGTCAGGGGTGGGTTCTAACTTACCTCGCTGCCAGTTCGCTTCCTCCCGCGCCGCATGGCCGCGCCTCGTGGGCGCGCCTCATGGGCGCGCACACACAGTGCCGAAAAATTTAAAAAATTCCAAAAAAACCCGCCAAAAACAAGATGGTGATGCATGCACAGTGACGGAAACTCGGCTTCTGTGCATGCGCAGAAGAAAATTTTTTAAAAAAAATTCCCCCCCCCAAAAAAAAATTTTTTCAGAAAAAAAAATTCCAAAAAAAAGATGGCGGCGTCCACGGACTGGCACCGACCGAACTGGCTCCGTGACATCACCGTGACATCTCCAGCGGGTTGCTACCGGTTCGAGTGAACCGGTCCGAACCGGGAGGAACCCACCTCTGGTGCAAATAGATGATTTCTCATCCTCTCTGTATCCAGAGAGGTTCTGTTGGATGAGACTTGTCACTAGTTATGCTCATTATATAAATAGTTAAATGTATTAATGGCAGGAGGGGAGATATAAAAATGTCAACTGAGTCCTACTAGTGTATGGGGTTCCAGTTTTAATGCTAAGTACTGTACGTATAAAATATTAATTGAGTTCTCAATCATAATCTCAGTAAAATTAAGGCAATTTAAGAAAGTAAATTGTAAATTTACTTTCTTAAATTATAAATTGTAAATTTACAATTTAAATTTAAATTGTAAATTGTAAATTCCCCTAGAGTTGGGAACGACTAGCACATATGTGCGAGGGGAACCTTTACCTTTACCTTTTTAAGAAAGTAATTATTAATTGAACTTTTTTAGTTTGATACATCTACTCTAAAAACAAGTAATTAAGATATTCTTGTTTCTTGTTGTCTTTTTTTCAGTCCTTAATATTGGGTGACTTTATATAGAAAGTTTGTATTTTCATAAAGGGATCAACACGCTGCCCCTAACAAAGTTTCTGAAGCTAGTTGCTTAAAGAAAGATAGTTATTTCTCTGAAGGACTTTTTATCAAAAATCTCAATCTTTTCTTTTTGGGGGCTCTCCAGATGCACCGTACAATATCTCCCAGTTTCTCTAGCCATTCTAACTGATGACAATGGGAATTGCAATCTATCATATTTGAGAAGTGTCAGCTGGGGAAAAATTTCTGTGAACCCTTTACTTTTACCTTAGGGAAGCCATTAGCTCTTTGATCACATAGCATCACTTTGTAGCAAAGACCCATAAAGAGCATATTCAGGAGACAGTGATGTCCCTAGAAGAAAGACACACACCACTCCTTGCTTCTTCCTTTAGTTCTGGTTTACAGAGAAAACTCTATTCCCTGGATTCATTTGTTAAATATATGACCCCTCTTACTAGTTTTATCAGCATCCAGTTACATTGGTGCTTGCTAGAGTTAAAAATCTAGACAGCATACTAAAAGGCAGAGACATCACCCTGCCAACAAAAGTGTGTATAGTCAAGGCTATGGTTTTCCCAGTTGCAATGTATGGCTTTGAAAGTTGGACCATAAGGAAGGCTGAGCGCCAAAGAATTGAGGCCTTTGAACTATGGTGCTGGATAAGACTCCTGCGAGTCCCTTGGACTGCAAGACGATCAAACTGGTCAGTCCTACAGGAGATCAACCATGACTGCTCTTTAGAAGGCCAGATCCTGAAGATGAAACTCAAATACCTTGGCCACCTAATGCAGTGGTTCTCAACCTGTGGGTCGCGACCCCTTTGGGGGTCGAACGACCCTTTCACAGGGGTCGCCTAAGCGCGCGCTAGCCTGCCATCTTGGTGCCACGCCCCCTTTGTCAATTCATCGCGCGTGGGGAGGGGGCAGGGAGGGGGTTGCGGCGGCGGGGCTGGGGTCACAGCATTAGGAAGGTTGAGAACCACTGACCTAATGAGAAGGAAGGAGTCACCGGAGAAGAGCCTAATGCTGGGAACGACTGAGGGCAAAAGAAGAAGGGGATGACAGAGAATGAGGTGGCTGGATGGAGTCACTGAAGCAGTCGGCGTGAGCTTAAATGGACTCCAGGGGATGGTAGGGGACAGGAAGGCCTGGAGGAACATTGTACATGGGGTCGCGATGGGTCGGACACGACTTCGCGACTAACAACAACAACAGAGTTTTTTTAAAAAAGATTTAAGAAAAGGTTTTGGGGGGAGGTAAGGTTAAAGCTGAATGTGGTTGTGGGTTTTTCATAATCATGTTAATAATCAATAAGGGGACAATGATTGCATGGGCACAAAATTTTGGGTATACAATCAATTTGGCAGAATGGGAAAAAATTTGAGAGATAAACTATAAATTGACGTTAGCAGCATCATATAAGGGAAATATTTACAAAATGTTTTACCGCTGGCACCTACCCACAGCACGATTGGCAAAGATGTTCCCGACAGTGTCTTCGAAATGTTGGAAGTGTAAGAAGGAGCAAGGGACCTATTACCATCTCTGGTGGACATGCCCTAAAATCAAACTATTCTGGAACAAAATAAGGAACTGGTTGGAAGAAATTACACAACAGACAATTGATTTGAAGCCGGAACTGTTCTTGCTGGGAATTTTTAGAGAAAAGTTTAAAAAGGAGGACCGTTATTTAATACTGCATATAACCACAGCGGCCAGGATTGTATATGCACAGAGTTGGAAAACCAATATTATTCCCACATCCTCTATGGTGGTTCAAAAAATATTAGAATGTTCCGAGAATGTTCATAGTTAATATCTCCAATTAACTATGGAGATATATGAAAAAGAAGATACAGAATTTTATGAAGCATGGAATAAATGGTATATGTGGTTAAAACACAACAAAAAACTTCAAATTTGGTTATAAAAAGGGGACTATCTATGACAAAACCGTAAATGTTCTCACTCTCTTTTCCTATGATAAACAAGTGATTTATATGTAAGTAAAATGGAAGAAATAGATGTGGAAAATATATTATGAGACTCAATTCTTTAAAGATAGATTTAGATAAATATTAACGAATGTTAAAATAAAAATAAGAAATATTGTAATTTGTAAATAGATTAGGAAATACTTTGAAAAAGCTGTAAAAGTGTTAGTAATTTTTGTGTTTGTTTTTGTTTTATGTATTTTTTGTATGTCTGTTTTATATGTTGTTTTTAACAGAAAACCTAATAAAGATTATTTTATTAAAAAAGAGGTCGCGATGGGTCGGACACAACTTCACGACTAACAACAACAACAGAGTTTTTTAAAAAAGATTTAAGAAAAGGTTTTGGGGGGAGGTAGGGTTAAAGCTGAACGTGGTTGTGGGTTTTTCATAATCATGTTCAGAAAGACACCAGTGTAACATAGAATAGATTTTTTTTCCCCTTTTGTTTGTCACAGTTATATCAGCAAGGAAAGTCCAGGCATGTTCAAACAGTACTTTAACCTTACTCTCATATTACTGCTGCCCAGAATAAACATCCAAGAGTGTTTCTGTGGACAGTGCTTCAGATGATTGTTTTCTGTTTTCCTTAGCTGCTCTCCCTTGGGTAAGACAGACAAGAAAATGCGTTTTCTCCCTCGAGCAATCATCTTAACTTGCATAGGCTTTATTTCCCTGTTATGGTGGCACCATCATCTCTCTACCCCTCAGCAGCAAGGTAAGATATCCCTCCCCCCTCCCCATCCCTGATCTGAAAGCAACACTAAGCTGCCTCAACTAGCCAAAGACATCTGTTGAGGAAATATAGGCAGTGGAAGGCACTTTCCTATGTTCTTAGAATCAAGATATTTAATAGGTCTCTTGCAATAGAGGCCAAGGAAATTTTAATAAATTTATTAAAACAAAAGTCAACCGTCTCTAACAAGTATGGCTTAATTGGAGAAACACTCCTTCAAATCTGCCACATTCTCTTTCTTTTTTTTATACAGACATACAGGTATATATATATCTGTTATAGTTTATTAACATTGCCAATGAATCCTGGCTCCATAGCAGAGGATTAATTTTAGTGACCTGCTAACACATAACAAACAAATAATAGTACTAGAGTAACTTATACTCAGTTGTTTCCTCCCCTTCCTTTTCAAAAAGTATCTTAATAATATAAAAATGTAACTTTATTGATATAGTATAGCAATAAAATAAACACACCCACTAGGTATTTATTTCAAGTGTTCATGATTTGATTGGCAATTGGTGGTAGGAGAAAATATGTACAACAACCTCCCTCCCAGCAAGCTATTGCAGGGGCAGATAAACTTGTCAATACCTGGAGTTTCACATTATCCTTTCAAGGGGGCAAATTGTTGAACGGGGTCTGCCTTACATGTTGCTTGGGTGGGGCCATGCAACATTTATGAGAGGAGATGTGGGTTTGGGATCTTTTTCTAGTTTGGTATAAGATCAAGTTGTTTTGGAAAAAGCTATGTTAAGCCCATATCAAATCTTATAAAACTATTTGTGTATGCTTCTTGTCCCCAAAAGTTAGGGAACAAAGTTGCTGGTTACTCAGTGGCACAACTGGAGGAGACTAAAAAAGGGGGGGAGCTTGCAGTCATAAGTATCTCTGTGGCCACAAGACCCTTTGTTAGATAGGCGCGGGAATAACAGCCAAGACGAAAAGACCCGTTCAGCACTTTAATAACGGCTAGCATTAACTACAGCAGACTGGCGGCTGGCGGCAGGGAAGCCGCCTTTATGGAGCTCCCCGCAGCCAGCTTGGCCAGTGACAACGCTTCAAACTCCCCGCCACTGATTTAACCCAATCAGCGGCGGGTATGCAAATACCTGCTTGTTAAGTCGGAACACAACACCCCTCCCCTCTTAGTTCAGCAATTGTCCAATCCGGTATTAGTGTGGGTGACGTAGTCGCGCAAATAGGAGGGCCGCCGTAAAGTCCTACTGGGCCTGCGCGATTGAGTCTCTCTGGAGTCTTCGTTCGGCGTGCACATGGCTTGTGTTGCTCCGCCCTCGCCCTGTG
>QLTV01000548.1:292788-316753 GCA_003457575.1 Thermophis baileyi
TGGGAGAAATCCCGAATCTGAAGCCTTCGGGGTTTCTCCACCCAGTTGAAAGTTCAAGCCTTTGTCCCCACACCCCCAAGTTCATCACATGAACCAATCTTCATTCACCTTCTTCTGTGCAGGTGCAGGACAAAGGGTGACCTTGACAATCTAGAAGGAATCTGTTGTGGCTACATGCAGACATCCCTCATGTTAGATAGGCGCGGGAATAACAGCCAAGACGAAAAGACCCGTTCAGCACTTTAATAACGGCTAGCATTAACTACAGCAGACTGGCGGCTGGCGGCAGGGAAGCCGCCTTTATGGAGCTCCCCGCAGCCAGCTTGGCCAGTGACAACGCTTCAAACTCCCCGCCACTGATTTAACCCAATCAGCGGCGGGTATGCAAATACCTGCTTGTTAAGTCGGAACACAACACCCTTATTAGAACTAAAGGGACAAATGTTATCAAGAAGTTGATGATACACATCCTTGAATAGCTTTTCCCATCCTATGTTTACAGACCATTTGACCGTCAAAGAGGAGATTGATGTACCCCTCACATTTGATGCTCTGCTACATATTCAGCAGGTCAGAAAAAAGACATTGCGGTCTTTTTGCAGGAAAAAGAGCAAACTCACTAAACTTCCAGCTATCCAAAAGGAAGCTTCCCAACTACTCTCTTCTATTGCAGTGAATCACAAACTGAATTTCCTGTATTGCAAAATACCAGGCACCGGGGTAGAAGAGTGGGAGCAGCTATTGGAAGTGATATTGGAGAAGGAAAATGTCACATTGCAGGTGCCTGTCCCCTATCACCAGGACTTTGGTAACAAAATGGCCTTGAGTAAATATAACTTGACATCAATGGAAGCTCTGCTTAAAGCCTACACAAAAGTGGTTTTCATTAGGGATCCTTTCCACAGACTCATTTCTGCTTACATGCATCGGATGGCAGACAATCTAACCTTCAAAGAGTTAATTGACTACATCTTGTACAGTGGATTGGAGAATGCCAGTGTTGAATGGACACCCTTAGTCAAGCTGTGTCATCCATGTCTTGTTCAATATGACTATATAATAATGTTTGGATTTCTTGGCAATGAAGTGCACCATTTGATACTCCGGACTGGATTTCCAGATAACATCCAGATGCCCAAGTTCATGGACTCCAAGATCCAGTGGACATATAACTGGCTAGAAGAAGAGATGTTCAGTGAATTATCCCTTGTGCAGAAGAAAAGGCTTTGCCGTTTCTTTCGATTTGACTTTGCTGCATTTGCCTTTCCCAGAAGTTTGCTCTGGGACCTCATATGCATTTCTGGAAACAGTTAGGATTACTTTAGACATCAAAGAAGAATGCCCAGAACTGAACTGATAAAGTGAAATCTCAGACTCTTACAGAATGGGGACCTACATTGGTAGCCTTGACATCTAATGGAAGCAAATTCCATAATGTAATTACGTGCTTTGCAAAGAAACACTTCCTTTTATTGGTCCCAAATATTCTGGAATTGTTTACAGTCCATTTTTTATTTTATGCTCCTTAATAATCTGCAAATAATCAAAAGCATTGTCTGGATACAGAGGTTTGGGGAAATTTTACTGTTCACATTCTCCCATAACAATGTTCTGCTTGCATGCCTGCTGACGTGGTTCATGAACCTTTGGGGGATAAATTTTTTGAAAGCATTTTAAAGTCCAAGAATATAATAGCCATCATATTGGTCATGTCTACTCCTGTGAAATTCTCCATTTTTGGCCTTGGGGGCACATTAGGGTTTTGAGATAAAAATAGAGCTCTTACCACATGGCTATTCTAGAGGATATAATCAACTGCAAAGCACACCTTTAGCAGAACGGCTGATCTTCAAATAGGTGCTGGGCTTTACACTAGTCTGGTATTTTACACTAGTCTGCTCAGCAATAGTGCTGCAGGAGAGTCTGCAGCACATTTGTACTACTGTTATTAATGGCATTTCATTCAAGGAAAACCAATTTGGTGAAACAAAGAGCAGGTTTGTGACTCAACGTCTCAAGAATGCCAATTTGAAATGCCACCATGTTTTCATGTTAACATAATCATTTCACAACTTTTTTTTTTTCAGGTTGGGTAACTGGAAACAAGAAGTATCCACCAAAGGCTCTAGATTTTAATTGCTTGATAGAGGTTTTGAATAAAAGTAACGATGCACTTCTGGTGTGTTGCACTGTTTCCCATTTAATCTTTTGAATGACTACCCTTTGAATTCTGTATTTTCCATGTTATTCTTTTAGTTACTGCAAAATGGAGTGATATTCACACATTCCTGCCTGAACTATCTACAGGTGATATAAAAACCAGAAGCACTTTAAATTTTACTTTTGAAACTATCAAAATAACTGTTGTGGCAGGACAGCTTTCAATATAGGACCAATATATCACCGTCTCTGATGACTTTTGTGACTCTTTACAGTTCATGGAAATTATCCACGTATGGCTGGATGATTCAGTGGCGGTATATTGGTTTTTAAGAAGAGATTGGACACTTGAGCAGGTGATTGGAAGACTTCCAAAGTCGCTTCCAACTCTCTTATTCTGTATTCTATTCTGTATAAATTAATGGTCCATATTTGGTCTCTACATTTTGGCCACGTCTAAGAAATACAGTCCAGATTGGAATTGTGTAAAGAATACAACATTTGATTCCCAGTGACTGTAATCTCTCTAGGCAGATCTAGCTTATCCTACATATATTTTGTGAAATATTTTCTCCCATAAATGAGAATGATGTTCATCTTTGATGATGGGGAGGGGGAGGGACTAATGTGCTGCATTTGGCGGCCACTGAGAAGGAGAAAACCTTCTTCCATTCAAGGCATAGTTGTTCCTGGCAAACATCCAGGAGAGAGAGAAGCTGTGTATCCTCTGAGTCATCATAACATTATGTAGAAACAACAAAAGCATTTAAATACATGTTTATTTTTCAAAATGTTTCATTTAGAGCAGATATCCAGATTGATCATAAAAGAGTAAGCTCATTTAGAAATGTCTGTAACTTATGCAGGTAAAATTAATCTGCATGCTTCCTGGAAAAGTAGCCTTCTTATGAAGAATCATTAATAACAAGATGTTATTGATAGTTATCCCTTCTTTTGCAAATACCAGGGAGCAGATACATTTAATTTGAATTCTTGCTTAACATCACATTTTATGGGCACATTTTATATCACAGACTTTGTTAGCTTTTAAAAGAGGCCAATTTTTTCTGTCTGAAACTAGGGATCAGCTAAGGAATGGGTTTTTCCAATGAATTAAGTGAATAAGAAACCAAAAAGTAGGGTTTCAGAATGGTCACAACAGAATTTCAGAACAGGATATTAGATATGCCTCATGAAGTAACACAAACCACTTATTAAGATTGAAATGATACAACTCCGTTATTTTCCTTCACGACACTCCAACAACTTCATCAAACATTTTCAACTATGAGAAGAGATTTTATCATGACCTCAGGCCCTGGATGCTTTAGAGGTGACCATCACAGCAACATTAAATGCCTCAAGAATAGTGTCATTTCTATGATGCAAAATGCTTGATTGAGGTGAATTGCAGCTGCAGGTAAAAAGGAAAATCTCATCCTAAATTGTAATGCAGAATCAACCATAGTTAAACCCAGAACAGTGATGAATCCTGGTTGCCACAAAAAAAATGAGGCAGAACTGGTTACTGGCCTAGTAATTCACTTTGATTTGCCCATCTCATGTATCAATATTAGAGCAAGTAGAGATATCAGGACATTGCCAGCCCTATGAAACAATATCTTCTATTTCTTCTGTCAAAACACAAAATAGTAGCTATCAACACCAAATACTAAGTATTGTTTTAATAAATGACGAACAAGAGTTGTAACCAATTTATTTCACCTTATTATAAAACAGTACCATAACTCCCTTTTTATGATCTTGTAGTCCATGAGGACATTTAATATACAGCATAGTTGTACTGTATTGCTCTACTCAGCAACCACTTGTAAAAACAACAAGTTTGATTACAATTTAGTCATACTTAGAGTACACCCACTGAAATCATTGGAAATTAAATTAATTAATGTTTTTTTGGTCCATTCAAGATTTGGATTGTCAGTGCTTATGTTCCTATTCACTTTTGAGAGATTCATTTCTTTTGTTAGAAAGCACTAAAATGTTGTATGTTATTGTTTTTCTGTTCTAGGAATGTACACATTGCTTTCATACAATTTTCTTGCTATCAACCAGAAACCGCATCCCAAGAGCCCAAGGCAAAGTCAGGATCTTTGAATGACACCATTACCTGGTTTCTGAACATTTGGAAATGAGTTTGTAGTATCTGGCATTGATTCTAAAATTTAAGATTCTAAGATCCTAAAAGAACGTAAGGAGCTATATAGCACAAAGAGTACAATGGGATTTGATGTGGGAGAAATGTGGGAGAAATGGAGAAATGCCCAATAGTTATATGGTGAACTAAATGGCTTTTAAACACTTCAGATATATTATGAACTAATTCATCTTCAGGAAGACGGTCCAATCAGTTCACCTATACATTTCTCCTCCTGAAATGGAACTAATATGATCAACTTGTCCAGGATTCTTCCCATTTCTCGAATATTTTAGGGTTCCTTAACTTCTTATCTATAGAAAATATGTTTATTGTACAATGTATTTCATTTTTTGTAATTTGTTTTAAAATTTATGGATTTGGGACATATTCATCATGAGTACAGAATGCAATAATAATAACCCTAGCCTACACACAAAAGTATCATAGCATAGAATGGAAAAAAGGGGGAAAAATCAATATCCATGTAGCGGAGTGTTTGGTTAAATAAACACTGCACTCAACAAACACTATAGGGTAAAATATGGGAAGACCCTAATAAGCCTCCACAAATTGTGCTTTTGTGCAATCCCACAATACTCAATTTAACCTATCCATTTTTTGACAAAATTAGGCTGATGATAATGTTCCATAAGTTGTGAGAAAAACAGCTTTCTATGATATGTCCACATATACAGGTTACTGATACCCTGTATATGTCAACTCAAAAGTAAGCCCCACTGAGTTCAATGGATCATGATCCCATGGATTTGGGTATTGGATCATTATATGCCTCGCATCTCCTCCCTGGGGTGATAGTCTCACTCTGACTAAGGGGATAACACTGATTTTACTCTAGCAAATTTGAAAGATCAGGAAGCTGAAGACAGAGGCCAAAAGTGCTCTATTGGCCATTAAACTACCTCTCTCATCCTTAATACACAAAAAGAAAATGAAACAGTGGCCTCTCCTGACTGTCTTACCATCTTCAGTGATCCATCCAAAAGATTAAGAAGAAATTAGATGTGATGATGATGATGAATTGGTTGCATCAAATCAGCTAAAGCTACATTTTTGAGGCTGGATGTCATGATTGCACTTGAAAAGTGAACATATACATAGTGTTTCCCTGATTTTCACTGCAAGCTTAAAGGAACCATTGCAAACTTTCTGTCCACAAAAGAAAAGTAATTTTCTCTCCCTCCCTCCGTTTGTTATATATAACATCTACAATAATTTATAAACAATAAAAAAATTTCTTGACCAACTGAAGCTTCCACAATTACATTATAAAGCTTTCTCAATCAATAAGGTACAGTTCTGATTTCAGCTTAGAGGTACTGCTTTGGTTGGTCCCTGGAGATAAAACCATTTTAATAAGTGGAGCTAATTTCTAGAGATGTCTTCATTCACACGTTCACAGACCATGGTTCGAAAGTTCCTGGTTCAGCAGGTGGACACTAAAAAGAAAAAAATGGGATGAGAACAAATTATAGATGTTTCAATTTTTTTGCATTTCCAGGTAGGGCTGAAAATAGGTTCTGCTTGAAGTCCTGAAGTCCTGAATCAATAATACTGGACTTCATGGGTCAAGAGTCATTTTTAAAGATGATGAAAGATTTTAATTTTGTTTTCTCTTAATAATTTCTGCAGCTATATTGAATTCAATTCATCAATCGTGAAACTTTTTTAAAAAAGTTGGACTAACAATTGCATGAATTTAGGAATACATTTCTCCAAACATACGCATCTTTGTTTGCAATTGTACCCAATGTTTAAAGTTTTGCGAATAAATTTGGTAATAAAATATAAAATGGTGCATTATATTCATTATTCATTAATATCTGCTGTACTTTTACTTAATGTACTTGACTGCATTGACAAACTTCTGTAAGACTCTTATTTTAGAAAAAGTGTACTTTAGTGTACTAGCTAAAAGACTAAGGTTCAAGTCAGAAATCTTTGTTCAAATCTTGCTTCTCCCATGGACTCGCAAGGAGATCTGCTTTGCTATGAAGATTTCAAGATTAGAACATTTTGAATCCTTGAAAAGCACCATAAAATTGTTAAATGTTGTGATTACCAGGTGTTCAGGAAAGCCTTTACCAATTGAAAGCTGGGTCCTGGTTCATGTTGATCTAATGCTTAATGAATTATATTTGCAGAAGAGAATAGGAGATAAATTAACTTACCAATTTGGTGAAGGAATCCACACAAGCATTGCGTATTCTTTCTGGAGTAGCTGGACTATCTAATCTGAATATTCCTTTCAATTTAGATTCTTCCCTTGCAGAGCCAATTGCATCTTTGATAGCATAAAATACGGAGGCTGCTAAGAACAATGGAGGCTCACCCACAGCCTATGGAGATGAAAGGGCAAAACGCCATGCAATCTTCCATCAAAAACTTATTCTCAGCATATAATAAGATATACATATCACATATAATGTTCTGATTCACAATTTCACTGGACCACATACTGTGGAATTACTAGGTACAGTGATAGAAAAATGTATCTTTTGTGCATAATTTGTATGTTGTATTCCCCGTTATGCTCTCTTATATGACATCATCAGCTAACTAGTGGATATATCATTCGTTTTATAGGCAACTAATGAGGACAATCTAGTAAGAGTGTAGATTTTGAGAAGATAAATGGTCCCTGACCATATCGAAGGAGTTTCTTGGTAGGACTCAAGACAGCACTTCCTTCTTTTGATTCTTTTTCTTTCACCCAGGCTTTAGTGCTGGACATTAGTCCTGTTCAGGTTTTTGTTCTCGTCATAAGAAGAATCACATGAGAATAAGTTTGGGGTCATGCTCATGAATTCATTCCCCTCCCAAGACAATTCTATAGTCTGAATCTAATGTCTTCCATCCATATGTTATACTGTATATATTGGGAGGTACGTGTCTGTAGAAGAAAGCCTGCTTTACTCATATAGACTCCAATTCATGGGGCTACCCTTGAAGAGTGTCCAGAGACTACAATTGGTCCAGAATGCAGCTGCGCGAGCAGTCGTGGGTGTGCCAAGGTACACCCACACGAGTTCCATCCTTCGCGAGCTGCACTGGCTGCCGATTGCGCTCCGGTCACAATTCAAGGTGTTGGTTGTTACCTTTAAAGCCCTACATGGCTCAGGACCAGTTTATCTGCGTGACCGCCTTATACCACATTCCTCCCATCGACCAGTGAGATCGCACAGGGTTAGCCTTCTTCAGGTCCCGTCGGCTAGACAGTGTCGGCTGGCGGGTCCGCGGGGGAGGGCCTTCTCTGTAGCCGCACCGACTCTATGGCCCACCTTACTGGCTTTCCGTAAAGCCGTTAAGACCTGGCTTTTCCGGCAGGCCTGGGGCCAATAGTTGTCTGATTGGCCCATGTATGGTTGTGTGAATGCTTTATTTTAATATGGATATCGTTTTTTAAATTGTTTTTATATGTTTTATTTTTATTTTTTATATGATGTAAGCCGCCCAGAGTCCTTCGGGAGTTGGGCGGCATATAAATTTTAGAAATAAATTTTAGAAATAAATTCCAATCATTCATGGAGCTACATTTCCTGGGAACGTATACTACTACAGCAAATTCTCTGCTTTCAATGTTTTTTCCCAACATGTAATGAATCATCACAATTGAATAACTCCAATATAATGGAAGCAACAATGAGTCCACTTTCACTTTTACAGGCTTCCCAATTGTGTAGGATGAAGACAAATATATTTGTCTGTTAGGGAATAACTCTGAGTACCTCCAGGACCAATAAGCAGTGACATTATTTATCTTGTATAATGTTAATTAGACAAATTAGGTTTGTCAAACACATTAGGCTAAGCTCAAATGGAATTGTATGTGATTCAGCATGTTGTGTGAACCTGATCATCATATTGAGCCATAGTATTGTTTAGCTGCAATTTACAGTATTTTGTTAAGCTGCATTTAGGATTTAAAATGGTCTGTGCATTCAGCCAAAGAGTACTTAATTAGTGGAGAAACATTTACAATATAATAAACTTTCTACAGCCAGTAACCCAAGTAAACATAATGAGCAATTCCAGATCATCCTACAGTAAGGTCATTAAAATGTTTTAAGGTAAGGCGGGATAATATGGAAGAGATAAATAGAGTTGTTAAAACATAATATTTATATTCCTCAGTGTAGTAGTACGAACATCATTATGCTCTGATGCTCCAGCTAATAAGTTCTGACTTAGCATTGGCCTGTCCTATAAATATTACACTGTTTTAGAATGGTGGATAGAAAGAAAAAATAAGTGGGGGGGGGAGAAACAATCACAAAAGGAAAGAAAGATATTCTTCAATAGAACATAGAATTAATCCAGTGATTTTCATCACCTAAAGTATATTTGATTGTATTCTGGTTACTTACTGAAGCAATCAAAGCAAGATCCCATGTTGCTAATTGTTATGAAATATCTAGAGTACAGGAGATATGAGAACAGTGTTCTCCCTTGCTTGTATGCTTAATAAGTTAATGTGTTAATTAACAAATGGAGAAATGTATTTCCCAATGAGATATTTACCTTAGATGAATAAATGGCTTTGCTATTTGGACAATCCCGGAGAAGAGAAACATGGAACTCTGACGGAATGTCACCAAATGCAGGGATCTTGTACATTCCAGGCCCTCGTGTATACAAGTTGCCTTCGGGGGAATAGCGTAGCTCCTCCAGGGTAAACAGCCCAATTCCTTGGACAAATGCTCCTTCAATCTGAAAAAAATAAATCAAGTCCAAATTTGTTCTTTTCCTTTCTCTTCCCCATCTCTTTGGTAACAATTGAAAGATAAAATGGGAAGATTTAAAAACCAAATATTGCACAGGTTCCTGCAGACATGCTTAGGTCAGCTTCCTTACTATTTATATTAATATTGATTGTTTCCTGATTGCTTATTTGTACCCTATGACAATCATTAAGTGTTGTACCTCATGATTCTTGACAAATGTATCCTTTCTTTTATGTACACTGAGAGCATATGCACCAAAGACAAATTCCTTGTGTGTCCAATCACACTTGGCCAATAAAGAATTCTATTCTATTCTATTCTATTCTATTCTATTCTATTCTATTCTATTCTATTCTATTCTATTCTATTCTATTCTATTCTATTCTAATTCCCGTGATCTTGGGAATAGGCCCCACTGGATTCATTAAGACTGTGTAAACCTTTTCATCAAACTAAGAAAACTGCTCAGTCCAAAGACTTCAGAGCCAAACTGCAATTATTTAGCGATTAAGAAAAACATTGTTTGCAGACATTTATATAAACCGCATTACATGATCGTTGCTTAAATGAGTGGCAAAGCAACTAATAAAATTATAACAAATATATTGCTTTACCATCTGTTGTAAGCAATGGTTTAAAGTGTATGCTTGCTAATGAATTTGGACATTATAATGAATTGCATTAGCAATAAATGCCAAACTTCAATGGTCCTCCTCTCAGGTATGGCCACGAAAGGCAGACCCAATTGGTCTTGTTCAGATGCTGAAGTGCTTTTTCAGTAAGCTATTCAGATAACCCCCCTCCTCTCCTCTCCCTGTCCTTTATTATGGTAAGATTGGCCTTCGCCCAGGTATCTACATGCTCCAAGGAAGTCTGTTTTGCTGGAAGCTTTTGCACATGCAGAGTAAATGTTTGCAGGATCTTGACTCAAACACATTTTGTCTTACATGCATATACATTTCTCCTGCAGACATTAACAACAAACTTGTGAATATTACAAGGAAACTTGTTATTTGAGTAATGTTAGCAGAAAAGGTGATTTATCAGATGACATGCATGGTGAATGATTCAATTCAAGTGACATCTGAATGGGGCTTGTTTCCAAACTTCAAAATGTAGCTATTCTGAGTAATTGTAGTTATTTAGAAAACTAAGTCAGGTTCATAAATTTCAAAGGTGGCTTGTTTCCCCAAACCATAGATGCATCAAAACCTGTGATCTCTTGTAGAGACAGGTAAAGTTCATGAGGATCCAGAGGCCCATGCTAAGACCTTGCTAATATTAGACCCAAAAATGATTCATGTTATATTGTAGATGAAAAAAGCAATGTTAACATGTAGTTAAGAACATGAAACATAAATGTAAAAGTCCTTGTGAACAATGCTTATCTACAAGAAAAACATTTGGAGATGAGGTTCAGAGTGCACCTAATATAATAAACGTAACAAAGTTAATTGTTAACCAGTACCACTTTTAATATTACCACATATTGAAGGTTTGCCAGCTCAAGTATATATATATTCAAGTAGATTATGTCTAAATCAGTGGTCCCCAACCTTTCTGTCTTGGCGAGCCAGCGAGGGGGGTGAGAGGGGATGGTTCCATGTGAGCAGCAGGTGCGCACACCTGCCACTCTTGAGCAAATGGAGCTTTACGTGTGAGCGAGAGTGCCTACCAGTCATGAAAGTGGAGCTGTGTGTGTGTGTGTGCACACTCGCACCTCCCACTTGCACGGCCCCGTTCTGAATGGGCCACAGCCCGGTAGTGGGCCACAGCCTGGGGGTTGAGGACCCCTGGTCTAATGGGTTTGTGGCATGATATTTGGTTGGTAGTACAGGAAGCCTCATAGTTGGCTACATATCTGAATTTAGTAATTTAGGTGAATTGCAACACAGGTTAAAACAGAAAGTTCAGTTTCTCCAAAACATGTGAGCATTTTCTGAAATGAATCTACAGTGTAGTGAACAAACCTTTTTCTTTTTTCCAGCTGGCATAAAGATATGCATCATGCGCAAAACACTTCAAGGCTAACACAAACTGATAATAAATTAGCAATTACCAGTTTCCTGTGTTAAAAGAGTTCATAGTACTGCTGCCTTTTGCTGATTATTAACCAATTTAATCTATCTGTTTGTATACACAATTATTTCAGCTTCACAGAGTACAAACAACTTGCACTGCTTACCTGCCCTATATCTATAGCTGGATTCAGGCTGGTGCCAACATCCATCACAATATCAGTGCGAAGGTTCTAAATATTGAAACAAGTAAAGGCTGAGTAAACACAAGGCTAACCACATACTATTAGCTAAATATGCATATCATTTGACTTGATGTTTTTTATTCGTTTGTTTCATGGAAGAGCAAAGTTTTCATCTGAGCTGGAACTAACCAGGTCAAAATTCAGCCTAGATATTGACAAGATAACTCTCAGTGTGACTTTAAGATCCTAATCTCAATGCAATGCAATGCAACACAATACTTGATGATTTAAAAAGTTATCCTGATTATAGAATTCATTGCTTAAAGATGCAGCCCTTTGGAGTTAAATGTCAGGATGGCCTTCACATTTGTGGAAATCCATCATCACTACAAAATTAATGATTAAAACAAAATTAAAGAAATAGATTATAAAAGTTCCACTACAAATTTGGATTTCATACCTAGATGAATCCACCAAAAGCAAAATACACCAAGTGATTTAAAACAACAACAACTATATAACTCTAGTAAAAAAAAATAAGCACACAGCAAAAGATTTACTAAAGTTAACACAATCTAAAGACAAAAATAACTTATCCATCAAATTCATTCCTAATTATTGTAGAATGTCCCTCCATACATCACAATGAAGAAGTGCTTTTAACTGTTTAGTAAGTCTGCTTACCTTATGGTCACCGGTCAGACAATCTATCTCAACCTCAGAACAAGAAACACCATAGGAGAAGTAATGGAAAGGCTTTCCTGCATTTTTCGAGAAGTCATATCCAGCATTAGGAATTCTTAACAGAAAGGGAACAAACAGAGGAAAATATAAAATCATCAGAGAGATTATAAGGTACAAAAGGCAATGCATAAATCAATGTATGGAAGTAGTCAAAGCAGGTTGGTTTGCAAGAATAAAAAGAGATGGAGAAATATAGCGTACAATCGAAACTAGATTGGCTATATTTCATTTTCTTTTGCTCATGATAGCTTTGATCTCTTTGGCCTACAATTTCTTTTTTTTTTTTTGCACATTGTTGCTTATCCCAAAAGGAAAGAGTATGAAGGATGTGTTTGTATGCATGTACAGATTTTATTGTCATTGCAGGAAAATCACTAATTGTGATTTAGTCCAATGTTGTTAGGTCAGAATATCTGAAAGTTACTAGAGTAAAGCAATACAGGGGACTCTGAAGATCCAACCATGATTCTTATTAATCAATATTATCAAGGGGACTGAAAGCAAGACGTTTGCACTTCCAACCCGGTCCCCAAAATGTGGAGGTCATATTGAGGGCCAGCATAGAAGAATTATTTCAGTTATTCCATGAAATAAGCTGCATTCATTCCATTTCTTTTTTACAGCATTCTTCCTCCTCTCCCTCTGGCGCTCAGCCACAAAAACATTTACCTGTTCTCTCTAATTCTTATGTATTATTTAGAGAATGCAAATATCGTGACTCAAGTCAAGACTGCAGTCTGGGATTTCAAGTATAAGCGGAGTTATTATATTAGTAGAATGTGGATAAGAGACAACTCTGTCTGATCTTTATTATAAGCCCATTTTATGAAATTAGCTTATACCTAAATCCCCAACAGCAGAAATAATACCCAAATGCCAAACCTTATGACATTCTGCAGATCTTCTCTCTGATAGTTTCACTCACCTATAAAATCCTGTAGCTGATAAACTCACACAATCATGATAGGCTGCTAACACCTAGTGAAAAAAGCATATAAAATCTTGTTAAGCTTTTCTCAAATTGGAATAACTGTAATATCCTGGGGAGAATGGAAGTGTTTCATTGAGTAACAGAAGTATTCATAAGGAAAACATTATGAACAAAACCTTAAAAAAAACACCAAACTTCTTCTGGTACTAGACCTAGTAAGGTTCAACTTTTAAAACATAATAGACCTTTGCCCAAGATCAACATAGAGCAAAGAGTGCTCTATGTGAGAGTGAATCTGATATTCTGAGGGTTGTACACAATTACCCTCCAGTTATTGCTCATCTCCAATTCCAAATAGCTGCAGTGAATGTGGGAAAATTCTGGGAACTGTAATTCAACAGCATCTGAAGGACTACAAGTCTGCATCTTCAATATTTCTCTTTACCTACCCTGTTTCCCCCAAAATAAGACATCCCCTGATAATAAGCCCAATCGGGCTTTTGAGTGCATGGCAATAAGGCCAAGCGCTTATTTCAGGGTTCAAAAAAATATAAGACGGTCTTATTTTCAGGGAAACACGGTAGAAGGGTGTGCCACAGAACTAAATGGAATTTCCTTCTGAATAGAAATGTACAGGAGTGCATTGCTAAATATTAAAATGGCTTCTAATTGTGCTTTTATATTTGCCAACTCAAAACCGTGGGCAGCCTTATTCTGCATTGATATTTTTACATGCTTTTAGACCAAATAGATGGCAACATCAGATTAAACATGGCTGATATAGAAATCTAAGATGCATTGGCTTTTATCAACACATGGATGGGGGACCATTTGTAAAGTCCAGAGCTATAGGCTAGGCTGGGGGGATTTATTTATTTATTTTTAAATTTTGTTTGCCACCCATATCACTGCAATTGAAAGGCGGCGGGGAAACTGTTTCCATATCACATCAAGGAATCTGCATGGATGTATCCCCAGGAATCAAGCTTGGTTAGAAGGCAACCTTACCATCCTGTAACAGATAAAAATACAGAACAAGACAATTTTATCACCACCACTCCTTGAATAGGGCACATCCTGTATAGACCACAATGACATGAGTTGTCAGCATTAGAGCTAGAAAATTGTAGTAGTTGCTTCCCACAAAACTCCACTTATCTAGAAGAAGCCCCAGATTGGGGAAGGCTGCCATATAACATTAATACAGAATCAAGATGAGATATGACAACAATACAATGCTATATGTAGCAATTAAGAGAAAGCTGCTCAGAATGAATGAATAGTATATAGTAGCACATAGTATACAAGTAGCACATTTATATTATTTAAACTTCAACTTGCACTAAATAAAAACATACCCAGTCTTGCCATGATCCTTTTGGATTAGCACATCTGAATGGCTCCAATCGTTCTAAGATGGTCTGGCAAGCATTCTAAAAAATAATCCGAATCCAAGAAAAATTTGTTACAAACATAATCTCTATTGTGCCTGCAGATTGCAATTATGTCTACATAATTTGTTTGTCTGAAACTGACCTCAAAGGAATAATAATGTAATGATCTATTTTATATTTAAAATTGACATGTCAAGCACTTTTAAAAGCAGCAACTGCACATATACTTAAAACAAAATCAGAATGCCCACTTTTACAGTGCAAACTAAATAAATTGTTTCTTGAACTCCCAAGATAGACAGACTTGTGCTAACAGCAATGATTGTGTAAGTCAACTTTTCTAACTTTTGTGGGATTGTACGTCACAGATACGATCTCAGAATTGTAGACTTTGGCCATGAAAGCTAAAAAGTAGAATTTGATCCAACACATCTGGAGAATAACAGGTTGTGGAAAGATACCACAGAGATACCTAAGAGTCGTCTATTATTGTATCTTTGTTTATCTCAAATTAAACATCAGTTGAAGCTTAATGACCAGATATTATCATTCCAAATGTTAATATTTTGATCAGCAGTAGAATTCCAGGGTTTAAGACAAAGGATTTTCTCACCAACATATAGATAATGGCACTCCATCACTTATTTAACAATTTTCTTTTACTACATTAAACTTGTATTAATAACACCTTTCGGGGGGGAGGGGAATGCAGCCAAGTCATTTGGAATGATGCCCTGCTATAAAACTGATAGTTACAAAATTGTGTATAAGTAATATCCCTTACAAAAACAGCCATCCCATTGATATCAGCACTGACAGAAGCAGCTGTTGGTGATGTATTTGGCACTGTGTTGGTGCTTGTCTCACTTATATGGATCTTAGAGGTAGGGATTCCCAGAGTCTTGCTGGCAACCTACAAAGAGAACATTGGATTCATTGTTAAATGTTAGACTGGCCACAACCCAAAGAAACAGAACTTTATAAAAAGTTACTTTCTTTTCTTAAAAAAAAAAAGCAAGCCATTCTGGCTCCCATCAGATATTAAATATAAGTTATAACACAGCAAGGAAAATAAGGGGGGGGATCCAGATTTTAATAGGGTGTTTACATGTCAAGATGTCCGCAGGATTTCAGAAGCTGTTATTATAAATAGATGTAGCTGAACAAATGAGATATATATTAAAACAGCACAGGGCTTTTATATTTATTTATTTTATTTATTTTATAAAATTTATATGCCGCCCAACTCCCGAAGGACTCTACATATTCCTAATTTACCTGAATCATCTTGGTGTGCAGACCTTGACCCATCTCAGTCCCACCATGTGTGAGCAACACTGAACCATCCGTGTAAACATGTATCAATGCACCAGCCTATCACCAAAATTAGAGAAATGAACTGTTAAGATCTATTTGAAATACTATTGTCTCTACTATTGACTATTGTCTCTAGGACACATTTTTAACTATAGTCTTCTGTCTTTCATATGCTTTCATTAGGAATCAATCTAACTGATACCAAATTACTAATATTAGAAGCTCCATGGAATTTAATCATATGTAGCTCATCCAATATTCAACTCTAGCTTCGTCCAGACTATATAAACATACGTAGAAGAAGCATAGATACAAAAAGGTGTAGAACCATATTTTACTTATAGAGCATCAGGGCTGAAACCTATGTGAAATTTAATCTATCGGTGAAGGCTTCCTCGTTGCACTCATGAATAACCAGACACCTCAATTATTGAACTCCGACCACAATGTATAGCGAGATGGGACTATATAAATATAGATCCCCCTGTTTTCAGAATTTATTAATGCAGCCGTGTAACTGACAGAAGTTGTTTCATATTCAACTGAAGCTAAAGAAAATATGTTTTACACAAATCAACATGCTATTAATTTGTGAATTATGAGAAGGCAAAGTGAGCCGGTCCCTTTAGCTAGTAGATATAGCAGCAGAAGGCTGGGCAGGGAACAGCAGCGAGGTATTGGCAGACAGAAATGTGAATATCATGCCTCTAGTCTGCTGCTGTCAGGTATGATGGAGCATGCTATCCTTACATCAGTGCTGATGTAGTGCCATCTGGGGCAGGTAGCAGTATCTTTTGCTTCAACCAGAAAACTAAATGTTTTGGTCCAGCACTTTGGAAAATGAGATCATAAAGATAATTGCTGCCCTCAGCTGACATCCAGTCATTTTGAAGTTCAGATAGAATCTGTCCTAATATAACTGTATAACAGCAGTGGGTTGCTCCCGGTTCGGTCCGGTTCTTAGAACCAGTAGCGGTGGTGGGAGTCTCCGCCCACCCACCCGGGATGCTTCTGCGCATGCGCAGAAGCATCGTGTGCACACGAACCGGTAGTAAAGGGTTTTAGAACCCACTACTGCTGTATAAGTTTGGTGCAATCTCTATTAAAAAAACTATTTTTAAAGTTTGCAAATACATGAAGCATGGGGATTCTATTTTTATGTGAAGAAGGCCACCAGCGGCCCATAGGCTGTCTGAGTAAAAAATATAGAATGCTTGCCAACCTGATTCAGAAAAGGAACGGTGAAGCTGATTCCAAACTTGGTAGGAATAATGGCTATGCCCCTCTTCTTCCAGCGATTCTGCCTGGGAAAACAGAAGAGTATCAAATTGGCATGGCTTCCCAAATGCATTCTTCCTATGCAAGGCATTATTTTCCAAGGTTGTGTGCAAAACAAATCTAGCATCCAGTCAGTAAATTTTATAAATAAGAAACATGATTACTGATGGCAGCCTTGTAGTACTGAATATAATGTTCAAAAGGATTCATCTAAAGTTTAAACCTGATAGTATACAAATCTAAATATATACATGTATACCACATTTATACCACAGGGTGTTTTTCCTCTTTTTTTCCTTTTGCATTTGACCTTGATTTATTTTTCTTTTTATCTTTGAAGTTTTGAAAGCTTTTGTCAGCATTTCATCGGGAACTGGAGTAATAAACCAATGCAGCATATCTCATTTGATCTATGATATTTTATTTTAAGCCCACAGTAGGTGTGATTCACTAATGATCAAACTCATAAAAGCTAGCTGCTTGAGGGAGAGAATAATTTGTACTGTTTTTAGTCCCAAATACAAGACAAAATTCAAGGAGATCTAGTACTAGTAATACAATAAATTTTTCTACAGTAGTTGTACATTGCTTTCTTAGTGCCAGTTTGCTAGCCTTCTGCATCCTCCCTCTCCAGTGTCCAGCTACTGGTCATAAGAATCCATATGAATCCAGCTTTATCCTTCAAACAATAAAAATGATTGAAAAAGCTGTTTTCTCTATGAATCACATTAACAGCTACTCCAGTCTGTTTATAGCAGTTAACGAAAGGGGTGTCCTTGTGGTATGATATACCAAGTTTTTTTTTCTGAATGGCTCAATCCAATGCAATGTGGTAATGCAGTATATTGTGCTCCTCCACATTTTTGTTCCAAATGTATTTTTATCTTTTTTGAATGTCATATTTTTCTGTCATGTGTGTGTGTGTGTGTGTGTGTGTGTGTGTGTGTGTGTGTGTGTGTGTGTGAGAGAGAGAGAGAGAGAGAGAGAGAGAGAGAGAAAGAGAAAGAGAAAGAGAAAGAGAATGAGAATGAGAATAAAATCTGGAAAAAATACCTTAATGTGCTGTGAAATGGGTATTTGTGCTTATCTAGTTATATACATGCATGCATAATAGATAGAAATAGCCCGAATTGCCTTATTAATTAACCTTACAGTGATTGTGGCATTGTTTCAGGAACAATGCAGTAACATAAAACATACAGCACTGAAATTACAACTTTGACAGAGGTCCATACATTTTTCTGCCAAATCCATTCATTTCAATTAGCGGAGAATTTATTTCAGACAACTGGGTATAATGTTGCTACATGGCAACCTTCAGAATAAAAATAATCCATATGAGATAGTTTCAACTTTCAGTAAAATCAGAAATTGTCTGTAAAAAATAAGATACTCACTGGTTGAACTTCTCAATGTTTGTTCTTCTGGAATGATACTTCGATTTTGCAAGGCACTCTTCCCAACATCTTTTCAAGGTGAACCCCTCAAGCTTTTGATTGAAATGAGTTAGATCTCCTTCATTATACAGATTGATTTTTCGTACCTTTTCAGAACAAAAGAGAAACGGACAGACTTCAGTTCTGAAATAACTGGGATCTTTTAAACAAACAAGCAGAGCTTTAGCAACATATTGAATTCTAATCCGAAACTAATCCATGTCTTGAGCAAAACACGGTCATCACCCCATCAATATTCAGTAGAATAAAGGAATGGGACACTATTGCCATGATGCCTAATAAGAATTTTTTCATCCAGCTAATGAAACAATCCAATTATCAGCATCAGTGGTGAAATCAGGTTCAGTGGAACTGCATGAAGAATGTATGCATTAAAAGGCAGGTGAAAATAATGCTAGCCAAGTTATAACAGGCAGCAGATAAGGAGATGGTGTCCACAGAATGCCTGAGATCTAGTCTCAGTTTGGAAAAAAGTTTGGAATTCAAAAAGAGGAGCATCAAGGAGTCCTTTGGGAGTTGGGCGGCATAGAAATACAATTAATTAAATTAAATTAAATTAAGTGGCACCAGTCTTTCACCAGACTGGCAGTTTCCAAAAAGGAATGCTGGTGATATAGACAAGGAGGAAAGGATATTCAATTTGCTCCTTTTCCTTCAGGCCAAAAGGATGTACCAACTCCAAGAAAGAAAATATGGGCCACTGCTTTCACGTAAAAGGGAACTGTGAAAGTTCTGATAAGTACAAGTGATTAGGAGAGTATTATAACTTGCTTTCTGCAAAATTATATCTCGGTGAGCCAGCAGTGAAATCTACTTACCTTCCCTACCGGTTCGGAAGCACTCACTCCGCGCATGTATGCTTGCTTTGCTCGCACACGTGTGCGCTTTTTGACCTGCTCTCTGCTTGCGCACGGGCTTTTTCACCCTCTGCGCATGCACAGAATGCTTTGCACATGCGCAGAGGGGAAAAAAAGTAAATGGCAACATCCGGGCGGGTGGGTGGTGCCTCGCGCTGCCATCGCTACCGGTTCTCTGAACTACCAGCGGGCGCCACTACCGGTACGCCCGTACCAGGCCGAACCGGTAGCATTTCACCCCTGCGGTGAGCACATACCTCTTCTGCTGGCAGCCCACACTTCAAGGCTATGTCACTTATCCAGCACTCAGCAATCATCATTCCCTGGGGACCCCCAAATCCACGGAAGGCTGTGTTGGAGGCCAGATTCGTTTTACAGACTACACCGATACCTCTGATATTTGGGATGTTGTAGGAATTGTCCATGTGAAGCACAGCTCTGTCCATAACCTTGGGGAATCAATTTAAACAAATAAATAAATTATGTGAGGGGTGGGTTTGTTTGTTTGTTTTGCTTGCTGTTATTCCTGCATCAATAGTTACAAACTGAATATTTTCTGCATATATAAAAATGGCAGAAAATGTATGGTATTATGCATGCAAAGAAGAGCTTCAAAGTTAAGTCAAACTTATTATTTCATCATAACTTTATTGGTGAGCCTTTATTAATCTCAAGCACTCTCTTCACTTTTGAATCTCAAGCTCTTTTTGAGGTTTGCATCACAAGCAGCCTAGCCCATAGATTCCCAAAATCTATGTGGATTCCTGATATCACTGACTGCTGAAAGCCTAACACACCTGAATAATATTCAGCTTTTCTTGATATGTTGCATCAGACCCAATTTAGGGATCAAGTCTTCTCAACATCTGACTTTCTCATCAGTATCATTTTGCCCTTGTCTGCATTATATAGTTATCATTGTTGCTGTTCTAATCTAAGCTATCCTTGCTATTTCCCTATTCTACCAGAAAAGTAGAATTTCATCGAATTCAAAAAGCTTGTTTATTCCTACAACCCCTTGGTTGGTTCAAATGAATCAGAGTAGATAGTGATTTCCACTTACCCCATGAGAAAGATCAACAGAATTTCCTCCATTGCTGTAATATGACACATCTAGGCTGGTAATCCTTCCATTTTTCTTAAAGCCAACCTGGGAAAAGCAGAAAATAACTATTTTGTAGAATTCAATTATTCCAGTTACAGATATTCTGATATTCATTTAACTTAGCCATTTGGTTTTGAAAGAGAGATTTTCATGGAAGCTACTATTAGAGGACTATTTTTACACAAAAAAGAACATTTTTAGCTAACATTAAGGCACAAGGCTAGAGATTCGGATACCGCGAGTTCTAGTGTCAGGGTTTCCAGGCCTGACATCTAGTCCTGCCTTGGTGTGAAAGCCAGCTATATGACTTTGGGCCAGTCACTCTCTCTCAGCCCAACCCACCTCACAGAGTTATTGTGTAGGAAAAATGTGAGAAGCATACTAGGTATGAATTTTTCTATAAAAATAAAAAGGGGGATTTAAAAAATCAATCAATAAAATAAATAAATACATTTAGAATGAGATATATATTTGTTCTTCTTATATTATATTACTTGCTCCAGAATGTGGACTGAACAGTGCACAGTTTCGCTCATCACAAGTGTAATCTTTTTAATACTCATATTAATTTTTGTTTACCTTATACTGTGCCCAAAATGGGTGTCTTCCACCAGAAATCAACATATCTTCATCTCGATCAAGCATGCATCGTATTGGGCAACCAGTCCTGTAGAATTAGGCTGAGAGTGAACCTACTGCAAAGGTGTCACGGTAACAATTTATATAAGAAAATAACACGGGAGGCTCTTTTCTAAGTGGTTTCATTTGTGAATAAACCTTTTCTATTCTGACATTCCCTCAGCCATAGAGCACACATAAATCCCCCCCAAAGCTACTACAAGTCCCACCCATATTTTCTAAAAGCAAGTTAAGTAAAAAAAAAAAACCAGAGAAAGAGAGAGAGTTCTAAAGATGTATGAAATCATCATATAATTGAAAAGACCAGGAAGGGGGGAAAATAAAGCCTTTGCCAGAGCTGGTATTGAAAAGGATGTTCTTTTAGATTTATGAATCTAATTCTAAAAGGCACTGAACAGTATAATATAATATAAATCTACAAATTGGCAATGAAAGTAAGTCTCTCCAGCATGGTGTTGAAGGGGGCAGCCGTTTCCAAATTATAGTCGAATTTTGCATTTCTATGTGACAAACAGAGGAGAGCAATAACCCTGGAAAAGGACATGTAGTGGTTCTGGGCCACAAACAAATCTATTTTCTTGATTCTCCATATGAAACAGAAACTTTAACTTCACATTACTACCTGAAGTAACCATACTGAGGGGCCATTCATTAGAACTTACTTAGCAGCAGCTACTGCAACAACTGTAGACAAGATAATGCTTCTGGATTCTTTCCCTCCAAATCCTCCTCCCATTCTCTTCACGCGAACCAGAATTCGATTAGCGGGAACTCCTAAAGCGTTAGCAACAAGATCCTAAAATAATAATTTAAAATAATTCAACCATGTATTAGCCTACATTGAAATAGTTCTTTCTGTAAAGAGAAAGAGAGAAACTAAGCTAAATACAGTAACTCCATTCCCGGTATAGAAGTAGCCTACATATATTCACAAGCAGAGAGAATTATTGAACTCAATGAGATTTATTATCAATAAGCATGCATAGATTTATGTTTTCTGAGGTCAGGTTTTCAGTTTCTTTATGGGAGAGTGTGAATTCCTGCATGCAGATCTTAGAAAATAGTTTGCGTATGAGAAAGTACTTTATATGTATAGATGCAGATATATGCAAATACATATACAAGGTCACATTCAGATTATAAAGTATCCAGGATTGGTTTCAGTGGCAGCAGTCAATCTTTGTTGATAAAATAGAAATGTGAAGGACTATTCAAGACTTTTGTTTGTGTGTAGAATCTTTTTTCTACATAATCTTTTTTGGAATGTGTTAAATCAGAATCATTTTCCTTACAGGTAAAGATAAAATTGACTTCTTGCTACAGTAATTTACTAATTTACCATATAATTCCATATGTAAGTTTAGCAACTTATGAAAGTTCTATAGCTGAGTAAATGAGGAACATCAGGGAATACCAGAAGCTCAAACTGAGTTTCTTGGTTCTCAGATGCCAAAGATGGCCTGCATGTCCTTAGCAATGTGCTTTGCCTTGTGTACAGCTGAGCTAATCTGCTTTGTCATATTTTGAAGAATGTGATTTCTGCAAATGTACAAAAACCACATTGGGTTTTTTGATGTGTAAAGCATCATTCTTACTCCATTCCAATGGTGGAAGGATGTCTTCTCTTAAAGTTTCAGTAAAGCAAAGCACCTCTTCAACATCATGCATAGCATTATGACATAAACTATTTGTACACAAACTGGACAGAAATAACAGATTATTAAAATTGAAGAATAAAACAGGACTAACTAGACAGGGGAAGAAAAGCTTATCATGAACCAGACTAGCACGGACAGGAATGGAGAATGTAACAATTTCCTTCCTTATTGCACTCTAGAGAAAAATCTCTCCTCAACTCTTAATGAACTTCCCTATTCAAATAAGAATAATAACAATAACAGTAATAAATCATGTTATTCTTGGTGGCAAAACTGACTGCCTTCTCCAAAAGTTATCAAGATCAAAGCTATCAAGAGACTGGCTGACCTGTGTCTTTGCTAAGTTTTGGGTGGATACAAAGAGTTCCATTTCTCCATCTTCTCCTTTTGGCACAGCAATTGTGCAGTGAGTCTCCAGATAAAAATGTTCCTGGCCACCGATGTACATCTCCCCTAGGCAGGATGGAAAGAAAGGATTTCCAAATTAAATAAATTCAAAATAGTGCTTTCCGGGGTGATGTGAGAATTTATACAATAATGACTCTGATTCAAGCTCATGGAGTTCAGAGTCCAACCGATGATCTTCACTGCTTGAGTTCTTAGACTCCAATCGCTCAGAAGGAAAACCTGAGCCTCTCCTGTGTCCGTCAAGATTTAACAATTTTCATGCACCTTATCAAATGGCAGTTTGCCTCCCATTTGCTCCTCTTAACAAAGGAAAAGAACATTTTTCTCCCTTGTCTTACTCCCTTTACCCCATTAGTAATTTTGGGTACAGACTCCAGGAAATATAGTTTGTTCAAGATTTCACCCTACCCAGATTCCACCACACCCAATCATGCTGTTAGTTACAAAAAAGGATTCTTGTGTGTTCTTAGCCTCTGAGCACTTGATATGTATCAAAGAAACTTTCCATTTTTACTCCAATATGGACAGACAGTGTGGGGAAGCTGGAAAAAACCAATGACAAAACAAGAGGAGCTTGAAAAGATTGTCCATTTCTAACCCCAAGATCAATGCAAATGTGTTATTCATCCAGTCAATGCTTTAAAAGAAACCTTTGTTATACAAATCAAAAAGAAACAAAAAGAAATGAGGAAGCTTACCTTCCACAATTTGATCAGCCTCTTCAAATCCTTTCTGGATATTTCCTTTTTCAATCTTCCTATCAGTCTTAAAGAAAGATTCTTTCTGAATGGCTTCCTGTGCAAATTATATGAGAATCAATTAAATACACACATATTTACGTGTACATGTGCGCTCACACATAATAGAATAGAATAGAATAGAATAGAATAGAATAGAATAGAATAGAATAG
>QLTV01000548.1:317150-345217 GCA_003457575.1 Thermophis baileyi
ATATGCCGCCTAGAACTGTGTTGGCTTTTTGGGCAGCTGCAGCACACTGCTGGCTCATATTTAAGTGATTGTCCACTAGGACTCCAAGATCCCTCTCACAGTTACCACTATTGAGCAAGGTACCACATATACTGTACCTGTGCATTTTATTTTTCTTGCCTAAATGTAGAACCTTACTTTTTTCACCATTGAATTTCATTTTGTTAGATAGCGCCCAATGTTCAAGTCTGTCAAGATCCTTCTGTATCTTAAGCCTATCTTCCGGAGTGTTGGCTATTCCTGCTAGCTTGGTGTTGTCTGCAAATTTAATGAGTTTCCCCATGTATCCCCTTGTCCAAATCATTGATGAATATGACGAAGAGTACTAGGCCTAAAACAGAGCCCTGCATACTTCCCTCCATGTAGATGTAGTTCCATTGAGGACTACATGTTGAGTGCGGTTGGTCAGCCAGTTATGAATCCATCTGGTGGTGATGCTGTCAACCCACATTTTTCTAACCCACATATATATACACACATAAAACAACCAGCTCTGTTTTGTGTAGCTTAGCTACGTTGAACCAATATTATGTACTGTTAGATAATCTGCATCATATTTTGAATGAAAGGTACAACTAAAGATAGAGTTTCTAACCTTATGTAGAAAAAAAAACATTGGCAGATAGTACCTGTCATTATCTATTTCATTAGAATTCCCTATTCTCTACTATGCTCTAGCTTCAACAACTTTCTTTCCATTTGTCCTGGGCTGAAAAACCTGAAACCTAAGATTCTGATGTGGTCCTCAGAACAATTTCAGAAGCAGTCTGTCCAGGGAGATGGATAGCAGTGAGTAGAAAATAGAAAAGGAGGATATCAAATAGACAGAGATTAGGTATCACTAATTTCTTCACCTCCTTTATACAGCCAATGATAGCAATAGCACTTAGATTTATATACCGCTTCACAGTGCTTTACAGCCCTCTCTAAGCGGTTTACAGAGTCAGCATATTACCCCCAACAATCTGGGTCCTCATTTTAATGACCTCAGAAGGATAGAAGGCTGAGTCAACTTTGAGCCGGTGAGGACTGAACCCCTGGTAGTCATCAGAATTAGCCAGCAATACAGCACTCTAACCACTGCGCCACCATGGCTCTTGATGATGATTACCCCTAAGTGAATACAACTCTAAATGGAAAAATATTTGCTCAGCCCTAATTACAAACTTCAAACATTTACACTATAAAAGTAAAAGTAAGTGTCTGCATGACCATTTCTTAGTTAGGACTAATTTGCAAAAGAAAAAGGGGTTTTACATGCACCAAGTCTGTTGCCCATTGATTGCCCTGATTCATAAAAACAATGATCATAACAAAGAGGTGTAAGAAACAAGTACAGACTATTTTCACGTATCCATCTCAGAACCACAGTAACAGAAACCAAAGAAATTACTCTCAAATCCATCTCTCTTAAAAAATAAAGAAAGAACTGCGTTTACTCAGTCAGGACTCTGAAATCAAGGTCTATGTCACTTTCTTGCAGTGTCTTACCTGGATAGTGATAATTGGTGTAAGCTCTTCATATGTGATCTTCACTGCTTTAGCAGCTCTTCGGGAATGTTCCTGTGTATCTGCCAATACTGCACCAATAATGTGCCCAACACATGTCACCTATGAGGGGAAAAAAGACTTTAGTTTGTTCAGCAACTTTGGAAATTTTAGCTGATTTACTGTCAGTAATACTTTAATTTGGATATATTTATTTTTGAAACCCAACTTTACATAAAGAGGACAAACATTCTGAATGTAGACATACTATTGGACAACAGCTAGTCTGGACACAAATGGATTTTCAAAATTGTCAATTAAATTCGTGAGCAGAGTAATTGAACAGGCAATTTCTCCAACTTTCCCTAGAGGAAGAGAACTCTTCCTATACTTCCAAAAGGTGCTTTTTCAGGAGGCAACTGGAGTTTCTGTTTTTTCTTTGAAGAAGTGTTGCTTCTCATCTAAGAAGCTTCTTCAGCTCTGACTGGATGGTGGGAAATGGGAGGATTTATACTCCTTGAAGACAGCTGGTCATTTGCATTCCTTTAGAGAGTCATTGAGGCCCCCAGACAACCATGATCTGGATGACTGAGAATCTTCATAGACATTTCCTACACTTTTTCAGGGGAAAACCTTCCCTTTAGAAGTGGTGATTTCTCTAGTACTTAAAGTTCCCATACAATATTTTTCCTTGGAATTTCACTGAACTGTGGGTAGTCAAGGACCTCAGAGTACTGGGAAAGGGAAAATTGTACAGTGAAACACAGGATATTCCCACACATACTTTGCCATCTTGCAACTAAATCAGACCAAGAATATCACATTCTTCTGTTCTGAAAGAGTTTTTAAAAAGCAAATTCTTTCTCATGAAACCGAATGAGAAATTATAGAGAACAGACAATTGTATGTGATTATATTTGATCCCAGTGAATTCAGTGAGAACTATGTTCAATTGGTGTTGATATAAGGTATTCCTCCTCATACACATTAAGCTGCATTCGTTGCCAAATCTATGAGATGCCCCCTCATATATACCAACTTCTTAAAAGGGCATTTTAAGGGGTTCATATGTATGAGGGGCCAGAGGGACATCTCATAATTTAGTATGTCACTCCACCTGGCATACACATTTGACTGTGTATTGGAACACATACAGATACAATTTTCTTAGGGGATGGTGGTACATCTTCCAGTTGTCACCCTAACACATAATTCACCAATTCAAGCCAAATTGAAGAGTATAAAATGTATAGAACACATCTGGGAATGAACCAAGGGGGAGTGATAATTGAGCTATAATGCAAGTGATTTGATTGCTCCATTTTAGTATCTTTGAGATTAAGAGAACAATTTGTGGATGAAAAGCAATAGTTACATACAATGTCTTTTGCAAAGATGGTTTCATCATTACAAATCCCAGAAATGTTACTTCCTGGAACATCCTGATCAGAGACAAAACACGCAAAGCCGGGTACATTCTGAGCCTCTGTGGTATCAATGGAACTGAAAGGAAAGAGTAGCACAGTAGGATTATTCCCATGAGATTTAGGTGTATGTCTGCAAATACAATTTTTGACTGCATTAATTTCTAAAAGAAAAATTTCTAAAATCAATGTCTGCATTGAACAGCTCTCCTTTTGAGCATTGTGTCTGCTTCTGGGCAATATCCTTTGTTGAAAGAAGAAGAGATTCAAAGAAGGGCAACCAAGAGATTTTTCTAGATTGGGAATCTAGAAATTAAATCCTATACATACACACAGTTCTCAAAAACTCTCCAAGAAAAGGAGAGATCGACATTCTAAAGCTCAACTGTGTATACACACAACTACAGATTACTACAGATTTGTAGTAATCTATGTACCTTGATAGTTTGTACCTTCCAAACATGCTGTCAGCTGTAAGAATTACACAACTTCCAGAGGCACAAACAAGTTACAGTACATATTATACTGGATGACTGAAAGGAGGTGGACTATAGCCTTTCCTGAGGGCCTTTATAATGTAAGAGCCACAAAAGACCACATCCACATCATCATAATTGTGGCCTGTACCATTTAATAAATAATGATGTATGTCATGGAAACAGGACTTACATAATTTTAGCATGGGCTTTGCTGCTGGTAACCAGTGTTAGGTAGAGTTCATTTGTGTAAGAAGGGATGTCATCACAGTAGACTGCCTCTCCACTTGCCTGCTTGGCAGCTGACAAATGCATCAGGGGTCGTCCCACTGTATCGTCAATGGATTGCTCATTAGGCACTTCCTATGAGAAAAGCAAAGACAGGTGTACTTTCACTGCTGATTAAATCCTGGCATCAATACCCTACAAACATTGCCTCATTCAAAAAGTTAAAATTCTACTAGCAGCAAGGAAGCAATTGGGGGAACAGCGTTTAGCATTTCAAATACAGGACAATTCCTTCTATTTGAAAGGAAGAGGTCCTATTAGGACAGACATCTCCTGTAATTAATTAATTTAAAGACAACAACAAAGAGCAAAAATCAGAATAAGGGCTAGTTCAAGGTAAGGTCTAATGTCCTAGAACTGAGGCAAGTACATTTCCTAGAACTGAGAAGAGAGGCAATACAACAAATGGAAAACACAACTGGTTTTTGCTCTTACTTACTTGGAAAAACTGGACGTTGCTAACAGGATCCTTGTTAAATAATTCAGTGGCACTAGCATCCTTGCAAGGGACCAAATCACTCAAATTATTCTGCAAAAATATAGGAAAACTCTGATTTTAATTTTTAATTTCTCTTATGCAAAGGTAAATGTATTTTTAATACATCTCTTAATGTGCATAAGAACATTACAATCAAAACGTAAAAAGTTACCAATAGCCATATGAAACTTGCATACAGACAGCCATATGAAACTGCTGAACCAGGGGGGAGTTCTGGATCCTTTTGCTGCTGGTTTGCTCAGGGTCGCGCCGTGCACGCGCACACAAAACACATGCGCGCAGCAATCACAAGATAGCTTCTGCGCATGTGCAGAAGCAAAATCCAAGATGGCGGCGCTCACGGAGACACCGACAGAACCGGCTCCGTGACGTCATCGCTGAGCTACTAACGGTTCTAAAGAACTGGTTAGAACCGGTAGGAACCCACCTCTGTGCTGAACCCTTAGCCCATCAAGAAGACAGAAGAACTCACATTGCCATTTAATTTTATACTTCGTTTCTGAAGCACTGTGAGGTAGAACTTAAAGAAAAAGCTGAGCACGAGAGTTCGACGGAAATCCACCATGCCACCAGGGGCCGAAGGGGAAAGATTCATCTCCTCAGCCAGCAAACAGCAAGCTTCCTGCAGGAGATCTTCTTTCCACTCTCTATTAAAAATGAACCACAAATTAACACAAAATTGTTTTATTTGTCTATTCAGTAAAAATATTAAGCCAGGGATTCCCATTCGGCTGCCTTGTAGTTATATTGGGAGTTCAATTCATCTTCCAGAATGACCCTTTTCTGGCCCCACAGCATGGGTGTCCATAAGATATGGTCAGAAAAGAAGCCAAGATGGTCACCATGATGATGTGATGGAAACTCTGCTTATTTTCTTTGGGGAGCAGGCCAGAAATCATCAGAGATGTAATTGCAGCATCCCAATAAGAAAGTCTCCTTTAAGCTGCACTCAAGATCAAGAAGGGCTTCTCTAAAATCATAAGTCTATAAGGCTGTCCCATTTTGCAGCCTTCCAAGTATCTCCACATTATACTGCCAATTTTCAAATATTAATGCATTTATATTAAAGAATGACAATAAAGCCAAACGTTCCTAATCTTTCCCCAAAGTCATAAAAAAAAACCAGAATGAAAACATTTGACCCCACGATTCAGCAAATAATCATATATGCCCCCCAGGTTCCTTAAAGCTGAAATGATAACAACATCATAAACTTTGATCTCCCAATTAAGAGTGTTACAAAATTCTGCCCCTGACATGTGAGTCTCACTCATTTACCTCCCAATCAGCTCCTGACAGGTTTTTACAGCCATGACTGTTGTGGGAGCCATTCCCCCATAACTCAGCTTAATCTCTTCTAATCGATTGGTTCCCTCTTGAAATCGAACTCTCATTCCGCAGGTCACAATGGCAATGTCATCCTCCCGTCTTGAAGCTTGCTTGAAGGCAGAGAAATATTCACCCTAAGAGAAGAAAAGGAAGTTCTGTGGACTTTTTCACATTGATCTCAGTGGGGGAAGTGTGGAGTAAAGTCGGTCCATTGATAGCAATGGTACTAAAATACGAGCAGTAGCTTTTATGAAATAATTTCTAGATGAAGGAAGAATGAGTCCTGGGAACATATAACAGAATTCCAGACAAACTATGAAAGAATTCCTGTTGCTATGTTCTAATAAAACTTAACATTGAGAAATTCACTTTCATCGCTGAGAATAGCAAGGCAGAATTATGCTTATAAATAAGTGTTAATTATTATGCTGGAACTGACATCTATTAGCTGCAAAGCAGGGGTGGGTTCCAACTTACCTCACTGCCGGTTCCCTCCCTCCCGTGCTGTGTGGGCGTGCCACATGGGCGCACGCGTGCTTTGCGTGCGCACGCATGCACAGTAACAAAAAATCCCCCCCAAAAAAGCTGGAAAAAAGATGGCGACTGCATGCACAGTGCCAGAAGTCAGCTTCTGCACATGCTCAGAAGGAAAAAAATAATTTAAAAAAATTTTAAAAAAATTTTTTTTAAAGATGGCGGCCCCCATGGACCAGCACCGACCGATCCGGTTCGGTGACATCATCGTGACATCACCAGTGGGCTGCTAGCGGTTCAGGAGAACCAGTCCGAACCGGGAGGAACCCACCCCTGCTGCAAAGTGTTTCTGCACCATGTCTATGTCCAGGATCTTGGTTTGTTGGTGTGTTTGTTTGTATCTTTACATAGGGGCAGCAAACATTGTTTTGGCGGGTGCTTTCTTGTTTTGAATCTCTAAGAATCTCAGTTAACATGCCAATAACCATGAAGTAGCAGGTTATTTCTCTATTTCCTTCCATTCAAGATGCTTGAGTCCCCTTTGCAAACAATCGTGATTCATTAATCTTTCTAGAAAATGTCAACATTGAGCACTCAAAACAGACCTATCATGTTGCTTTAGGAATATAGAAATGCCATGCCAAGCCAGATCATTGGTCCACTTATCACCATATTCTTCATACTGTCAGTGTGCACAACAATGTTACAATTTCTCCAACAAATTTGATCCTAACCATCTGCACATCAATTCATTTCTGTTTTAAAATTTTGCCCCGCTAAATAAATAAAAGCTATAACCCTCATGAATGCCAACTTCTGAAACTGGAAGGGATGGAAACATCTTCTTGGTTTACAATTTGTATGGCTTTTATGTAATTCTTACAAGTTAGAGAAAACGATGCAGAATTCTTAGTACGTGCTCATACTCAGATGCCCTTCTATATGTGACAGCACTACTTGCGAAGATGTAGAAAAACCTGTGGATTTTCACAGGGTAGCTTCAAAAGAGATAATTGAAAAAGATCCTGAAATTAGAACTTGGATGTCTTAATGCACAGCAGAGGGTGCTCTGGCTGCATGGTGCACCACTGGAATCAAGCCCCATGCAGCTGGGCAAGAGGAAGGTAGCAAGAGCTACACAAATTTCAGCAGGCCATCTTTAATGTCTGTGGTAAGTGCAGAATCTTGAAATTTCTCAGCTTCAATTCTGTAAGTTAAGTTATTGAATTGATTAAGGCAGAATCTCTTTTTTAACGATTTTACCCTAGTTTTGTTATGCATTTCTAGTGTTATGCACAGCTGCTGTGGCCTAGATTGTGAGCTCTTGCCTCACAATCAGGAGGTTGTGAGTTCGATCCTAGGTAGAGGCAGATGTAGGGTCTCCTGCTTGGGCAGTGGGTTGGACTAGATGACCTGCAAGGTCACTTCCAACTCTGTTAATCTGTCTGTTAAGGTTTTCTGAAGTAGAAAATTTGTGGCTTATAATTTTAGTATTTTTCTAATTATTGTTTAATGTGTTGCGTAGAGCTGGTTCTATTGTATTTTTTTTGTCATTGCTGTTAATGTTGCTCTGAATTTGGAAGGGGATATTTAAGAAAACTAAGTTAATAGTAGGAACATTTTGAAGGGGGGAAAATACTTGACTGATATAGAAACAGAATAGAATGTGTGCAGAATTGATCCAGATCGGAATGAGATTAACCTCCCCCTTTCCATTCTTCATT
Source organism: Thermophis baileyi (assembly GCA_003457575.1). Classification (NCBI taxonomy): domain Eukaryota; kingdom Metazoa; phylum Chordata; class Lepidosauria; order Squamata; family Dipsadidae; genus Thermophis; species Thermophis baileyi. The sequence continues at coordinate 324,892 of QLTV01000548.1, forward strand.
TCATGTATATCAGTCAAATAAATGCTTTCCCTGTAACTCAGATGAGGCAAACATAATTGATGTCACAATTCAGATGGATTTTTTTTTTCATGGATCTCCCACACTGCAAATCATGAGATTCTTAGAACTCCAAAGTCGGGAAACTCTCATCTTTCTTTCTAGTGTAATCTTAACCAGTATAATAAGAACATAGTTGCCCCAAAATACAATTGTATCAAGACTGAAAATATGCTGTTACTATAACCACCATATCCAGAAATAAGCTCAGAGAAGAAAGGAAAGAAGAAAAATAAACACAGTCCTAAAAAATAATAAGCACGCCCTCAGTCCATTAAGTAATTAACCATTAATCATCATACTTGAGTCCATAAGTATCTAGAATCCATGGATGTAGATGAGTCAATTCCTTCACATTACCCAGCAATAATTGAAACCAGCCCACATCAGGTATTCTGGGAATTTTGCAATAAATATGTCATGCTCTTTCACCATGAACATATGAGTTGGATAGTAAGCCTGTTATTAGTTGGATAATAATCTTACTGACGCCAGGTATTTCAACAGAAGTACAATGTCAAGAGCAGACACATGTTCAATGGAACTAGATGAACTGCTGGGCTGATCCAGCAAGGCTCTTCTTGGGCTGTTAGATATGGTAATGGGGTAATGAACTTGTTTGATTCTTACTTTGCCTCATTGCTGACTTTGACTTCTACTTATTTCAGAATAGATCCATCTGTAATGGCATTAAAACTTGGACCAGACTGATCATGGAATGTATGACACATCAAAAATCTGCTTCCTTCTATTGCTGGTTTTTGTGTGTTATTTTTCAAAACTGATTTTTTTCCTTAGCAATTTAAAACAAAATCCAAGAAAATATTTTAAAACATATAGGTTGAGTGATCACTTCCAACATTGTTTAAGCTTTTAGGAGAATAACATTTCTTACAAAGAATCTTGGAATGCTAAAGTTTTTCAAGGTTAAACAAATCTAAGAGAGATAGCCAACTCATATATATATTTTTAAAAAGTACAATCCCTTAGTCCAGGGGTCCCCAACCCTTGGGCTATGGACTGGTACCAATGCACAGCCTGTTAGGAACCAGTCCGCACAAGCAGTGGGCAAGCATGTGAAGCTTAATCAGCACATGCACGGGATCAAGGTTGCACACAAAACTATCCATCCCCTCCCCCCAGTCCATGGAAGGCAATTTTTCTTCTGGTCCCTGGAGCTAGAAAGGTTGGGGACCGTTGCCTGCCTTAGTCCTTCTATAGATTGCATGAGTATAGTATTTTTGCTTGTTTCAGGGATAAAGAAAGACTAGTCTAATATAATGTAACTTAGAATTTGAACCACCATTCTTCTCATTGAAAGTCACAAAGTCATCCAGAAGGAATTAATGGGAAACTTTTTGTATGAGGGGTTCTTGATGTTCTCTCAGCTTGGTTGTTTTCTTGAATTACCCAAACTAGGTACCATACTTTTCGGAGTATAAGACGCACTCCCCCCCCCCAAAGTGGGTGAAAATTGCAGTGTGTCTTATACGCTGAATGTTGCCGAAGCCCTGCCCACCCGCTGGACCCCACCCTTCAGCCGTTTTCGGCCTCTGCACATCACATTTTCAGCCTCCGCATGCCCCCTTTTAGACCTGTTCCAGGCTGCAGGGATCGCCACAACACATCGCCGCCGAACTGGCTGAAAATGCAACGTGCGGTGGCAAAAAATGGGGCATGCGGAGGCCAAAAATGCAACACGCAGAGACCAAAAATGTGACGCGCAGAGGCAGCGATGGGCTCTGGCAATCCTGGCAGCCTGGAACGGGTCTAAAGCGGAGCGTGTGGAGGCCGAAAACACAATGCGCGGAAGCTGAAAACGTGATGTACGGAGGCCAAAAACACAATGCGCAGAGGCCAAAAACGCGACATGCGGAGGTGGCGACGGGCTCTGGTGATCCCCGCAGCCTGGAACAGCTGATTGGTGGTATTCCGGGAGGCCGATCCAACCGCCAATCAGCTGTTTGTGCTAAATCAGGCTGCAATAACGTGCTGAAGCTGACCAGGCTGTTTGCTGTTTGCTGTTTGCTGTTTGCTGCAAGGACGCTAGCCAGATGAATACCGATGGATGCTGGTAGGCAGAGGCAGAATTTTTTTTTCTTGTTTTCCTCCCCAAAAACTAATGTGTGCCTTATACTCCAGAACATCTTATACTCCAAAAAATATGGTATTTATTTATTTGTTTGTTTGTTTGTTTTGCTTGTTTCCCACCCTTGTTGTTTTTTACAAAACTCAAAGTGGGAAACATATCCAACACACTTTCCTCACTCCTATTGTCCCTACAACAACAACCCTGTGATGAGGGTTGGACTGTGAAGGAGTGGCTGGTCCAAGCTCACCCAGCTGACTTTCATGGCTAAGGTGGGACTAGAACTCATGAGCCGAGGTGGCGCAGTGGTTAGAGTGCAGTACTGCAGGCTACTTCAGCTGACTGTTCAGCAGTTCAGCGGTTCAAATCTCACCGGCTCAAGGTTGACTCAGCCTTCCATCCTTCCAAGGTGGGTAAAATGAGGACCCAGATTGTTGGGGGCAATATGCTGACTCTGTGAACCGCTTAGAGAGTGCTGTAAAGCACTGTAAAGCGGTATATAAGTCTAAGTGCTATTGCTATTGCTATAGAACTCACAGTCTCCTAATTTCTAGCCTGGTAACTTAACCACTAGACGAAACTGGTTTCTCATGTAATGTATTGTTCACTTCTTGATTGTTAGTGTGGTGTTAATTTTTGATCTATGTACATCTGGGTGTTGATTGCTGGTGGGGAGGTGTTTTGGTTTTATTTTCCCTTTTGGGTTTGTTGATTGTCTCTTTTGCACAGTATGTAGATGTTGTTTGATAGCAAGCTAGAAACATAAGTTAATAAAAAAAAACCACTCATACTAATCAAGCCAAACAACCTAATAGTAAACAGCCCGACCAAAAAAAACACCAAGGCCATTCCTACTAACAGTGACAGGGCAATCCACTAGAATATAAATTTAGAGCAAACCCCACTCCCTACTAGCAGTGATGATGTTACTGAGTTTGCATAATGAAATGTCTGCATGAAAACAACCAAGCTCAGAGACCACTAAGAAACCTTCATTTCAACACTGAGCTACAAATATTCTTCTTTATTGAAACATTTTGTATCTTCCATGACCAAACTAAATTTTCTACATTTTATCTAAGAACTTTATGCTAGAATTGACTCCTTCTTGGTTGCTTGGGCAGTACACACACAAAGCCACGATGCAGGATGGCTATGTTGGTCATGTGATTTCCTTTTTGTAGCTCTCCCCAGCCATACCAAAACATGCTAAGAAATTGTAGCTTCCTTTCCCACTCCCTGTCTTGTTAACTTTTATTTATTTTTTCTTCTGGTATACTCATTCCTAAATTCAACATCTATGCAGGAAACATATTTAAAGATTTTATATTTTTATCACCTTACTCCTAGTTAAAATTTTATACAAAATGAAATAAGTATAAGTCAATGGGAGGGACGTTTTGGCTAAAAATTTCTGTTTTGGCTAAAAATTTCTGTGAAAAGAGTATCAACTACCTGATACTGTAGCTAGTTTGTGCAACCCAAGGAGAATTAATTTAGTCCTGAATAACTGATTCTCTTTGTGAGGGAAAAATCTAACCCCTTTTGAATAGATTAAGCAGATCATTTTTCTGGTTTAAGGAATCTGCATGCACAAATAGGTTTGCATGATTCAGTAAGTGATTTGTATGAACAGAACAAGGTCAACATTTTTCCCCATGAAAAGGACAATTAAGCCCAGTATAATTTTTCTGATTTTGAATAATTTTGTCTAGGATATTTTTTGTTCTTATGATTTTACCTTTACTTTTATTTCAGTTTTTAGGTGGTAGTAAAAAAAAAACTATATTGGAATAATGTAGTCGGTTTTGCTAGGCATGAGAAGGAGCAAAAGTTTTTGTATGGCACTAAGGTCGTGCCCAAGGTGGACATTTTTTAAACTCAATGCTCTAGTTTGTAAGATTTCAGGAACCATACTTTACTTTTATTCACATATGGGCAGCCATAGGGACTAGATATTTTTCAGCAGAAGAGAGATGGGGGGAGAGGGAGTACTGCAACATTATGGTGAACTGTGCAAACCTTCAGGGCCCAGAGGTTACTCTGCACAAATCCTTAACATTGCTCTTAGATGATAGAGATGGAGATGGAGATGGAGATGGAGATGGAGATGGAGATGGAGATGGAGATGGAGACGGAGACGGAGACGGAGACGGAGACGGAGACGGAGACGGAGACGGAGACGGAGACGGAGACGGAGACGGAGACGGAGACGGAGACGGAGACGGAGACGGAGACGGAGACGGAGACGGAGACGGAGACGGAGACGGAGACGGAGACGGAGACGGAGACGGAGACGGAGACGGAGACGGAGACGGAGACGGAGACGGAGATGATTGCTGTATCCAAACTACTGGTACGATCTGTTTCAGAAGAATCATAGCGTACTTAACATGGCTTTGAGCATTGCATCTGCATTATTGATTAATATGGCCATGTGAACTTACGGAACAACAGGTCTTTTACTCCAACCCCTTGCTCAAGCAGGAGACTCAATACCATTCCAGACAAATGGTTGTCTAAATTCTTCTTTAAAATCCCCAGTGATGGAACACCCACAACTTCTAAAGGTAAGCCATTCCACCGATATTTTCACTGTCAGGAAATTTCTCCTTAGTTTTAAGTTGGATCTCTCTTTAACAAGTTTCCATCTGTTACTTCTTGTCCTGCCTTCAGGTACTTCAGGTGAATTGGTTGACCCCCTCTTCTTTGTGATAGCCCCTTAAATATTGAAGACTACTATCATGTCACCCTTAGTCCTTTTCTTTATTAGACTAGACATTCCCAATTCTTGCAATCATTCTTCATATATTTTAGCCTCCAGTCCCCTAATCATCTTTGTTGCTCTTCTCTGCACTTTTTCTGTGGTCTCAACATCTTTTTTTCTATTGTGGTGATCAAAACTGGATGTTACAAGCAATATTACAAGCTGATCTCACCAGAGCAGTATAAATCAGCACCGGCACCTCACATGATCTTGATACTATCCCTCTGTTGATGCAGTCCAGGGTTGCATTGGCTTTTTTGGCAGCTGCAGCAGACTGCTGGCTAATATTTAAGTGGTTGTCCACTCCTAGATCCCTTTCATATTACTGCTATTGAGCAAGGTACCCAGTGGTGGGTTGCTGCCGGTTTGGACCGGTTCACCCATACCGATGATGGAAATTTGCACCCACTCGCCAAACTGGCAGCGATGGCCGGCTGTCCACGCCCCCGAACCAGTCGTCCGGTCACCGCAGCTGGCAAAGAACCCTCTGCGCATGCGCAGAGGCTTCTGCGCATGCACAGAGGGTCATTTCTATGACGTGACGTAGGGGAACGCGCACTTCCGTCACGATGCGAACTGGTAGGGAAGGTAAGTGGAACCCACCCCTGAAGGTACCACCTATTCTACACCTATGTATTTGGTTTTTCTTGCCTTATTTTTCTCACCACTGAATTGCATTTTGTTGGATAGGGCCCAGTGTTCCAGTCTGTCAGGATCATTCTGCATCTTGAGCCTATTTTCTAAAGTGTTACATATGCCTTATAAAACTACACGGCCTTTTTTTCTATGACAATAAATATTCAGATCACCTCACCTCCCTACTGAAGGGAATCTCAACTGAAAGCAGTATTTCTTGAGGCTTCAGTATAGTTTTTCTATACCCAGTAAAGAATTTTTCATCCATCCTTATTGTCCTGCTGCCCTCTGCAAGAAAACAAGATACAGCACACAGAGGATGAGTTGGGTAAGCAGGTGGGTCCTCAATTCCACTTGGCAACTATTTATTGTTTTAATTCCACAAGGAAAGGTTGTGACATACATTAGTATTACTACATTAATGAAATAATATATCCTAGCTCTCTGTTCCAGCCTGGTGCTCCCTAGACATATATGTATTTTGTGTCACCTTCCACATGTCACAGTGGAATCACAGGCAGCATGAAATCAACATGTCTTTGAAGTCCCATGTTATCAAGTAACAGACAGGCTGGAATCAACCATCAAATGTTGCCCAAAGCTCTATCCGTGGTGTTTAGACCACTCTTCTGGGAACTCTGAATTTCTTAGCTGTAACTAACAGATGAAAAACAGTTTATCAGTCTTCGCTGGGCATTTCTCTGTACATAGGCATATGTTCCACTGCATACCTTGAGCAGAAAAGTGTATTCATTCACTTCTATCTCCAATAGAAATTAAAGGGCATCTAAAACATTTCCAAAAATGCTCTTTAATGCTCAACATTCTAACAGATTTGAAAACCACAGATGTCACAAAGGTGTGGTACACTATCATACAGCTATCAAATACTACAGCTTATCAATGCTCAGTTATGAAATATTAAAACCAAACTGTCCCAAAGGTGCTTTTTCAGGAGGTAACAGGACTTCCTTGTTTTTTCCTTGAAGTCATTTCACTTCTTATCCAAGAAGCTTCTTCAGCTCTGACTGGATGGTGGGGAATGGAAGGATTTATATTCCTTGCAGACAGCTGGTCATTTGCATCCTTTTAGAAAGTCGTTGAGGCCACTTGGAGGTTTATCTGTGTCCTCAGGGTCACCTGAGTAGTGCAAATGGTTCCTGTAGACTGCAATTTTTTGGAAATCCATTTGGAACGGATTTCCCAAAAATTGCAAAAAAATAATAATAAATAGATAAACCTCCAAGTGCCTCAACGACTCTCTTAAAGGATGCAAATGACCAGCTGTCTGCAAGGAATATAAATCCTTCCATTCCCCACTATCCAATCAGAGCTGAAGAAGCTTCTTCGATGAGAAATGAAATGTCTTCAAAGAAAAAACAAGAAAGTCCAGTTGCCTCCTAAAAAAGCACCTTTGGAACCACCATGACCTGGATGACTGAGAATCTCCATAGACTATTAAAACTAAACCAAAGTTAAATAATCCATGTTGAAACTATCTAAGCATGTGGGGTTATGGGGAATATTCAGCATTAGCTTTTAGAAAGCAAAAGAAAGAATAACCAAAGAAAGTTTGTTCTTTAGTGTGGCTCTTAAAAATAACAGGCCACACTACTTTCCCTGACTAGCCCCAGAAAGAAAAATGAGGCATGGAAACTGTTCCATTCACACCCATAACAGAAGAGCCGAGGTGGCGCAGTGGTTAGAGTGCAGTACTGCAGGCTACTTCAGCTGACTGTTCAGCAGTTCAGCGGTTCAAATCTCACCAGGCTCAAGGTTGACTCAGCCTTCCATCCTTCCGAGGTGGGTAAAATGAGGACCCAGATTGTTGGGGGCAATATGCTGACTCTGTGAACCGCTTAGAGAGTGCTGTAAAGCACTGTAAAGCGGTATATAAGTCTAAGTGCTATTGCTATTGCTAATTTGTATCAGCAACAAGGGAAATTGAGAAACTGCTTACCATTTGACACCAAAGTCAGTTTGCTCCCACTTGCCATCAACACTGGATTTAGGTCAGATATTGGACTTGCAGTCATTATATTTCCACCAATAGCCTGAAAGAAAATGTAGCACAGACATCTTAGAAATTAGGTCAACAGACATCGTTAAAATTACTCATCAAAGTAAGTGAAGAAAATCCTGAATATTTTAACTTTACACCATTAAAATTAAGATGGGATTTTCTTGTCCTCAAATAGAACAAGAATAGGTTAAGGAAGCAATACGGCTCAAGTTAATTCATCATTTACATGTTTTCACAACGTGCTAAATATTTTTTTCATGAAATTAACAACTGGTGGATTTAAACGATTTACATTTTGATTCATTATTCTAAATTGTACTTGAGTGGGTGAATATAAAGACATTTAGATAAATTATTTAATTTCACTGTTTTTTTAAAACTGCTGGGCATTTAACATGTCCTAGCAAAGAAAATATATAGTCAAATCTGATTTGTCAGTTCAAAAACTATTACTCATTTTCACTCTAAAATATATCTCTCTGACCTGAAGGTTGGTATAAATTAAAAGATATGCTTCCCCTAAGCTGACATTTCCTCTGAAGATTTGTTCAAAGCCATGCATAAGAAGATTCACTGATAAGTTTGAATTTACCAAATAATGAGAAATCTTATTGCCTTGTAGGCTTGTTCTCTTTATGCATGATATAGGAATTATTCTATTAAGAACAAAAATATCCGATTTCTAGTCTACATTTAGCCACAGAAATTCACAGGATAGCTTGGATCCAGCTATTAATTCTCAGACTTCTTGGCATAAAATTGGAAGAGGAAGTTGAAATACTTTTGCAACAAAGGGTACTTACAGGATCATTTGCTACTCAACTCCCTGAGATCATGCATTGTTGCCCACCATGAACAATGTAGGGGGAACCAGAAGGAACATCAGCATGTCTAGTAACTTATGTATGTAGGTATTCTGGCTGTGAAAACTATCTAGGCCAGTATTTCTCAATCTTGACAAACTCAACTCCACAACTTAAAGTTGTCAAGGTTAAGAAACACTTACCCGTATTTTTCAGAGTATAAGACGCTCCGGAGTATAAGACGCACATTAGTTTTTGGGGAGGAAAACAAGAAAAAAAAATCTGCTTGTGCCTACCAGCATCTATCGGTATTCATCTGGCTAGCATCCTTACAGCAAATAACAAACAGCCCGGTCAGCTTCAGCATATTATTGCAGCCTGATTCAGCACAAGCAGCTGATTGGTGGGTGGTTCGGCCTCCCAGAATACCACCAATCAGTTGTTCCAGGCTGCAGGGATTGCCACAGACCATTGCCGCCTCCGTGCCTCGCGTTTTTGGCCTCTGTGCCTCGCGTTTTTGGCCTCCACGCATCGCGTTTTCGGCCTCCGAACGCTCCATTTTAGACCCATTCCAGGCTGCAGGGATCACTACAGCACATTGCCACCCATCTCCGCCTCCGCGCATTGTGTTTTCGGCCTCCACAGGCACCATTTTTGGCCTCAGCATGTCTCGTTCAAGCGGTTCCAGGCAGCCACCACCACCGCTGATCCCTGCACCTGGAACTGCCCAAAAACGTGATGCGCAGAGGCCAAAAACAGGGCATGTGGAGGCTGAAAATGTGACGTGCAGAGGCTGAAAACGCGATGCGCGGAGGCAGCGATCGGCGGTGATGTGCTGTGGCAATCCCCGCAGCCTGGAATGGGTCTAAAACGGAGCGTTCGGAGGCCAAAAACGCGATGCACGGAGGCCAAAAATGCGATGCACGGAGGCGGTGATTTGCTGTGGCAAACCCCGCAACATACAACAGGTCTAAAACAGAGTGTGTGGAGGCCGAAAACGTGATGCGTGAAGGCTGAAAATGGCCGAAGGGTGGGGGGGCTTTGGCAACATTCGGTGTATAATGACACACCCAAATTTTCACCCTCTTTTAGGTGGGGGAGTGCGTCTTATACTCCGAAAAATACGGTACATTCAGAAGCAGATGAAGTTGTGTAACCTTGAAATTAAAGTCAGTAGACTAGCCTGGCCACCAATATTATGGGGAAGTATTGTGTGAAGGATAATAAAATAAATTGGGATATAAAAGTGCAAAGAGAGATACATTTTAAAGGAACTATAAGATTCTCAGTCATCCAGGTCATGGTTGTCCCAAAGGTGCTTTTTCAGGAGACAACTAGACTTTCTTTGAAGACATTTTGCTTCTCATCCAAGCTTCTTGTCTCCTTCCTTTATCAGAAACTATTTGGAAGCACTTACTGCAACATTGCGGATCTGAGGCCCTGCAAACCATCTCAGTTGTTCTAGGACAGCTTGGAAGACCTCTACTTGGTAAGAAGGAAAATGGGCCACTGCCTTCCTGAGTTCCTCTTCCACACAGCTCAGGCTGCAGGAGGCACCAAATCTGATTCCTGTAAAACCAGAAACGAGCGATTTGACCAAATGGACCTTCACCAAGATAAAGGTATTGCTCTCAGGAGCTGAACTGAAGAATTTTTAGATCTTTAGTCTCCTCCCTTTACTATGGTTTATTTTAAAAAATCAAGAAAAGTTTTATTTCATGCATATCTTATAAGGATGTATACTTGACTTAGCAAGGAAGGAATCTGAGGGTCATGGTGGATGGTATCAGGGTTCCAAGTAACACCCCCAACGAAAGAAGACTCCGAGGCTAGGCATTCCTCAAAGTTCCATTTTATTAGAGATGTCATATTGGCACATCTGGGAAAACCCGAATCTGAAAGTTTCCAGGTTTTCCCCACCCAAAAGAAAGCCCAAGTCCCTGCCCCAGCACCCACATATCCATCACATGGTCAAATCAATGCACCGTCCCAACTGGAGAAGCTTCCCAGTCACACCCCTCCAGGTGCAGGACAGAGTGGCCTTGACTCTCGGAGAAAGGAATGTTATTTTGACTATATATCTCCCCAGCTCCATACAATCCCCCCTCCCAGTTTCCCACAGCACTAAATGTGGCAGGCCTGAAGATCCAATGCCCAAGATGGCTTCCAGGCCTGACAGATGGCTCTATATCACATATGTGGGGACAGCTGGTTTTTGGGGTGGAGTTTGGGATATTTTTAAAACTGTGACATGCTTATTTTCCAATGTACATTACAGATTTGTTGTATTTCTCCACTGAAAACAGGAAAAATTGGGGCACTGGTTTTCAGCAATCATAGTGGCAAACTTGAAAGCAACTCTGAAAAGCAGGGGAGTAGATATTACAGGTTGACCCCTTTCAGGAGAAATTAGAGATCTAAAATTACTGCTGTTAAAAAGGTTGCAAGCGTTCTCAGCATACCAAGATGTTCATTTTCCAGCAGTTACCAGATTTTAGATGATACATACCAGTTCTACCATTACAAGAAAGTGAGTAAACCTGTGGTTATGCAGCAAATCATCCTTTTAAAAAAGTTTTATTACATTTGTAATAAGTGAGTATATATGTTTTATTAGTGTAATGCAAATATATGTTCCCTTTTCTAAAGAAATCATTTGGAGTGTGATGTGTGCACCAGAGGTGGGTTCCTGCCGGTTCGGACTGGTTCTTTAGAACTGGTAGCGGGAATTTTCCCCCGCTCGCCGAACCGGCAGTTTTTTCAGCACTACACATGCACATGCACATGCGCATGCGCGAAGCAGCCGTGCGCCCATGTGGCGCGGGAGGAAGCAAACTGGCAGCGAGGTAAGTCAGAACCCACCCCTGGTGTGCACGTGTATGTAAGTCTTCAATGAATTTCTGAAGAACAAATCAGTTTGTTCACCTAAAACAGAGGCTTCTGGACAAATGACCGACGTGCCACCTGATCCCAAGTCTTCATTCAGAAATTTGGCCATCTGTTCTGGGATAGCTTGTCCCAACCAGGCACACTGTAATTTGCATTAGAATTGTAGCCCCTGGAATTCCCAGCCAATCTGATTGGAAAATATTGCTCTAAAGCATCCGGCTTGCCTCAGTGTGGTCTTGGGCTCTACTTGCTGTATCTGATTTGGCCATGTGCTGTACTTGCAATTTTCCCAGAAGGTCCTAGAAAAATGCCCTTGATAGTGCTATTCCCTGCCCATCCAGGCTTCTGTTGCTTGTTGAACAGTACAATTCTTAGTACCTCCTTGGCATTTTTCGATAGATTACTCCACCAGCCAATCTCACTGTTTCAGAAGACAAACATGTTCAGAAATTGTGGCTGGCAAAAGTGTCAGTTGAGCTCTGAATTTGGTTAGAACCTTCCCCAGGAGTGCAATCAGTATACCAGGAACAGAGAGAGGCTACAAGCGCAAGAGGAAAAGAGCTGCCACCCAGCTTTATTTTTATCATGGCTTGTAAACATTTCCTTGTGCATTTCAAGCACCTCTTGCCAATCCCTTGAGGCAACTGGTAGACTACTTACCCTCTTCTGTGCACTGAACAGAGTTCATTTCTGGGATCCAAGTTGGGGCTATAATCACAGGATACAGCATGTTCTTTAATCTCATTTCAATACCTGAAGAAAACAAAATCCAATGAAATCAGTGCAGACATGGCAGCCAACCAGAAGTAATAAATCTGCCAATGAAGCAACAGAGCTCTTATATAAAAGATTCCAAGAACAGTGGATCTCATCTCACTGGTGATAGTACTCCCTTCCTAAAGCAATCTCTAGGGCCATTCCTGCATGCCTAAAAGGGAAGACACTTGTAATGAATGTATAAAGTCAAGAATTTTCCCTTCTGCTTCACACATTCCCAAATATTGTATCTCCAAGGGAGTAGGGAGAAAATTGTTAATGGGTGCCAAAAAATGCTTGAAAACTTATTTTGAATGTATATATTGTTTTGATGCATTCATACAGAGGAAAAAAATGGTTCCAGCTATAGGATCAGACAAGGATCCCATGAACATAAGAAGCCTGCTGGATTATGAGAGAGCATTTAGTGTCCTTACACCCAGTATTCAATATCAAATTTCCCCTAAATTAGACGTAAAGCATAGTCATCATACCTCAGTCGTATTCACTAAATAAACTGCATGTTAGCTGGGTTCATACAACTTGTTAACTGTTACAAATGATAGTGGTTGAGTTCCTATTACTAACCACATTATGGCTTAATATACATGTTAACCCAGGTTATGGGAAACAGGGACACTAGTATTAATTCATTATAAATGTTATTAATTCCTGTTTTAAATGTGTATAAAATTGCAGCCTTAATTATTAATGGTGATGCAAGGGACTTTATTTGATATTATGAAGGAAGAAGTAAAATCTTGACTGGTCAGTCAATTTTATACTGCTATGTTTATGTTTGTGTGCATTTGTTCAACAGGAAACAGAGTTGGTCCTCTTACCCACTTCTGTGTTCCCTACTACAAGCTTGGCATCGGGGTGCTGAGCTTTCAGAGAAACAAGTTCCTTGAGAGTTGATGGTTGCAACCACATCACTCGCTCGCCTTTGAAACACAGTTGTTCAACAGGCTTTTTCTGTGTCTATAGAGAAAAGGCCAGATTTAGCTTCATGTAATAACATGGCATCACAAAGCAAGCAATCTCAATTTGGTATGAAGGAGAAGAGAAGGGTTGCATTATAGCTGCAGCTACTATTTCCAGTGAGTGACAGGCTTCAGGATTCTTTGCAACAAGAAGCAGCGCAGGAGTCCTTCTATGAAGTTAATAAATCCTCTCTCATTATCCAGTTGGGTATTTGTAAGTGGGAGGGGCAAGAGGTCTCCAAGATCTATCTGCAACAAAGCTTGAGGCAATGTAGCTTGAGAAATACTAGCTTTCGTTTATCAAAGTCCTTTGCCCCTGGGATCTGGCAAAGCTGCACCAAAGCCCTGTTGATTGCAGGCTAATAAGGCAGAAGTGATTAGCTAGAATTTAAGGAAATTGGTTCCAGTGGATTACTCCTTATGGTGGCGCAGTGGTTAGAATGTTAAAAGTTAGACAAAGAAATAAATATACCATCTACATTTAATAATTAATTTCAAATTATATATAAGTAAAATAATGATAGAGCATTGCTCTATCTTAATAAAATGAAACCTTTTCATTAGTAAAACAAAATTAAAACCATGTTTTGTTTTATTTTGATGGGAAAGATTAGTTTAGCTTTGTGTGGTTCCCAAAATCTGAACCTCTATTTTTTAGACAACCATTCACATTTTTCATTCCATATTTGTTTCAGACAGATATTCATTCTTTGTAATAGCACCTGTAGAAAATTCTGATTTTGGAACCAACTTATCTAGACAGGACAGCAGTAAATTCTGGCAGCAATCTGACATTCAGTGTGCAAACCATTAGGCCTGTGTGGACAAAACAAGAAGAACTTCTGATAGTGATTTTGTTGCACCTGGACATGCTTGAAAATATATGTGGCCATCCTCAGATTTGTTTTACATCATCTAGGCGTAACAACCCACAGTTTTTGCAGTTCTGCCATGGAATAAAACCTAAAATTACTGTAACACAATTTGCCCAACCTATTTTTGTAACCACAGAAACCTGCCACTTCATGTTCTATGCTCTCCATTTCATGGAATCTGGTAAAATAATACCATTGTTATATTGGTTTTAAATCCACCTACTCTCTAATATAAGATTTAATTTGAAGTTGTCATAGAATGGGATTTGAAATCAATTGTCCATTTCTTGTCCAGATATGATTCTCTCATCTTCATATATGGACATATTTTTTTTATTTAAGGCAGCAGATTCCTATTTATTTGTTTATTTACTTATTTAGTTATTTCTGTGTTGCCACAATTAAAATGATTTTTGATGAATCATATAGAAAAAAAATACAGCATAAAACAAGTTCCATAAACAAATAAAAACAAAAGAACACTGCAAGAGTTCAAAGAAAATAAAAACATGGCAACATGAAATCAAATCAGGGGAAGACTCTCTGAAATAGCTCATTCTTCAAGAGCCTTCAAAGACCAGCAAAGAAGGAGCCTTTATGGGCATAGATATATATTTTCTTGCTGCTGCCGCCTTCTAGGATTTTTTTGTTATTATTATTTATACTTCCCAATATAATCTACAATTATATTCCCCGAAAGGTCTCCAGAATACAGCTTCCTTGTCTAAGCAAGATCAGGATGCTAAATGCCTGAATACAAAATTCCTGAATTATGGAACAAATTGCTTGACTAGGGTGAATAGATAGCTTTGATGCTAAAAGGAGACAAATATCGATCATCAAATGTTTCTTGGTCAGGACCCAGGCACAATTCAACCCCTGTGCAGGGCCATTATCCTGGACTGATGTTCTGTGATACAACAAGCTACATAAACAGAGGAATGACAGATCTTTTTCAGCAGCCAACTGTTGCTTAATGCCTTGGGTCATTTGCACTGCTTCTGTATAGAACTGCAAACTGTTAGGGATAAAATTTCCCATCATATCTGAGAGTATTTACTTTAAGATTAAAGAGTGATGAATCAAGGACTCCCAATTTGCATATAGTTGTTGACCCATTTTCTTCTTTTTTACACAACCAACTAACCTTTTTTCTTCCTCCTCTCTCTCCAGCTCTATATAGTTCCTAATTCACCACTGAAATGTGTCAAGAAAAAAAAAGCTGATGACATAACCTTCAAGTTAGCTCCAGACAATGTATCTAAGTTTACTCTTCCTTAAAGTGGTGCCCTCCAAATATGTTGACAGAGTCCTAGTTTACGGGTGCAAATCAAGAAGAATACCAAAAACTTCCATAAGGAAATTCAGTTAGCTTGGCGAGGAAAAGAAAACTCACCAATAACTCAGGTGGGAATATAGGCTCCTGGGTAGAGTCTAAAGGCTGGAACTCAGATGTATTGAACAGAGTTGTGGTAATCAGTCCCTGCAGAAGAAAAGCAATGTATATATATTAGACAACCCCAAGATCCAGTGGATCATTGTTTCAGAGATATTTCCTTACCTAAACAGAGAAACAGTATGATCAGGGGCGAAAAAGCAGTGGGAGTAGAAGTGACTTCTGACTTCCTGCCAGCTTAACATAGCTGACTGCCCTTCAGCAGCCAATGGTGGCACAGTCTACTGATTTCCAGAGAGCTAGGATGAGACTGCTTTAGCTGATCTCCAGTGGCTGAAAAGAGGAGTCGATCTACCTAGCCTCCAGAAGTCTTGGCTGGGACCGGTCTACCAAATTTCCAGGGGTTGCGCAGCAGTGCAGTACAAATTTGTGACAACAAATTTGCCAAATTTCAATCCCACTGGCATCATGGGTCCCAGATTTTGGACACATTCAGTAAATTAGGTCATTCGAGGTACCTTGGTTCAAAATGTGTTGCCCTATGATGCATTGTTTCACCTAATTAAAGGATACAGACACAGGAGAGAGAAGGAGAGAAAGAGAGAAGCAAACTAGAACTAAGGAGAAATTTCTTAATGGTGAGTACAATTAACCTGTGGAATGCCTTGCCTTCTGAAGTTGTGGGTGCTCCATCACTGGAGGTTTTTAAGAAGAGGCGGGATAGCCACTTGTCTGAAATGGTATAAGGTCTCCTGCTTCAGCAGGCGATTGGACTAGAAGACCTCCAAGCTCCCTTCCAACACTGTTATTCTATGTTCTAAAGTGTTTTAGTAGTATAAAATTAAACAATATAGTGTATACGTCTTTTTTTTTCTTTTTTGGTTTTGTACTATTGTACTATTAAAGACTGTTTTCATGTTTTTTATTTCTGAATTTGTAAAAAAAATTAGGAACAGAAAGAACCTTCAAGAAATAACAATATTTGTTCAGATACTACATGACCAAGTAATTCTTAAGTCAGTTTCCTACTATCCAATAGTTCCTAATTTGTTAAAGCTACAACTTTCAAAATTCCCAAGCAAACAAACTAGTAATTATACTGCGGTACTTAAGAAATCTGGGAGTTGTAACCCTAATCCATCTGTAGAACATCCTGCAGGAGATAATGTCTCCAACTGTTTATTTCTACATAAGAAATTACCAAGAATAAATATCTATATCCAAAGGTTTCATAAACTTACCGAATTGCTTTCTTTTTCATTCATGCAACAGTCCAGGCCATTGACTTGTTTATCATTGCACCCCTGAACCTTTTAAAAATATATAAGACATGATAAAAATAGCAAATTAGCAGACATATTAAAAAGAGGGAAATCAGAAAATTAATAATTTTTTTAATCTTCCTTTTTTTCTCTTTTCTTTCTTTTTTGGTATTTTAATCTATGTTAAATTTTCTTTGTTTATTTATTTTTTCCTTGCATTCTTGCTCTTTCTCTGTCACACACACATATATACAGCAAGTACAATACAATAGAAATTTTAATATTAAATAATTAATCTTAGGAGTGAAATCTGCTACTGGTATAAACAAGTTGATGCAAGTTGGAGGAAGCTTTTTCATTTTTTCTTTTCTACTACTTAGTAATCTTTTCGATACTTAACTTGGAATGAAAAAGCCAAATAAGGTAATGCTTGGCACACTGATATCCTAAATTATTGCTAACATTGATAGGATATCATTTTTCTTTATTTCCAATTTTCTAAGTAATACAAATAACAGAATGTCTGGAAATTGTAATTATATAATTTGCAATTATGTCACACACACACACACACACACACACACACACACACACACATATCTCATTCACTTTGATGAAAGAGAATTTTTGTTGAAAGAATTTTTTAAATTTCTTTCAGAATGGAAGAGAATTTCTTGAACTTTCTCATGGGTAAAATGTTCTTGCATGAAAGATGAGATACCCAAAAGCTGAGCGTGAATATATTCTGCTTCTTTCATTTTACAATAATCCCTTCAATGATCTGCAGTCTCTCTGACTTCACACATTGCATTAAATCCAAAGGAAGATCTCACTGGGTCTTCCCACTGGGGTATTCCAGTTAAGCAATCCCACTGTCACCAATAAGGGGAAGTCTTAGGTGTTATTGGAGGTAATTATAAATCACACTAAGTATGCAGTTCTATGCATGTTCACTCAGTAGTAAATTTTATGGTATAGGGCAGGGGTCGGCAACCTTAAACACTCAAAGAGCCACAAAGATCCTAACCAGAAGCCCCCTGTTCAATTCTGGAGCTGACCGGAGGTCCGGTTCCCCCGCCATACAGTCTCCTCCTAGCGCGGCATCCTTTTTCCTCTACCTGTCCTAACCAAAAGCCCTATCAATTGTGGAGCCGACCAGCGACAGGGAGCCGCTGCAGAGGGATGGAAGAGCCATATGTGGCTCCAGAGCCATGGGTTGCCGTACCCCTGCCCTATTTTAGCTTACACTAAAATTAAAAGGTAAAGGTTTCTCCTGCCCAGTCATGTCCAACTCTTGGGGGCAATGTTTATCTCCATTTCTTTGCCGAGGGAGCCAGCGTTGTCCGAAGACATTTCCGTGGTCATGTGGCCAGCATAATGATACACCAAGGCCATGGAAGGCTGTTATCTTCCCACTGAAGTGGTACCTATTTACTCACATTTGCTTGTTTTCAAACTGTTAGATGGGCAGATGCTGGGGCAGGAACCAGAGCTCACCCTGTCATGTGGTGCTTGGGGCTCAAACTTGAGCTGTCAGCTTTCCTGCTGACAAGATCAGCAATTTAACCTCTGAACCACTGCACCCCCTGACACTAAATTAGTTAGCACCTAATTGTCAGGGCTTTTAACATGTGATATGGCAAATCAGAATACATGAAAAGGTTCAGTAGTCATTCCTTGTTTCCAAATAATCCTGAAATTATAATTTGAGGACACTGAGAGTCTCTAACAGAATCTCCAATATTCTCAACAGTTATATTTATTTCATGAGGGAGGGAGATGTGGTATTTAAATTGGTTTTTTTTAAATAAATTCACTATGTCAAGAGTGATAAATAATCCAGTTAAAAGAATTTACATAACATTAAAACAAATATAATTTTATTTCCTTCAGAAATACTTTAAAAAGTTGAAAGGCATCCAACTGGTTTATGCCACTTACCACATTTTTTTCCTTTCCAGCCATACAGCAACCTTTTCCTTTTACTAGTTTTCCACAGCATCCTCCTTCCTAGATAGAAATAGGAAGATATAGAAATACTTCCAAATAAACTATGGAGCGCATATGAAAGAACATGAAAACATTTGAAGAGTTGTGCTGGATCAGATTCAAGTGTCATGGATAAAAGATGGGCTGAAGACACTGAGCTTTAAGTCCCCATTCAACTATAGAATGAGTTTGAACCAATTATTGTCTCTCACCCTAATCCACTTTGGAATTAAATCAGGAGAGATACCACTGTAAGTTATCCTGAGTTCTCAGAGAAAAGGTAGGCTATAAAGGCAATAACAACAATAACAACAAATCAGCAATCAATTCCCATGGTGGACAGTTACTGGTTTATTTTGTATCTTGTTTTTTATTATACAAGAAATCAAATCAGCTTACAATTAAAAAAAACAATATAAAACCAATACAATTAAAATATGAAAAATTAAAATTGAGGGCCAGTTTGTCTAGTGGATAAGGAGTTGGCCTAGAAACCAGGAGACAGTGAGTTCTAGTCCCATCTTAGACATGAAAGCCAGATGGGTGACTTTGGGGCAGTCACTCTCTCTCACCCCAATTCACCTCACAGGCTTATTCTTGTGGTGAATATAGAAGGAGGAAGTAGTATTAGGTATGTTCACTGCCTTCAGTTATTTATAAAAATAATAAAAGCAGGATGTAAATAAATATTAAATCTAAATTAAAATTGATATAGTAAACAACAAATAATTGATACATGTTCCTCATTTTTCCAGTGGTGGGATTCAATTTTTTTTACTACCAGTTCTGTGGGCATGGCTTAGTGGTCATGTCAGTGGCTGGGCATGGCTGGGTGGTCATGTGAGTGTCACTCAATGTCACCCCCACCCAGTCACATGACACACACACCCAGCCACACCTACCCAGGTTTTGTGGCTCCCGGTGTTTTCTGTGAGAAATGGGTCATGTGACTGGGTGGGCGTGGCCAACTTGATTGGTCTCACCCTTAGGAAATTTCTCCTTAGTCCAACTCACAATAAAATAGCACAATAAAATAGCACTGTTCCAATATTTAGAATAGAATAGAATAACAGAGTTGGAAAGGACTTTGGAGGTCTTCTAGTCCAACCCCCTGCTTAGGCAAGAAACCCTACACCACTTCAGAAAAATGATTATCCAATCTCTTCTTAAAAACTTCCAGTGTTCAGAGGTGGGTTGCTGTCGGTTCGGACCGGTTCTTTAGAACCGGTAGCGGAAATTTACTGCCGCTCGCCAAACCGGCAGCAAAGACTGGCGGTCCATGCCCCCGAACTGGTCCTCCGGTCACCGCGGCTTGAAAAATAACCCTCTGCGCATGCGCAAAGGCTTCTGTGCATGCGCAGAGGGTCATTTCTGGGTGTTTTGTGCAATGCGACAGGGGTGCACATGCGCGCAAAATGTGCACTTCCATCGCGATCAGAACCGGTAGGGAAGGTAAGTAGAACCCACCCCTGCCAGTGTTGGAGCATTTACAACTTCTGGAGGCAAGTTGTTCTACTGATTAATTGTTCTGTCAGGAAATTTGAGGGGCTCCTGCAGAAATGAGGGAGTCAATCTATTTTCCAAAGCACCAAAAGGCACAACAAGAAACAATGGAAGGAAGCTAACCAAAGAGAGAAGCAATCTAGGACTAAGGAGAAATTTCCTAAGGGTGAAACCAATCAACCAATGGAATAGCTTGCCTTCAGAAGTTGTGGGTGCTCCATCACTAGAGGCTTTCAAAAAGAGACTGGACAATCATTTATCTGAAATGGTATAGAGTCTCCTGCTTGAGCAGGGGGTC
>QLTV01000548.1:361227-376449 GCA_003457575.1 Thermophis baileyi
GGAGGCTAAAAATCAATACCAAAAAAAAAAAAAACCCCAACCCCATGGTATTTTAAGATAGGTGCAGAACAAGAAGAATGTCAGTGAAGTGGTCAGTTGGCTGATTGGAGAAGATAACTAGATGGTGACAGAAAACAGGGAGAAGGTTGAACTGCTTAATTCCTATTTTGCTTCTGACTTTTTGCAAAGGAAAAATGTGCTCCAATCTGTCAGAATATGTACAACAGGGGACTGAAGAGAAATGCATGTCAAAATAGGCATGAAGGTGTTGGCAAGAGAGCACTTACCTGCTTTGAATAAATTCAAGTCGCTGAGACTGGATGGATTACATCCCCAGGTGCTAGTGTAACTGGCAGATGTGATCACAGAACTATTTATTATCATCTTTGAAAACTTCTGAAATAGAGGAGAAGTAACAAAAGAATAGACAAGAGGTAGCCCTTTTCCAATTTTTTTTTAAAAAGGGGGGAGGGGCCAAGGGGGAGATGATAGATACCAATCAATTTGACATTTACTGTATACCTAGAAAAATCCTAGAAAAAAGAACCAGGCAGCAAGTTAATTTCTAGAAACCAGCATAGTTGTGTTAAAAATAGTTCATGCCAGAAAAATATTGGGGGGTTGGGTGGTGGGGCATCAAAGAGACTAAACTATTCCACCAAGGGAATTCTGCCAATATGACCTTCAGTAAGGCCAGAACCTCCTTCTTGATAAAATGAAACAGTGGAGGATGGATTGCCCAACTATCAGGTGGATTTGCATTTGAGTGAGCCACATACCAAATGTGTAATCCGATAAATAGATCTATGTCTGCATGGAAGAAGGGTAGCTTATGGTTTTGTCCTCTGCTCACTCATCTTCAACACTTTAGAATTACTTAAGCAAGGAGATAGAAGGGATGTCTATCAAATCTGCAGATGACACAAAACTGGGAAGAAGGGGTTGCTAGAACTTTAGAAAAAAAAGGCTAACACTTGGCTTCTGGCATGAGGAATGGCTGGATGAAAACATAACCACAAATGAGCAGAGACAATGACTGCTGTGAAAATGAAAAACCAGTGAGTAGAATAAGTCTGATCCTTAACATAGAAGGTCCCACAACAGCATAAGTTGTTTAGATTTCTCTGATCATATATTTGTCTCAGTAGTTGGCAGCATCTGATTGACCTTGAGTTTGGAAGCTAAGCAGAGTTGGGCCTAGTTGGCACTTAGATGGAGACTGAGAGTTCAAACGAAGATTACAGAAATATAGAAAGTGAGGTAGCAGAAGTGAATAGAAAGATGAGGCATTCATCAAACTTGGTTTAAACTTTGAACTTGTACATACAATCAAGATAAGATAAATGTGAAAATAGATGTAGTCCCATATTTTGGCTAATGTATACTTGAATGCCTGCATAGAATTTACAGAAATATATTGATATATAGATACTGCTCTATCTCTACAATGAAGAACCTTGAGAAAGATTTTAGCTGTATTCCAGGATTTTCATATGTAGGTTTTCAAATAAATGTATTTAATTTAGAGAGCAGAAATATCCTATTTGGACAATCATAATACCCAAACAATATGCTTATTAAATATCTGTTAAAAAAGCAAAAGAAAATAAAAGGTCATTGAAAATAGCAGCACAGTTGCCAATAGATTATTAACACTATCTTAATTTAAATCTTGATACTGGTGTACTTTGTTCACCACAACACATGATATTACACTGATGTAAACCCAGCTTGATTTTGAACATGATTATATACAGAAAGGGAAAGTGCATTCAGGGTTGTGATAGTCCTCTGTTCATTGTCCAGATCTATCCAAATAAGTCAGCAAACAAAAGCAATGTATGTTGGAAATGATAGGTTCAGGGCTACCACTGTGAGTTATGGCTGACTGAAGACATCTTTCAAACGAGTAGAGATGACAACCTTCTCTCTCTGGAGAAGAAGAGAAAAGGACATCTCTCAATTATTTCATGAATGCTCTGAATGACAGCTTCTCACAAGAAGATCATAAAACAGCAGTCTCCTCCAAGTTTAAGAACTATAAGCCACACCTTCAGTCTCAGCAACAGTGGGGCCTTTGATAAAGACACTGTCAGAAACACCTTCAGAAATGTTTAATTTAATCACTTAATGCAGGGGTGTCAAACTCGCGTCATCACGGCGGCGTCACGTGATGTATCGGGACTTTAAATGGCTATGTCAGCTATAATTTTTCTTATCTTAAATCTTATCTTAGTTTTTTGAAATATGGATTTTATTTTTTTATTTTATTTTTTTATTTGTTTGTCAAACATGTACAAGATAGCAGGCATAGGTATAAACATAAACATAATCAAAGTGAATACAGCTAGATGAGGACAATAGGACAGTAGGACAGGGACGGTAGGCACGCTGGTGCGCTTATGCACGCCCCTTACAGACCTCTTAGGAATGGGGTGAGGTCGACAGTAGACAGTCTAAGGTTAAAGTTTTTTGGATTTGGGGAAGAAACCACAGAGTCAGGTAGTGAATTCCAGGCATTGATCACTCTGTTGCTGAAGTCGTATTTTCTGCAGTCGAGTTTGGAGCGGTTTACATTAAGTTTGTATCTATTGTGTGCTCGTGTATTGTTGTGGTTGAAGCTGAAGTAGTCATTGACAGGTAGGACATTGTTTATTGATTGAGATATTAATAACTAATATCTCAGAAAGGATTCTGATTGCAGTGGATAAATCTTTAGAAGATGATGAGAAGATCTTTTAAAACAACCTTTACCTGACATGCACATTCTAGAATTTGAAGGTATAGCAGACAACAAAATTGAGACTACTAAAATGGGAATACAAAAGATAAGTCAAGAAGACAACCGGACATAGAACAGCTGCAACAATGAATTCTGGAGGATGCATTTTTATGGAATTTACAAAGTTAGGCTAGTGAACATTTTGAAGACTACTTAAATGCCAAAGATCAAATCCTGCGATTCCACAGGAATGCAGAGTAAATTGTGCAGAGTAAAAATGGAATATAAAATTGGACTATTTAACCAAAGAATGTTAATAGATTTGGACTTAAGGGGACAATGATCGCATGGGCACAAAATTTTGGGTATACAATTAATTTGATAGAATGGGAAAAAATTTGGGAAATAAACTATAAATTGACGTTAGCAGCATCATATAAGGAAAATATTTACAAAATGTTTTACCGCTGGCACCTTCCCCCGGCATGATTGGCAAAGATGTTCCCGACAGTGTCTGTGAAATGTTGGAAATGTAAGAAGGAGCAAGGGACCTATTATCATCTCTGGTGGACATGCCCTAAAATCAAAATATTCTGGAATAAAATAAGGAACTGGTTGGAAGAAATCATACAACAAACAATTGATTTGAAGCCGGAATTGTTCTTGCTGGGAATTTTTAGAGAAAAGTTTAAAAAGGAGGACCGCTATTTAATACTGCATATAAACACAGCGGCCAGGATTGTATATGCACAGAGTTGGAAAACCGATATTATACCTACATCCTCTATACTCTCTTTTCCTATGATAAACAAGTGGTTTATATGTAAGTAAAATGGAAGAAAGAGATGTGGAAAATATATTATGAGATTCAATTCTTTAAAGATAGATTTAGATAAATATTAACGAATGTTAAAATAAAAATAAGAAATATTGTAATTTGTAAATAGATTAGGAAATACTTTGAAAAAGCTGTAAAAGTGGTTAGTAATTATTGTGTTTGTTTTTGTTTTGTGTATTTTTTGTATGTTTGTTTTATATGTTGTTTTTAACGAAAAACCTAAGATTATTTTATTAAAAAAAAAAAAGATTTGGACACTGAGCTGTAATCCAACAAAATTCTGTTGAAAACCAGCAAGAAATGCAAGTTCTGCCATTAGAGGGCAAGAAGAGATACAAAACAGGCGGTATCATCTGACTCAGCAGTTGTATTTACAAGAAGGAAATGAGTGTCCTAGTACAGTGATGGTGAACCTTTTTTTGCTCGGGTGCCAAAAGGGCGCGCACGTGCGTGATAGCACACGTGCGCGTGCCCACACCCGTAATGCAATGCTCTCCCCCCGCGCATGCGTGCACACACATCCCCATGCTGCCCCCCCTGCGCACATGCGCGCAGGCCTCACTGAAGCCTCCGGACTTCCGGTAGGCCGTTGGGCCGTTTTTCGCCCTCCCCAGGCTTCAGGAAGCTTTCCTGAAGCTTGGGGAGGGCGAAAATGGCCTCACCCCGCCCTCCGGAAGGCCAAAAATCAGCTGGCCAGCGCGCACATGCGTGCTGGAGCTGACATAGGGCAACGCTTCGCGTGCCCTCAGATATGGCTCCCCGTGCCACCTGTGGCACGCATGCCATAGGTTCACCATCATGGTCTTAGTAGATCACAGATTAAACAGGAGCCAGCAGAATGCTGCAGCTGCCAAAAAGCCAATGCAATCAACCAAGGAGTAATGTCAAATTACAGGACATTGTAGTTTCGCTGTCTACTGCACTGGTCAGACTGCATCTGGAATACTGTGCCAGTTTTAGTCATCACAATAAGATACTGAGGGATTAGAAAGAGTGCAGAAAACACAAGGGGCTTAGAGACTAAATCCTATGAAGAACAGATAAAAGAACTGGGTGTGTTTAGCCTAAAAAAGAGAAGATCAAGAGAAACATGAATGCAGTCTTCCATTACTTGACTATCACAAGAAAAAGGATGTAGATTTATTTTCTTTGACTAATGACAAGTACCAATGGATAAAAGCTCTCTACAGAAAGTTCCAGATTTGAAATTCTTAACCATGAGAGCTATTAAGTAGCAGAAGAACTCTCATGGTCAAGACAGCCTTCTGAATGGAGTCATGGGTATTCTGGAGATTTTCAAACAAAGGTTGGATAATTATTTGTCACAATTGTTTCTTTCCGTTAATTGTTACCCAACCACCAGGAACAGTCTTTCAAATGCCAAATCTTCATTTCTTCGAACAAAGCCATTTTTGTTCCTTTTGTTTATTTGTATATAAAAAATTTTCAGGAGAATGTGGCAACCTGGTTCCTTATCCTAAGCTCATACTAGAGGGTGGATGACACATCTAAATAAATAGGTGTTTTTACTACATGCCTGATGCATTCATCATATATCAAGTTAAGGCATAAATATATTCAAATATTTGAGGATGCCAATGTAATACGGAAACAAAACTTTGTCATCTTAAAGTATTTCTGAGCTAGAGTGTAACTGCTGTTCACAGTCTACAAATGGCTCAGTTTATTGGTGTAAAGAAAAGAAAGAAAAGGCCAAACATGACTAAACCTGTTTACTTTAAATCTCTCTGTCTATCTATTTAATAATAAGATTGGTTGTATTTGGGTTGGGCACTAAGGCAAAAAGAACTTTCAGATCAACACATAAAGTAATAGACATCAAAGTGCCTACTTTAAGATGCACACATCTTATGAAAACGACAGGCCACAAAAAGTTGGGGGAGGAAAGGGAGGAACAAAATCTGGGGTAAAGATAATATCCCTGTTCTGTCCTTAATCCTGTTTTTGCACCTTGTGGAAATAATGCAGGGCAAAGGGTGCGGACAGCAGTAACCATTAATATTGCTCAAAACCACCATCAAAGCTGACACCAACCAGAGCATAGAAGAACTCAAAGAAATAGTGCAAGATCAGAAGATGTGAAGAGACCTGCCCCATCGAATCTCCAAGAGTTGGGCACCACTGAATGGACAACATCATAATCATCATCGCTCAAAACAAGTAGACTGCCACTATTATACAGGTCCAAAATAGGAAATTCATCTGCTTTTAAGCAAGGCCAGGACTCCTAGAGTTGCACTTGTAAAACCTACTCTTCTTTCGAAGACAGAAAAGATGCAACTAGAAAACTGGGGCGAGTTTGTCAAACTGCTGCCAGGTTGTTACTTCGGAAGTCAAATAAATGTTCACTCTCTAGCATCAAAAGCAAGATGAATAAACTGAAAATACAGAACATTGCTGAACTTCTTCATTGTGCATTACTCTCTGAATGATCATAGAATCATAGGGTTGGAAGAGACATTGGAGGTCCTCTAGTCCAGTGGTGGGATTCAAAAATTTTTACTACCGGTTCTGTGGGCATGGCTTGGTGGGCGTGGCTTGGTGGGCATGGCTTGGTGGGTGTAGCAGGGGAAGGATACTGTAAAATCTCCATTCCCACCCCATTCCAGGGGAAGGATACCAGTGGTGGGTTGCTACCGGTTTGCACCGGTTCGGCGAACTGGTAGCGGGGGCGGCGGGAGGCTCCGCCCACCCACCCGGACGTCATAAAAAATGCTCTGTGCATGCACAGAAGTGTTGCGTGCGTGCAAAGCGTGCCTGCGCACCCGCATGCTCCCAATTCCCGAACCGGTAGCAAAGGTAAGTGGAACCCACTACTGAAGGATACTGTAAAATCTCCATTCCCTCCCCACTCCAGGGGAAGGTTAATGCAAAATCCCCATTTCCTCCCAATCAGCTGGGACTCGGGAGGCAAAGAATAATGGGGACGGGGCCAGTCAGAGATGGTATTTACCGGTTTTCTGAACTACTCAAAATTTCCGCTACCGGTTCTCCAGAACTGGTCAGAACCTGCTGAATACCACCTCTGCTCTAGTCACAAACCAAGAGAGGAGTATTCATACCATCTTAGACAAATGCTTTTTCAATCTTTTCCTTAAAACCTCTACTGATGGAGCATCAGTGGTGGGTTGCTACCGGTTCGCACTGGTTCAGCGAACCGGTAGTGACGGTGGCAGGAGGCTCCACCCACCTGCCCGGACATCATCAAAAACGCTCTGCGCATGCGCAGAAGCATTGTGCGCGCGCCCGCACTCCTGTTCCCAAACCGGTAGCAAAGGTAAGTGGAACCCACTACGGTGGAGCATCCACAACTGCGGGAAACAAGTTGTTCCACTGCTTAATAGTTGTCACTGCCAGTTGTCACCAGTGTAGTACAGAGCCTTTGATCTTGATGCAACTCAGGACTCTGTTGCCTTTTTTTGGCAGCTGCAGCACACTGCTGACTCTAATATTTCTAATGATATAACATTGACTTGTGTCAGTATTAATTGACATCAAGAACAGGCTTGTATTTTTTTTTTCTTCTGCTTAGAATCTTTAGTCCCCTTTAGTGTCCAGTCTTTAAAATCATCACTTTTCTTTGTTATGATTTACAGCAGCCAGGATAGTCAAAATAAGTCTGTTTCCCATAAGAAACTGTTTATTTTATTATACTTAATTCCAAAATATTATACTACAAAAATACTCCACATTTATCTGGACCCTGTTCATAACATCATTAGATCAAAACCTTATTTAACTTTTTGTTGTTTATTTCAAATTCTTTGAGTTCCTAAACTTATATTTTTTGTTGTTGCTGTTCAAAGTTGAAGATAACTTATTTTCAAACTTGTTTGTTCTGAAAATCTCTGAAAGGTTTGAGACAATTAGTAGGCAATTTTAGAAAGTGATTAGAATGTGAAGTTTGATTTATATCTGAATTTTAATTGTAATACCGGTAGTATTGTTGGGCATTTCAAGTTTTAGTTAGTTTCTATTTTTTTAACCGATATCATATCTTAAAGAAGAGCCAAGGTGGCGCAGTGGTTAGAGTGCAGTACTGCAGGCTACTTCAGCTGACTGTTCAGCAGTTCAGCGGTTCAAATCTCACCGGCTCAAGGTTGACTCAGCCTTCCATCCTTCCGAGGTGGGTAAAATGAGGACCCAGATTGTTGGGGGCAATATGCTGACTCTGTGAACCGCTTAGAGAGTGCTGTAAAGCACTGTAAAGCGGTATATAAGTCTAAGTGCTATTGCTATAAGTGCTATTAATCATCAAACAGCAGAAAAATAAAATAAAATAAACATAAAGTAAAATAAACATAAATAAACATAAAAAGGTAAGTTGAATTAGTAGTATTTTCAAATATATGTGGTAAAACAAGTGACACGGTCAAGAATGAACAGTGATGAATGAGTGTGAATTGGATACAAATGACAAGAACTGAAGATTTGGGCAAATTACAAAAAAAAAATTAAGGAAGAGTGAATGGATCAGGAGGGAAACTGAGAACGTCTTTGGTGAATGATACTGACCCTCAGATAGAGAAAGTTTAAAAACAAAAGGCAGTTTATGATGTGGGATAGAGATGTGGTAGAAGCAAGGATGTTTTGCAAGAACAAAAAGTATACGAAGTTTGTATAAATTAGATTTGATTGCATTTCTTTTTCCATTTTTCTCCCTCTTTCCTTAGTTTCCTTGACCTATTATTTCTTGATCCTTTTCTGCATTTTGCTGAACATTACTTATTCTGAAAGGGAACAGCCTGGTGGGATGAAAAACTAATTTATAGGGAGCACCTGAACTATATTTGAAAAATATATTGAATTAAATCAAATTCAGTTTGTTCTTGCCAATGTGCTCCTATTCTGACCTTGCTTACTTCTGCAATTTTGGACCCAGCTTGGAAAAAAAAACACATTATGCATCTGTGCAGTAAGGCACAATTGTTTCCTTAGCCTCTATTTGTTGAAAAATCCATAACTTAATGTACATATTGCACAGTGCTAAAACCAAAAATTCATTTGAGCTCCAAACGTATATATACACACACACACAATTAATTGTAGGACTACAGAATTAAAGATAATGCCATGTCACACTGATAATTAACTGAAGTTGTTTGAGGATAAGCCTCATCTACCATTATATATACAGTATTTTAGGATCCACCTTCATGTGTATAATTTAGTGACAGATGATTGAAATCTGTCAGATCAGATTTCCAAAGGACTACCTTCAAATCATTGTCGAAATATACACAGCCCTAAGTATTATTGTATAACAGTGTTTTGAGACCTCATGGTATGTTTCCAAGAATGGAAGCATCTGATACCATATCCAATGCCTTGTTAGCCACAGAGTTTCTTTTTGAATCAAACCATTATTGTATCACTAGAACGTCCAATCATTATTTCTAGAGTTGTTATGAAACCAATTTGACATTTCATGGATCTTTTCAAAAGAGCCAGCAATTATTCTCTTGCAATAAAGAATTTCCAATCTTAATTTGTTCATAAATGAGCAATGAACAAAATGAAATGAAATCAGATTGGGAAATTGCAAAATTCTGCCTACTTTCTTAATATTGGGCCATAGCTATATATTATCAGAACTGAGCAAGACAAGAGATTAATGAATAAATGCTTATTAGGAAATTAGTGGAATTTAAAATATCAGGGGAAACAAATTTTTAATCTCTGAACTAATTCCCACAGCTTGGAAAATATTTCTTAGCATCAAATCTAAACCTGCATTTGCTCTTAGTTGAACATATGACTCCATGATTGCTTCCCTATGGATGTGCTAAGAACAAATTGTCTTTTAATCCTTCATAATTATTTTTGCTTGCTCAAAATATTTCTTTTATTGTATTGCTTTGTTGTATTGTGAAAGAGGATAATACTAATTGTCATAATGCATTGTAAAGGGGCCAATTAATAGACAAGTCAAGGCAATCATCTTGCATCTTTCATGTTCCAACCTGATCAGCTGATTTTACAATGAGGTAGTTGGAAGAGCAGGGTTGGAAGAACACTGAGAGAACCTATAAATCAAATCAAAGGTGGTGGGACATAAAAAGCAGCTTAAAGAAAGAAAAATCAGGATTCTTTGGTGGGGGGATGTTACGGAGGTGGAATCAGGGGTGGGTTCTAACTTACCTCGCTGCCGGTTTGCTTCCTCCCGCGCCGCATGGCCGCGCCTCGTGGGCGCGCACATGCGCAGTGCAAAAAAATTAAAAAAAATTTCCCCCCCAAAAAAAGCCAAAAACAAGATGGCAATGCATGCGCAGTGCTGGAAACTCAGCTTCTGCGCATGCGCAAAAGGAAAAAAAAATAGAAAAAAATTTCAAAAAAAAATCCATTTTTTTTAAAAGATGGCAGCGCCCACGGACCAGCACCGACTGAACCGGATCCATGACGTCATCGTGATGTCACCAGCAGGTCACTACCGGTTCAGGTGAACAGGTCCGAACCGGGAGGAACCCACCTCTGGGTGGAATTGAGATCTCACAATCCTAACTTAGGTGGATGCCTTTGGGTTGGTTTCTTTCTCTTTCTCAACCCAACCTACACCTCAGTATTGTTCTTATAAGGATAACATGGGAACTTGTAATTTTACTTGCCACTTCGAGCTCCCCAGGACTAGGATGCAAATTTAACAATAAATAAGGTCAAATAAGCATGAATTCCACACTTGCACATTTTAAAGGCAATTAAAGTCAAAGAATGTATAAGTACTTGAAAAATTAAAGGATATATATTATATACATATAGACCCACCCACCCCCTTTGGGTGGCATAGGTACAGTGAGGGTACCATTTCTTTGTTTCTTTGTATGTATATGTTTATTTATTTTGGAAATGCAATTTTAATCAGTTCATTTGTTGTTGTAAAGGAGGCACAGCGAAGGCATTGCTGCATTTCCTCTGAAGCTACAGGGTAGGCAGGTCCCCACTAGTGAGAATTCATTTGATTATGTTTTCCTTAATAAACTTTTAGCTCTCCTTTGCTTAGTTCCCCTGGATACTTTGCCACTGAGCACTGAGCGTAAGAATGACACAAATCAATTTCATTGCAAAACAGTTGTGCCTGACCTTGACAATTGGTTTTGCGCAAAATGAGAGTATGCCACAATCTCTAGCTCTGACTTGACTGATATTCAACAGGTGTTCGACTATGCCAGTTGCAAGCAAGGGCCATAAAGTTGCACAATTTTCTGATGATCTCTCTGCCCACCCCTTAGTAATGATGCAGTTGGATAAGTTTACTCTGCTCTACACACACACACACACACACACACACACACACTACTGCATGAGGTTTTTGGATTTTTGCCCCTAACCCCTGCCCAGGCAGTACCTTTGTTTATTAAGATAAAAAGGATTACAAGAGTACATTTGTGCACTTGCATAGGTCTCATCCCACCTCAGTAGAATGTGCATATAGGAAGAATGTCTTTGCTAAATCCACAATTATTTCAAGGAATGTGCAAATTGAAATCTCTTGCAGTTCAGCCTCCTGTTCCTCTAAATCTAATATAGATATGAGAAAACCTTGTCATTCAAGGTGTTGGTCATCATCACTAAAGATCTATATGGCACCGGGTCAGGTTATTTGAGGGACTGCCTATCTCCGGTAATTTCTGCCTGGACTGGCAGAGTTGATGATCTCTGGGTTCCCTCAATCAAACAGCGTCATCTCTCAGGGCCCAAGAAGCGTGCCTTCTTTGTTGCAAGACCTGCCTTCTGAAAGGGGAGCCCCCCTGAAATCCATGCGGCTCCCACTGTTGGCATTTTGTAAAGCCCCAAAGACTTGGTTGTTCATCCAGACCTTGTGGTGAGGAGGATGAAATCTCTTGTTGGGTTGGGGTTTTTGTCTTTGTTTGTGTATAGAGCAACCAGATTCCATCTTACTTTGTTCGGCATTGTGCTTTTATTGTTTATTATCTTGTGAGACCTCCAGAGTCAGGTGACACCTACACTGAAATATAAGATAGATAAATAAAACATAGACATTATAGCAATAGCACTTACACTTATATATCACTTAATAGTGCTTCACAGCCCTCTCTAAGCGATTTACAGAGTCAGCCTATTGCCCCCAACAATCTGGGTCCTCATTTTACTGACCTCAGAAGGATGGAAGGCTGACTCAATTCTGAGCCGTTTAGGATCAAACTCTTGGAGTGAGCAGTGAGTTAGTCTGCAGTACTGCATCCTAACCACTGCACCACCACGGCTCTTTAATGTCTCTATGTCTTTAGCCTGGAAGAAGATATCTGTACCCTTTGCACCCACTACCACAACCCCTCTGGATCTGGGGGAAGGAGAGTCTGCTATGGACTCTTTGCAGTTGGGGTAAAGCTCTTAGTTGTACAAAAGGAAGCTTCCCTCCTATTGGAAATAAGAGGTGTATGGGGAGTTATAACCAAAGTGTGGAAATGCACATTTCGACTTTTCATTGGGTAGGGACTATTAGTCACCGGCTATATGCATGAACAGTATCCTGTCAAGCTTGATCTTAACTTACCAAGACAAAATGAGTAAGAATGTTCATAAGATTATTTTTCCTAGCGTCTTGATTTAATTGATAGTCACTGGGCCATCTAGTGGCTGCTCCTAGGAAATTCATGCAGCAGAGATGGGCAAATATCAATAACAATTGTGTTATGAAACTCTGTGCCTGCGAACATGTAACTGTCATAAATAAAGCCACAACAGACGATATACCTCTGAAGAATTTGGACCTTGACTGGTGTAGGAAAATTGCTTTGGAAAGGATAGCTAAGCTTCCTGGTCTTAAGAGAAGGAAAATACTTGAATTTCTAAGTTTTGGCATAGTTTCATTATTCCACTGTTAACTCTGTAGAAAGGCTGGTCGGTTGATACTGTATCAGTAATGTCATTAGATGTCCTTCCAAGTTAAAAATGATTAACCAGGAAATCCACATTATGTAATTGAAACTGTTTGCATTGTTTATGACAGATCAAAAAGTTACATTGGGACCAGAGGTGGGTTCCTCCCGGTTCGGACCAGTTCTCCCGAACTGGTAGCGACCCGCTGGTGATGTCACGATGACATCACCGATCCGGTTCGGTCGGTGCCGGTCCATGGGCGCCGCCATCTTTTTTTTAATTTTTTTTTTGAATTTATTTTTTAAATTTTATTTATTTATTTTTTCTTCTGCGCATGCGCAGAAGCCGAGTTTCTGGCACTGCGCATGCGTCGCCATCTTGTTTTTGGCTTTTTTTAGCCCATACATCTTCAAGCTGCCAAGGTTGAGAAACACCGCTCTAGAGTCTACAAAATGTGGGTTTTATGTGTTCTGCAGGCCACAGATTGCTCACATGTCCTTTGCAATGTATTTCATGTAGTACTTTGACCCTTGATTTCTTGGTTCCCCATTGAAAAATGCATGTGAACTTGCCTTACCTCATCTCAAACTATTGATCAATATTGCTCAATACAGTCTATAGCATAGCGGGAAAGATTTTGCAACTTGTTCCTATGGGCACATTTTCTAAAAATCAATGGCCTCCAAAGGTCAAAACAGGTTTCGTCAATGATATTCTGAAGTCAATGAAGCACGACCTGTTTACTGTGTAAAGAGAGAGTTAATGAGGAAATGGAGTTGATTATCTTGCTCTCTAAAACTACTCCAGAACACAAAATAGAGCAAAAATGTTAGCCCTTTGGTTAGTCCAAACAAGGTGCACAAAAATAAATACCAGAGCTATCTTTAAGGTTATATTAACAGAATCTTGCAAGTCTGAAAGTATTTTCCCTCCTTTCCTTTTACTCTTTGGAAAACCAGGGAGGGTCCCTTGTGAAATGTTTCCCATGGCCCCCCTCTCCTTCTTTTTGTGAACTGAGATGGCTTTTACATGCCAGTTGTCTAGTCTGTGGCTCTTCTTCCTGCCTCCCAAGGTCATTCCTACATACCATTACAAAAATAAACCAATATTTTGGGACTACTTATTACAGGTATATTCTGAGAGTAACTAAAGAGGTGTCCATCTTACTTTCCCATAATTATAATACACTCAGTCTCTTGACTCCCTGTTCCACATTTTAGATGCAGCTAGAATTCTTCATCAGATCTTTTTTTATATAAACTATGCCTTATTTTTTGGTAATAATAAGTAGGATTACCACAGCTACAGGGATCCCCAACTCCCGGTCCATGGACTGGCACCAATCTGTCAGCAACCGGGCCGCGCAAATGAGCAAAGCCCCATCTGCGGGGTGCAGGCAGCACATGAAACCACGCCCCACGGAAAAACCTCTCTCCACAGAACCGGTCCCTGGTGCCCAAAAGGTTGGGGGCTGCTAAGCTACAGAATTCTGTTCTAAGCAGCACTCCTGCCATCAAATGCTTTATCTGATCAACAATAGCTGTGCAGTATTTCTCAGGTTCCATCTCTGCCCATCAGTTAATTTTTCATTGAACCAAAGCTGGAAACCATAAATGCCTTTGCATTCAAATAGCAGCCAAGTTTCCATAAGTGTTCATTCAGTTCAGGTTTATCTATGCATGTTAAATCTGGAAATACTTCTGTTAGGCTGTAATTGAAGCTGTATATCTGAGGTTATTAAGCAGATCACTTTTTACAGAAAGCTAACATGATAACAAAGATTCTGAAAACCAGCCTTGGAAAAGCCCTCATTCAGTCATGATCTCCCTTACTAACATGGGAATGGATCATATATCCTTCTTGGTTACATCAGAATTCTGTACAGATATAGAAAAGAAAGAGGCAGCGTTCTCCAGAATGTGCATGTTCATTCTGATTCACATCATTTTACCTTAATAATACAGATGATTGTTTACTTCCCGGTCTAGTCTACAGGTGATGGATTCCTGTGTATGTACTAGAGGCTTAACTGTCCTTAGTGTTTGAGCCAAGATAAGATCAGGATGGTGTTAATACAATCACAAATACTAGTCTTATTCAGGCATTCAATTCCTGGGGATGAATAATTGCATAATTTGAGAAAAAGAAGTATACTCATTGAATCTACTCATATTGTAGCCATTCCTCTAGCACTAAACATGTTCTGAAAATGATGTGGAAGAAATGCTTAGAAGAAACTTTACACAAGTGGAAGAACTGCTTCTCTCTGGTATTTATAAAACCACTTCCAGCACTTGTATTTTTTTTAATAAAGTTTATTAAATTTTACATATTAAAAACATCTTATATACATTTGTCTCAAACCTGGAATATCGACTTTCATTTACATTATTTCCAAAAATATTTTCATATATATTTTCCCATTCTATTACATTATGCATAATCTACACACTTGTTTACATTTGTATATTAACATTTACTTATATATATCTATATTTATAAATACATATATATTTTGCTAATATATACATATATATTTTACTAATACTTATAACATATTATTTAACTTTTCCTATTCTCTAACCAAAGATACCACTTTTTCCATATCGTATAAAATTCTTTATCATTTCTATCTTGTAATTCTAGGGTTAACTTATTCATTTCTGCACAGTCCATTATTTTTTTGATTATCATGTTGTCTGGGGGGTTGCTATCTGCTTTCCAATGTTGTGCATAGAGTATTCTTGCTGCTGTTAGTATATGAATTATGATGTACTGTAAAGTCAAATACTTGACTTTTTGC
>QLTV01000548.1:381696-396418 GCA_003457575.1 Thermophis baileyi
ATACAAACAGACAATGTACTGGCGCATAATAGACCAGACATCACGCTGGTCGAGAAAAACAAGGTGACTATCATCGACATCGCAATACCAGGGGATAGCAGGGTCGATGAAAAAGAACACGAAAAAATCGCAAAATACCAGGATTTAAAAATCGAAATTCAACGATTATGGCACAAACCAGCAGTGGTAATTCCAGTGGGGATTGGAACACTGGGTGCTGTCCCAAAAGCACTGGAATTACATTTGAAACAGCTCAAAATTGACAAAATCACCATCAGCCAAATACAGAAAGCCGCACTGCTCGGTTCTGCACATATACTTCGGAAATACATTACGACGTCCTAGGCCCCTGGGTGGGGCTCGACTAGTAATTAATGCCAAATCCGGTGAAACAACTGGCCGCTGTGATACAATTGTGGATAATAATAATAATAATAATAATGGTAAATCCCACTACCAGATTGAGGGGGGGTGGAATATTATACGAAATTACTTTAAGGAGTTATATGGAAAGGATGAAATAGATAATTAATTATAATAATAATAATAATTATAAAGAAGATGATACAATTGTGGATAATAATAATAATAATAATAATGGTAAATCCCACTACCAGATTGAGGGGGGGTGGAATATTATACGAAATTACTTTAAGGAGTTATATGGAAAGGATGAAATAGGAAAAGATGAAATTGAATTATATTTGAAAACGAAAGGACTACCCCCAATAGAAGAAGAAAGTAGAGAGATATTAAATAAAGAAATATCCCAGATAGAATTTAAAAAGGCAGTTTTCAAGCAGAAGAATAATAAAACCCCAGGCCCAGATGGAATCCCAGGGTAATTTTACAAGATAATGTACCAGCACTTGTATTTTTAAGTGGATACTAAGAAGTAACTGAATACAAAAGATGACTTGAGCCAACTCCCATTTTATTAAATGTGTATTGTCACTGTAAGCAGAAAATCTAATGAATGTTATCAAAACTAAGATAATTAACATTTGACATCATTACTGGTCAGGATTTATTTATGGACTATACAAAGGTTGTGTGCACTCCCCTTAAGTGTGTAGGATCTTCCGGTCTGTTCCCAATGCTGCTCAAATAAACATGGCTCAAGCAGATTGTGTGATTTCCACTGATAAATTGGGTCATGTGGAAATTTTCTCCTTCAGTGATGGCCAAGTAGAATTGAATGTGTTTTCTTCCACAGTATACAGGCATTTGTAACACATTTATGCACCCCTACTTCCAAGGATACTAGGCCGTAAGAACCACGATATGCTCATTTATTGTATCTGAACAATGCTTTTTCCATTACCTACACCAGTGATGGCTAACCTTTTTGTCGTCGTGTGCCGAAAGCGCGTGTGCGCGCACTTGACAGCGCGCGCGCATGCCGGCACCCATAATGCAATGTGCATGCCCCTGCGCATGCATGCACGACCCCCCATGCTCCCTACCCCACCCCCATGCATGTGCACGCAACCCCCCACACCCCTGCGCCCCCCCGCACATAAATGCATGACCCCCCCGTGCCCGGTTTTGGGCCTAGTAGACCTCCCTGCAGCTTCCTGGGACCAAAAACAGGCCATGGGGGGGCACAGCACCCTCCCACACCCCGTTTTGGGCCTAGTAGGCCTCCCTGCAGCCTCCTGGGACCAAAAACAGGCCGCCGGGAGCGCACCGCACACACACACCCCACGCTCCCCTCACCCTGTGCATGCATGCGTGACCCCACCCCTGTGCATGCACATGCGACCCCCACCCTGCGCATGCATGTGCAACCCTGCCCGTGCGCATGCGTCTCCCGTATGTGCCCCACCCCCACCCCACACATCCCAAAAATTAGCTGGCTGGCGGGAGGCACACGTGCATGCACAGTGGAGCTGAGCTGAGCGACGGCTCGTGTGCTCGCAGAGAGGGCTCTGCGTGCCAGCTGTGGCACGCATGCCATAGGTTCACCATCACGGACCTACACAGTGTAGCCAAGTTCTGTGTGGCAGGATATAAAATCTAACAACCAGTACACATTGATTATGCTAGAAATACTCAGTATTTCTATTTTGTCCTTTTGGATTTATTATTTAAAGCATTCCTAAGCAAAATATAATTTTAACCCAGTCACTATTATTTTAGGGCTAGAACTAGCCTGGGGAATACTTTTTACATTTATTCTTGTAATCGGTTTATACAGTTTATGCTCAAATTATTTTGCAGTAAATTTTGCAGTCTTATGTTATTAATACTTATTATTGCAGGATGCTTTTAGGTTATAGGAAGATTTCATGCTAAAATTCTTGCTTTTGCATTGTTCTAAACTTAGCGATGGCCGAAGATTAAAATCAAATTGATTGATTGACTTATTGAAAATAAATACCATTGTTTTAAGGGGTCCATTTATTAAAAGTTATTGATATTTCTAGCTTCTTTTTTAGCATCACATGAAATTCTGTGTGCTGCTTTAATGGAGAGATATGTTGAGCCAACAGTTCCTCATGATGTGAAACGTATCTTCAAAAACATTGCATAACTGCTCACATCCCTACTTTTTCCACCTTATCCATGAATTTAAATGAGTCTCTAGAGGGAAGCTGTGCTCTATGACCATGATTAGGACCCAATATTATACAGTATATTGGGTAAAGTGTTGGGTTTTTGATCAGAGAAATATAGATTTAAATTGCCACTTAAGCATGGAGCTCATTAGTGACTACTGAATGTATCAGTCATTCTCTCTCAATCCAACCTACTTGTCTCTTGCACATATGGAAAATATGTGGTCCTCTCTGCAATAATACATGATTACCTAAAGCCACAAATTTTCTAAACAGAGAAGGCAGGGTTGCAGTGGTTTCAGGTTCCTCCATTACTTTTGCACTCCAGAACTTCTAGAGTTCCCTGCAACTTACCACACAAGTTCTCAATTTCTGAGACTCCGCATTACATCAAAAAGTAAAAACAGAAACAAGTATTCTTCCCAAGAGTTCTCAAAGAGATTTGCAATTCAGCAAAAATCTGGATCCAGCAATAGTATCATCTCATTTGATACCTTAATGGTTCTACTTGATGTACTGAACTGTAGTCAACTAACTCATATATTTGTGAGGTCATCAACTTGATCTGCAGAATCAGTGCATTGCATTCTTCCAATAACAAAACTTAAGAAGGCGCATTGTTTCACAACAAATGCACAAGCAAGATAAACATTTAACTCCCTTGTTTTTCAGTTAGGGGAAATGTAATAAAGCAGGGAAAGAGTGAATGAGGAAAGACGTTGAAAGAAAACAAGTTGAACTGGTTTACATCCATGTCTCATGGCTTTAAGAAACAAAGTATTGTAGCTGCCTTAATTTTAAACACAGCTCACCTTGTTATACCTGTCTACCAAAAGCAAATATAATAGTTATTTAAAACAGAAACTTGCCCTGAGTTTGAAAAGCTAGTTTCCACAAGACCTCCCAGCCAACTTCTTTTGTAATTCTCTCTAATCGGGCCTGCAGCCAGTCTTCAGCTAGCGGAAGGACTCAAAGGGACAATCTCACTCCTCCCCTGAGCATCCTGGAAACCTTTGAATGGGTAAGAATAAGTTCACAACTTGCATTTAAAAAAAAAAATAACAGCCACAAGATGTACAGCAATATTCCATACATATAAGAATAACTTTAAAAAATACTGAGCCAATGAACACATTGGGAATAGTGATTCCAATTATGTATTTATTTGTTTGTTTATGGGGCCACCCATCAAACAAGAAGTGACTCTGAGTGGTATAGATCAACAATATATAAAACAATAAACATATCAAAATTTGTTTAAAAATGATATAGTTTAAAGTAAATAAATGTGCATATGTCAACCTTCTATAGCTAGATGTCTTTCAGATATATAGGACTACAATGTCAGGAATAGCCAATCATCAAAGGAAATTCTTGATGAGAATTCTGAACTTTGGAGTCCCAAAATTTCTGATGAGCACATCAAAAATTCTGATTTTAGAAAACTGGTTTGCATTGCCAGTTGAGTCAGAACTGCACAGTTCACATGGTGATCCCTTAGTTTGTTCAAATCCATTTTTATGTGCAATCAATTTTTAAATCACTGAGAAAAGGATATACAGGAGTAGATAGATGCTCGATTTATTTGGAATCTTGGTTGCAGTTCATTTAACAACCACTTGATGGCGTCCTTCACTTGAAACATTTGCATTACTGTAGCTGACTCGGGCAAATAACATCTATAACTGAGTCTCCTAAGTTAATTAAAAGCATGTTTTGTATTAAAATAAAACTGCCTCAGCCAATGCATAGCAGCAATTATTCACCATCTTCTGGCGAGCAAAGGGATGATATATCAGCGTCAGCAGTAGTGTCAGACTCCGGAGGACTATTTCATATGGGAACAATGTCCAGAATTTGGTTATAGAGGAGGGAGATGACCAAAAGAGGCCAAGGGAAGCTGTTCTTAGCTTATGTAAATATTGAAGGCTACCACAGCCGTTGGCACATTCTTCACATTGCTAACCACATAAGTGTATGAGTAATAAAGGAGAGGGAGAGGGTGGTTCAGGGCAAGGAAAAATGAAGTTCCTTCTGCAGCTTGCTTTATTCAGATGCCATTGAGAAGAAAACAGGACATATCGCACACACAGGCACTCACACACACAGGCACTCACACACACAGGCACTCACACACACACACACACACACACACACACACACACACTTTATCCCCCAAAGTTTGTTCTCACACAGTTCAAACACATGACTGGGCTGCCAGAACAGAAGGAAAAATTTAAATCTGCAATCATATACAGAGAGGAGAGAGAGAGAGAGAGATGCTATATTTATAGCAGGGATTTTTTTTCCCCCATCAATGGTTGCATTCCTTTGGATATAGTCTGTCAGGGGCTGCATGCCTGGGTTGGGTGGAGTTATTCTTTCTTTTACCACAACTGCCACTACCGTTTCTCTCCCTCCTCGCCTCCCCACTCAGAAATCTGCTAGGGGATAGCAATCGTACACATATCACAGAAATGCCATTACCGAAGGCTTTCTCCAGATTTTATGCCCTCTATTAACAACAGTTTGATTTGATGTTTCTGTCATTTGGTGGTGTTTATGATCAAACTGGCCATGGATTGACTAGTTTTGGCCTGCCACCTAGTGGTAGGGAAGTAATCGATTGGTTAAATGGCCTTAAATTATCATTTAATTGTTTTTACTTGGAAAACCAAGTTTCTCTAATTTTCCATCCTCCTCACTCTTTAAATTTCCCTTGATTTTTCCATTCTTTACCAGTATTTTAACACCCTGACAAGCAAAATGTAGGACAGGTTATGTAGGAACTAATCTGGTTCTCTCTACTGTTCTTTTATTCAGTTAGTTAACCCTCCCACTTCTTTGTTATCCCCTTTCCAATGTAATAGGATGTAATTACATATGTAAAATATGTAATGAAGCATATGTCCATCCAGTTTCTCTTCTAGGTATCTGGACTTCAATTCCCAGATATCTACAGGTAGCATTTCAATTGCCTGTTAATTCTGACAGTCACAATTCACAGATCTATAGAGCAGGAGTGGGTTCTGGCTTACCTCGCTGCCGGTTCGCTTCCTCACACGCCACATGGGCGCGCACACCTTGCGTGCTTCATGGGCGCATGCACACATGCGCAGTGCTAAAAACCCAGCTTCTGCGCATGCGCAGAAGCAAAAAACAAGATGGCGGCACCTATGGCGCCGCCGAGAGAGCCAGTTCGGGGGGGTGTCCAGCCAGCCATCGCTGCCAGTTCGGCGAGCGGGGGGAAATTCCCGCTACTGGTTCTATAGAACCGGTCCGAACCGGCAGGAACCCACCTCTGCTATAGAGGTCA
Source organism: Thermophis baileyi (assembly GCA_003457575.1). Taxonomy (NCBI): domain Eukaryota; kingdom Metazoa; phylum Chordata; class Lepidosauria; order Squamata; family Dipsadidae; genus Thermophis; species Thermophis baileyi. The sequence goes on from QLTV01000548.1 coordinate 387,574, forward strand.
TCCAGGCTAGAAAAGGCTTCATGAGCAGAACTCTGCTGGACCTCAGGAAGTGAGAATTTATCTCTACTTTAGATCTCCACAAATCTACCCAGATGTTTGAAGCCCATAAGCACAGTATGATGGCAAAAACATTCTGCTGGTGCTCCCTCGCATCTCATAAAGGCATATTATAACTGATCTTGGAGGTAACATATAACATTTATACATCCCATTTGGGCAAAACCCAGATTGTTAAGTGGAGTGATTTGGAACAGATTTTTTTATTATTATTATTTTGCCAGCACAGGATAGATGGGTGTGTGAACTATGCTATGAGGAATAAGGGCAGCCAACACAAAGGAAAAACAAAATTTATTGTTTGGGTAAAATGCCAAGGTGAGGAGTGGCAGGGAGAGTTTTGTGATCAACACGCCTGCTTTCAAATCAGAGTGTCCACAGGACACTTGCAGTTTCTTATCGATGGAGAAAAGCTGGAGATCAAGCAAGATCCTTAATTTTAGCATTTGCTTTGTCTCTTTCTCATCTAGTCTCCCATTTTGAGCAGGTGTGCAATGTTTTCTGAACTGCATTAACTTGCTGGCCTTATGGCAGCTACAGAGTAACAGAATTGAAAGGGACCTTGGAGGTCTTCTAGTCCAACCCCCTGCCCAAGCAGGAAACCCTATACCATTTCAGACAAATGGTTGTCCAATCTCTTCTTTAAAACTTCCATTGTTAGCGCATCCACAACTTCTGGAGGCAAGTTGTTCCAATTGTTCTAACTGCCAGGAAATTTCTCCTTAGTTCTAGATGCTTCTTTCCTTGATTAGTTTCCATCCATTGATTCTTGTCCTGCCTTCAAATGTTTTGGAGAATAGGTGGACCCTTTCTTCTATGTGGCAGCCCTTAGATATTGGGACATTGCTATCATGTCACTCCTAGTCCTTTTTTTCATCAAACTAGACATACCCAGTTCCAGCAACTTTTTTTTATATGTTTTAGCCTCCAGTCCCCTAATCATTTTTGTCGCTCTTCTCTATACTCTTTCTAGAGTTTCAACATCTTTTTTACATCGTGGCAACCAAAACTGGATGCAATATTCCAAGTGTGGCCTTACAATACCTTATAAAGTGGTACCAATATAAAGTTGGTATATTTTATGGAACTGATCTTTGTTTTGCTCTCAGCCCTGGAGGAATAGCTCCACTGCATTCAACAAAGTGCACTAAAAAAAAAATATTCCTGCATTTGGCATAAAATCTTTTAATAATAGCTTGCTCACATGTAAAACTGAATACCTAAGCAGCAGTAAGCATACCACGCTTTGCCTCTCCCCATTGCTTACAGCATGATCATTTGCTGTGGGGATCTTTCCTTTTCTCTCAAATGCTTTCAAAAGAATTAAAATGTGACTATGTTTGGAATGTATCCATTTATTCTAGATACATTCTGGGTTCTTTAGTTATGCAGCTTGTAATTACTGAACACCAGGACCATTTTATAACCTCTGGTTGGCATGACTATTGTTGCATGATTTAGCTCAGCTACTTCTTAGACCCTCTAAATTTGTCCCAGTAATTTCTAAAACTAGGACTTCTGTTGCATGGGAGATAGACATGTATTTTCTCATGCCCTCTTTCAAATTCATCTGAGATAGTGTTTTATCTCTTTCAGATATTCAAGTGTTACACTACATTCCACAAATCTCCCACAAACAACAGTTTTCGTTATTGTCTTGCTAGAGGGCCTCTTCACATAAACATCATATGAATACTGGATGGCTGAGAATCTTCATCATATGAATAATGTTTCTTTGTGGTTCTAATACATTCAATAGCATTGTTTTGAATAACCGTGCCATAGATGAGATTGATACTGCTGAATGACTCCATCAGCATCAACATATATTTTGGTCTACACAACACAGTTTGACAACACAGATTGGTCTAGTGATTAAGGCATCAGGCTAGAAAGCAGGAGACTGTGAGTTCAAGTCCCCCTTATAGCCCCAATGAAGCCAGCTGGATGATCTTACTCTCTCTCAGTAAGAGAGAAAGTAGTTACTCTCTCTGTGTCTTACTGTTACTCTCAGTTACTCACCTCACACGGCTGTTGTTGTAGGAAAAATAAGAGGAGGAAGGTGTGTTGGATATGTTCACTGCCTTCAGTTATTTGTAAAAATAATAAAGGTGGGAAACAAATAAATAAATAATAAAATGAATCACATGGGTTATCACAGAATCATAGGGCTTGAAGGAACCTTGGAGCAGAGGTGGGTTCGGACCGGTTCTGACCGGTTCGCCCAAACCGGTAGGGACCCGCTGGTCATGTCATGATGATGTCATGGATCCAGTTCGGTCGATGACGGTCTGTGGACACCGCCATCTTTTTTTTTAATTTTTTTTTTGAATTTTTTTTGAATTTTTTTATTTTTATTTTTTGCACTGCGCATGCGCGCACACGCTTTGTGCGCACACGACCACGAGGCGCAGGAGGAAGCGAACTGGTAGCAAGGTAAGTTAGAACCCACCCCTGCCTTGGAGGTCTTCCAGTTCAACCCTCTGCCCAAGGCAGGAGTCCTTATACCATCCCGGATAAATTGTTATCCAATTTTTTCTTGAAAACCTCTAGCAATGGAACACCCACAACTCTGGAGGGCAAGCTGTTCCATTGATTAATTGTTCTCACTGTTAGGAAATTCCTCCTTATTTTCAGGTTGGGTCTCCTGATGAGCTTCCACTTATTACTTCTTGCCCTGCCCTTAGGTGCTATGGAGAATAAATCAATGCCCTCCTTCCCTGTGTTAGCTCTTCAGTTATTGGAAGATTGCCATCATGCCTCTCCTAAGCCTTCTCTTTGTTAGGCTAAACATACCTAGTTCCCTTAGCAATTTGTCATACAATTTAGCCTCAATTAAATATTAGTTTGGATATGATCTAGAAAAGTTTGTCTTAAGTTTATATATTCTTAAATTACCAGCAATAAACTAATAAATGACTATGATGGGTTGGATTTAGATTTATTCATACTTGTAGTACAGTCACTGAAATCTTATGTTCTTTAAAAAAAAACCCTGTTAAAAAGTGGTTGTGTTTCTGCTGTGTTATTTAATGTTAACTTGGCAACAATGCACACTCACACATCATGCTCAGGAAATCTAGAATTGGAGGGTGATGGCGGTTTGCTAGTAAATAATTTCAGAATGTACATATCATGGACCAAGTGCAACATGCCATAAATATTTCTTGGCATCTATAATGTTCGTGGAAATTATGTACCAACTGTGACCTATTACAGCCCAATGTACTATGCAAATTAATTGTAGCCAAGTTCACTGATGTGCTTTCCATATGGCTTGGAGTGTTTCATGAGTTCCCTACAGTGGCTCCATAGAAGTACTATTTTTTACTGGGGTTCTTTTTTTGGTCTCAGCTGGAATCTAAATGCTGGCAAACTTTTTTCCATCAGTTGCTTCACCCATCTGGTATTTTAGCTATATCTATTTATATAAACCATCTTGCTTGCATACATGAGATGGTCTCCATGCTCCCGATGGAGCCTTAGCAACATTGATACTTATCTATGTCAGTACTAGCCTTTCCTAAACAACCAGGAGTTCACTTGGCAGCACTAATGTCTGTCCATCTGTTAATAATAAAGACCTGAATTCAGTTGATGCAGAGCTCTGCACAATATGTCTCCAATCCCACCAGCAACAGCAAATTGGAATTAGAGTTATAGATGACTGGTCCTTGGCTTTATGGAATAAAATGTACAGCATGAATGATATGAAGAATTGATGAAGAGGACAATTGACTCTTCAGGCAAAAGTTCTTGAAGAAATTGAAAAGCCTGTTGTAATCGATCTACTAGGGGCTCCTGACATCATCTCATAGGCATTAGGAAAGATTTATGATTCAAGCCCACATGGCCAAGTCACCTCTGACTACTATGGATGAGCTCTGATATTGTGCATACTTAGTGCTCATGGGAGTCTGGAATCTTTTTCGTGGTTAGGCATTACTGTGGAAGAGAAAAGGATTTTCTTGCCAAGAGCCCAACCAATTATGGCACTTCCTACTTTCTTATGTTCTGCTGATATGTTCTCAGAGCGCTTCATTAAATTCTTCTCAGTCATTATTTCCCCCCTTGAAGCCAGATGACATCAAATTCATTGCCAAACAAGCACAAACTAGTATTTTGCTTTGATTTGTTTTCTATTTTTACTTCTTACTTCATCAGGTACCTGGAGATTAGGACATGAGGCAGACAATGAGGAAAACTAGGTAGGTATTTGTAAATACCTGCTTTTCCCATATCATGAGGGCACCCATGGCAAGAGATGCGATTTTCTCCTGGGAGGTCTGTAGAATTGTTATAGATCTCACTAAGCCAGATATAGGCATTCCTAACAGCTAAATAAACTTCCTGGTCTTCCCAAAAATAAGATAAAGGCAATTATCAAATGATTGACCTCTAGTATGAGTGTGGAAGAGGAGTTTGGTTGGATTGACAAGAGGAGGCACAACCTGAAGTGGCTGTGGGAAAGGAACATTTCAAAGAGACTGGCTTAATTGGCTTGTTTTAAGTCCATCTGGGGATTTATTCTTACAGTTTTCAAGAATATATTTTTATCCCTGACTATTATTAAAAATGCCTTTCTAAAATCCATCCATATTTTTACCAAAATTGCTCAGCATATTCTGTTTCTTTTAATTTTAATTATTTCAATTATCTTTTTCTCTATATTCCTGTATAACACATCTCATCTTCTTTTTTTGTAGCAATTATTTCCTTACATGCATTTTCCCCTTATCTAGTTTTTCATTCAACTTCCCATTTGTGTAACTTCATAATGTCTGTGGCATTCCATAACATAATTAAACTTTTACCTTTATTTCCCTAGATGTATGCATCAACTGCATCCCACAAGATCAACTACCTTCATTCAGATAATAATATCCTTCCCCTTTCTCTTAAGTAATTTTCCTACTAGTGGCTTATAGTGACTTTTAAAGTCATCTAGCCACAGTTGTGCCAAAATAACAATAATGAGGACAGGCATTATATAATTGATGGCTTAGTGATATTTATTTATTTATTTATTTTATTTATTTATTTGTCAAACATGTACAAGATAGCAGGTATAGGTATAAACATAAACATAATCAAAGTGAATACAGATAGATGAAGACAATAGGACAGTAGGACAGGGACGGTAGGCACGCTGGTGCGCTTATGCACACCCCTTACAGACCTTGTATAGTGCAAAATCAATACATCCATGCTATAGAGACACTAGTGGGAAAATAACATTAGTTTTACAAACACACAACATATGTCATTTCCTTTCCTTCTTTAATAGTTATTCCTCTTATGTTCCGATCTTTTTTAGACTGTGATAATTCCCATAGATTTTGGCCCTGGCCACCCATCAAGATTTTGGTTAATTGAAGCTTTTGCATAATACTTTGATAAGATACAAAGGGTGGTTACCAGCCTTAGTCATAGCCAAGCCACATGTAGTATCCCTTGGTAGGAACATAGCTAGTGTCTGTCCATTCTGACATATTTTGGTGAGTATGCCACAAACATAATGAAGAACAATAAACAAGGATTCTAACTGGGGTTTTAACTTATTCTATGCAAACTAGGATCTTTAATCCAGATTAATTTATAAACCATATTGTTACCCACTTGCCATCAATAAGGAAACACTAAATGTATTTAGGTTTCTTTGTTGCTCAGACAATGAAGAAACCTGACTTAAATGTTTCTAATAATCAAAAGCATCGGCTGATCCTGTCCAGTGTGCTTATGTAAGATGTCTTCCTTCATTGAATATCCTTATCCTCATTGCAGTTACTTCTTCTAACCAGAGCAGCCCACATAGGCTCCATCCTGCCTGCTAACTACCAGTCCATTAGCTAGCATGGATGAAGTGGAATGTAGTGAAGAGGTGGATCCCAGGGGGGTAGGTGTGCATTTCAGAGAAGTGAGGGGCAACTTGGCCCAGATATTATGTGTGAGAGAAAAAAGGTGAAGACAGCCTCTCCCTAATAGTTCACAGAGTATATTGTACATGCAGACAGTAGAGTCTTCATTCTGGCAAGATTTTGTCTATAGGTATGAGACAATAAAGAAATCAGCTTGGAAAGAATTGCTACGTGTCATTCTTGGTTTTGGGCCTGACAATCAATCTCATTCCCAATGCTTCTCTTTCATTCCTGCCATATCAATATCACAGAGTTGCACAAGTTTTTCAAAGCTGCTACAAATCTGTCAATCATTTGACGCCCTCATGTCCAAGTCACTGCTTTGTTTGAGGTATACATTCAAGTTTGATTCACTCAAGAAGCAATATTATACGTGTTAGGATCTCAGATGATGGGCATTAGTGACAAACCAAACCACCGGATCCCCATTTAGCCTACAGATGGGGGGCAATGGTCATGCTTGACTGTTTATGACCCCGAGATTCACATTATCCCAATAATTTCATTGACATAATAATGACATGCAAATTAAGGCTCATAATTTAGCTCTTCTTTCCCCACATCAAAATAACATAGTACATGTAAGATGCATCTTGTTACTCAGGACCACACACATTTAAATGTTTGCTCAAAGCACTAATTTAAATTTACCATCAGAAATATGACTATATGTTGTCTGGCCTTTAGGAAAAACTCATAACAAAAAGGGAATCCCCCAGAGACAATTGAGATTCGTCATAATATGTTTTAAAGAGCACTGCCACAAGAAGCTCTTGGAGTGTATTTTTATTAGTTCACTATATATCTTTCAGAATAAGGCATAATTAGAATCCTTGTTTATTGTTCTTACCCAAGGTAAGAATCCCTAATTTCCAGATGGAAAAATGTTAAGCTGTACCTCAGAAAGCTACCAAAGTGGCATATTTTAACTCTTAGAGGAAAAAGAAGCAAAACATTAACAGGTTGGTAATTAGTTTAGTGGTTTATTTTTATTACAGTCAATAGTTATTTAAGTTATTTAATTCGATGGTAGGGCAAGGATGTAAGGCTAACGGCAGGGTTTAGAGAGGATTATTTAACAGTGGGCAGAGGGTGGAGCTGTGAGGACAATTGAATTCTTGCTTTGAAATCAATAGAACTTAAATCACATATGAATAACTTAAATGAAGCAAATTGGGATCCAATATTATAAAGATAGAAGCTAACAACTATGACATATCATTGCATAGTATAAAATTCATAATAATAATACCAAACAGCAATTTTAAAAAAGATCTGTGTATTGACTGTCAAATGGAATTTGTTTATCACACATATGGTAATTGGGGTGGATTAGGTTTAAGTGTGGTTGTTTTTATTAGCTTGTTGCTAGTTGAAAGCGCTAGTTGAAAAGGAACTAATAGCTATCTATCCCCATTTAGTAAAGCCAATTTTTAATTATTCAATTACTCAAGTGGTGGTTACATTTATTACTTGGTATTTGTAGACCTAGCATCTATTATCAATACTTGGTTGGAAGTGATTGTAGCCTTGTTGCAAATCTAGCCACCTGGATTTCAACTATTATAGTGGCCATGATGCCAAGCCTGGGGAGGAAGGGTTTTTGTGATTGTTCATGAATCCCTTGTGGTGATCTCTGCCCCAGAAGTGATTAGGCCTTTATGAATCATCTAGCTTTCTCTATATGCTCCTGGACTTTATCCTGGGACTGGTGTTGGATTTCTCAAAATCTCTGGGTTTTGGGTGACTTCCATGCCTTGGGGAATGGCTGCAGTCTAGCTTATGAGTTCATAGCTTCTGCGGCAACCATAGGACTGTCACAGGTATTATAGCCTTGACATTTGTGTGTGAGCACATCCTTGATATAGTCTTCACTTTGGAGTGCATAAAACATATATGAAAATGAAGGACATTGGCACATCTCAGTTGCAAGATCAAATAGCAGATCATAGTCACCCTGGACTATGAAAGGTTGGTAGACTCTGTCTCTGTCTCAGGCATTATTAAGTGTTCCCAGATTGGTGTTTGTAGCTCAGCCTGACAGACAATTCCATCTTGCACCTGGATAATCTGTGAAAAGCAGAGATAACCAAAATAATGAATGAGATTGTTCCTGTGAGGCCTCTGCCCAGTTACCATTCCCAAGCAACTCCTTGTTTTATCAAGGAGCTGGAGAAAATTAAGCATGTAACTGAAAGACAAAGCAATAGTGATGAAAAGCCAGAAGTGGACCTAACACTATATCCTAGTGAGGCTCACATTGAGGCCTACAATTAGCAATAGCAGCAGTGAAGCATCAGGTCTTATCCAAACTTATTGTGATTACAGATTATTACCTAGAGTCTATGTTCACTAAACCTATACTTTCTCCTCCCTCTCTTCCCCAGTGTAGTGTTTTATATACATGTCAAAAAAAAAATTCCCGAGCAACTATCTTAGTGTTGCTCTGTGCAGTATGCCAGAGACAAGAATTTGATGAGGTTTATAATTAGAATTGAATGGATTCAAATCTCTCTACTCCACCTCAAAACTGGGGCTTCAAGTGCTTCTGATGTACTCCTCCATTTATTATAAGTCAAAGGATCAGAGCACTAGGAAGTTTGAATTATTTTCTAAACCTGCCTTTGGCCTTAGGACACAATGGGCACATTGAACCACAACCATGGGTGGGTTCTAACTTACCTCGCTGCCGGTTCACTTCCTCCTGCGCCGCGTGGCCACACTTCATGGGCGTGTGCACACTTCGTGGGCGTGCGCGCGCTTCGCGTGTGCATGTGCAGTGCCGAAAAATTAATTTTTTTTTAAAAAAGCCAAAAACAAGATGGCGACACATGTGCAGTGCCAGAAACTCGGCTTCTGCGCATGCGCAG
>QLTV01000548.1:409962-426708 GCA_003457575.1 Thermophis baileyi
TGGTTGGTCCTTCCTTCCTTCCTTCCTTCCTTCCTTCCTTCCTTCCTTCCTTCCTCCCTCCCCCCTTTCCATCTATCTTTTTCTTTCTTTTTCTTTCTTTTTCTTTCTTTTTCTTTCTTTTTCTTTCTTTCTTTCTTTCTTTCTTTCTTTTTTCTTCTCTCTCTCTCTCCCTTCCTTCCTTTTCTTTTTCTTTCTCTTTCTCTTTCTCTTTCTCGTTCTCTTTCTTGTCTCTCTATCTCCCTTCCTCTTTCTTTCTTTCTTTCTTTCTTTCTTTCTTTCTTTCTTCTCTCTCTCTCTTCTCTCTCTCTCTCTCTCTCTCTCTCTCTCTCTCTCTCTCTCTCTCTCTCCCTTCCCTTCCTCCTTCCCTTCCTCCTTCCCTTCCTCCTTCAAAGGCAAGGAGAGTGAGACCCACCCAAGACATGTGAGGCGAGCTCCAGAGTGGTGCCGCCGGCGGCGGGAGGGCGGTGGCAGAAGGAGAGGGCGGCAGCGGGAAACAGATGCTTCTCTCTGCACAGAGCTTTCCAGATCAGACTTAGAGGAAAGCGCAGCTCATGGCTGCTACATTTCCCTGTGCTGCACAAAGCGCTTTCCCAGCAAAAACAGCAAAGGGGAGAAATAGCCAGCGGAGAGCACATGGAGCGGCTGTGTTCTCCAGGTTGTTAAGAATGCTGCAATGGGCATAAATGTTAGGACAGTCGTAAGTGCGAGGACCGGTCATAAGTGTGAGGAGAGGTTATAATTCACTTTTTTCAGCCCTCTGAGTAGTCCCTATGCACGTAGCCACATCCACCTGGTCACATGAACAGCTAGCCACGCCCACCCAGTCACATGACCACCAAGCCACACCCCCAAATAAGCCACGCCCACAGAACTCGTTGTTAAAAAATTGAATCCCACCACTGGAAAAATGCTTTGTTGCCCTATATTTAAGTGACATGTATATTCTCAAAAACTTTGTAAAATGTTAGTATTATCAGTTCAATTTGCTTCTTTCGCTGACAATATACTCTGTTTGATCTTGACTAGTACTTCAACAGAGATGGATTAATTTATTCCAAGGAAATACTAAATATACTTTTTTTAAACAGCTACTATTTAGTAGGAGATGTTGAAAATCTCCAGTTTTAATTCGATATATCCAGAATTCTTCAGGCCTTCGTGTATACTGTACATGACTTGGTCTGAATTCACCTAGAATTCTTTTTTGCTTCCTGCCTACTGCTTTTATACCTGAGAAGTTCTACATTGATACTTGGCATTGTCCAATTTATAAGAAGTTGAAATGGTTTCACTCCAGATAGTTTCCCTTTCATATGGTATATCCAGAACTGTGAAAATTAACATTCATGAATAGCAAAATTTTGTATATATCAGAATGAGCTAGGCTTCCACACCATTGACCATATTTTCTAGAGATGCTAGAATGCCTATGGAGATTATCAATCATCCAGGTCACGGCTGTCCCAAAGGTGCAAGAGACAACTGGACTTTCTGGTTTTTCTTCGAAGACATTTCGCTTCTCATCCAAGAAGCTGCTTCAGCTTTGACTGGATGGCACCACTCAGGTGACCCTGACGACACATATAAACCTCCAGGTGACCTTAACGACTCGCTAAAAGAATGCAAATGTCTGCAAGGAGTATAAATCCTTCCATTCCCCACCATCCAGTCAGAGCTGAAGCAGCTTCTTGGATGAGAAGCGAAACGTCTTCGAAGAAAAACCAGAAAGTCCAGTTGCCTCTTGAAAAAGCACCTTTGGGCTAGAAATTGTAGTTCAGCTATAACTGGGGTGTTACATTCCACCAGTCTCTGGAATACATCCTTAGTGCCACTAGGCATCATAAAGAAGCATGCCAAATCAACACGATTCCTTCAGGAGGTTGACCAACTCAAATTCACTGCCAGGTTGTTCAGATTATTCAGATTCTAGAATCGAATTACAACTTACAGAGGTTGTCGTACTAACCTTTGTCAAACTTTAATTTCTATGAGTTGCTTATAGAATAATTTTGCAGTTAGGCACAAGTAGGCTCTTTTTACTCTATTTCAGTTCTAGGTGTAAATCTGAATTTTCTTTTTTCTTTTCTTTTTTTCAATAATTTGTTCCAAATGTTCTTTACAAACATTTTAAACTGGAAGCTTTTTCCAGTCTGATTCCCTCTGGCATGTGTAACAAAAGATTCTGGCAATTTGACATGAACGAATGTGCAATTATCACCTAGGAGAAAAAGTTTAAAACAACTGGCATTTTATTTTTATGTGATTAGAAATATTTTGGAAAATCAGTTCTTGAAACAAGTACCAAATGCTAATATTGACACATATTATTTTTAATCTACTTTACAGAACAGAGTGTTTTGTTATTATTTTTTTTAGATATGTTTTATGTTGTAAGCATATTTAAATAGTATATTTATCAAATCTTCTAACCTTGGGCCAGATAGGTGTTGCCATAATATTATAATACAACTGTTTTATCATTGGTGAATCATACACCATTAATGAGTACAAAGGGTAATAACTTACAGTATTTATTTTCCACATACTAATACAACAGTACTCTTTGCACAGCACAGGAAAGGAGCAATATTAAGTTCAGTTTTCAGAAAGTGTGGTGAGAGTCATTCAGGAGAATGAATTTATTTGTTTCATAATGAATAAAAAATTGCACTTTCTTACCTGCTGTTACAAATGGTAAGGGAAATATCTTTAAAAAGAATGCTGTGCATAGCTAGAGTGATTAAGAATTCTAACGTTTTTGCTTTTGACATAATTGTATTTGGATTTGTGTAGATTTTACTTCTGGCAATTTGTTTTACTTTTACATGCTTTTCCTTTAAAAAGAATCACCCTATGCTTTGTAATGCTGTAATGACTAAATATAAAATGCATCTGTAATCTGAGGTATTGTATTAGTTCCTGATCAGATTAAAGAGAAGCTTCTGGGAATGGAAGCATTGGAAGCCAAATAAAAAGTTCAGGAACCTACAGTATTATTTTTTGTTCATTATGCAAAACTCTGATTGCAACCTGAGAATATGTTTAGACTCCGATGCCTTAACAAATTTATCAAACTGCCCACAAAAAGCAGCTTTGGAACAATTTGAAAATCGCTTTCCTCCAGCCCCACCTCTTGACTTTTGGTATCTTAAAAGCCCATAGAAAAGTTCCAAACTCTGCACTCTCGATATAGACTCTTGCAGCTGCCATTTGGCAAAATCTCTGCTTCTGCAATGGTCCATAACAGGGGTCTCCAACCTTGGCAATTAAAGACTTGTGGACTTCAACTCCCAGAATTCCTCAGCCAGCATGTGCTGGCTGAGGAATTCTGGGAGTTGAAGTCCACAAGTCTTTAAGTTGCCAAGGTTGGGGACCCCTGGTCTATAAGAGAGTTTACATATGAACACAGCAATGAGACTGATACCTCATGGGATGGCATTATTATGGGGAATTCCACCAGGCAAGAATGAGACCTGAGATTTCTATGTTTTGTGTTCGTTTTTCATTGTTTTAGAGGCTGCACTATTTATCTATGACAGTTCATCAGGAACAAGCTATTCAAACTGATCTCTTCTTTTGGTAGTTAGCTCAGCTGACAACAGAAATGCAATAGACCTTGACTTCAGTAAAACATTAGACAAAGTCTTATTCAGAGGTAGCTGATTACAGGTAGTCCTCAACTTACAACCACAATTGAGCCCAAAATGTATGTTGCTAAGTGAGAAATTTGTTGAGTTCTGCCCCATTTTATGACTTTTGTTGCCACAATTGTTAAGTGACTCACTGCAGTTGTTAAATTAGTAACATGGTTAAGTGAATCTGGCTTCCCCATTGACTTTGCTTGGCAGAAGGTCGCAAAAGGGGATCACATGACCCCAGGAGACTGCAACCATCATAAATAGGAGTCAGTTGTCAAGCATCCGAATGTAAATCACGTGACCATGGGGATGCTGCAAAGATCATAAGTATGAAAAATGGTCATAAGTCATTTTTTCAGTGCCGTTGTAACTTCAAATGGTCACTAAGTGAACTGTTGTAAGTCCAGAACAGTGGTGGGTTGCTGCCAGTTTGGACCAGTTCTACAGAACCGTTAGCAGAAATTTGGCGTGGTTCCCCGAACCAGTAGTTATCTCTGGCTGGCCACGCCCCCAAACCAGTCCCCGGTCACGTCTCTCAGCCATTGTGTGCAGGGAAAGACCTTGCAAAGTAAAGAAAAAATTCTCACGAGGGCGAGAAGTTGTTAATTTCCTCACACTCACGAGAAGTTTTTCTTTACTTTGCAAGGTTTTTCCCTGCACGCAATGGCTGAGAGACGACCCGGAGCTGCCAGTCTCAGGTAAGATGCGCATCTCGCGGCCCTCCCGCCCCATCTGCCACCCCAAAATTGTGTCCCACTGTGAGACGCGCGTCTCCCCCCCCCCCACCCCTCTTCCCTTTTACCTTTCTTTAACGTGCCCTGCTTCCCTCCCCAAACCTTGGGAGGCGGCCGCTCCCATCCTCGCGGCCTGTGGAGGAAGAAGCCTCCATGCTGCAAAGCCCTTGAGGTGGCGGCAGGAGGGGAAAAAAAAAAGGCTCGGCCTCGGAAGCTACCTTTCTTTAATGCACCCCACTTCCCTCCCCAAACCTCGGGAGGTGGCCACTCCCGTCCTCGCGGCCTGTGGAGGAAGAAGCCTCCATGCCGCAAAGCCCTCGTGGCGGCAGGAGGGGGAAAAGAAAAAAAAGGCTCGGCCTCTGAAGCCTCTTGAGGGAGATGTCCTTGTGGGTGTGTGTGTGGTTGCCTCTAATCTGCAGTTTACTCGTGAGTACCATGCTCACAAGTAAACGTGCTCATGAGTAAACTGCAGATTAGAGGCAGCCAGCAGATCGCTGGCTTACTCACGCTGCTGCTCGGTGGCGGCGCTGTGAGGAGAGCCAGGCGAAGGGAGCCTGGGAAACCACTTTGCAGTAAAAAAACTTCTCATGAGTGCGAGGCAATTAACAACTTCTCACCCTGCATGCAATGGCTGAGAGATGCAATGGAGCTGCCAGTCTCCGGTAAGATGCGTGTCTCGCAGTGGGGCGCAATTGGGGGGTGGCAGATGGGGCGGGAGGGCCGCGAGACGTGCATCTTTCAACAGAAGCTGGATGGCCATTTGTTGGAGATACTGAAATAATAGTTTCATCCATTAAGTAATGGGGGTGGAGTAGTTGATCTTTAAGATTACTTCCAATTCATTATTCTAAGATAAGACAAATCGAATTACTGAACACTCAGGTCTACTTTTGCAGTCAGCAACTTTGGATCCCTCTTGGAGGTACCTTCAAACTTCTTCTATTCCCATCTCGTTACTGTCATCTGTTCAGCTAAGAAAATGGAGCAGCATCTTTCATTCGCTTTCTGCATTCTTATATTGGTGTGCAATCATCCAATAGTTTCAAGAAAGGGAAACCATACAGAAAAAGTTCCTATTAAGGCCCTATCTTGCTCATAGGCATCAGAAAATGGACCAAGATAAACATTATTGTCAGTGTATAAGAAATTATGAGCTGGGATAGCCATAACAACAAGTCAGCCAATGGGAACTGTTTGGTGACTAAGAAACAGGATCTGTTGTGAGCCAGGGGAGACAGCTCGGAGCCTGGGCGTGGCTTAGCTTGACTGAACTGGATATATATTGATTCTGTGCTTCTGTGATTTCTGGTTCTGGCTTCTGCTGCATGGGTATTGTATATATTTATTTATTTGTTTGTTTGTTTGTCAAACATGTACAAGATAGCAGGTATAGGTATAAACATAAACATAATCAAGGTGAATACAGATAGGACAATAGGACAGTAGGACAGGGACGGTAGGCACGCTGGTGCGCTTATGCACGCCCCTTACAGACCTCTTAGGAATGGGGTGAGGTCGACAGTAGACAGTCTAAGGTTAAAGTATTTTGGGTTTGGGGAAGAAACCACAGAGTCAGGTAGTGAATTCCAGGCATTGATCACTCTGTTGCTGAAGTCGTATTTTCTGCAGTCGAGTTTGGAGCGGTTTACATTAAGTTTGTATCTATTGTGTGCTCGTGTATTGTTGTGGTTGAAGCTGAAGTAGTCATTGACAGGTAGGACATTGTGGCAGATAATTTTATGAACTACATTTAGATCGGTTCTAAGGCGACGTAGTTCTAAGTTGTCTAAGCCCAAAATTTCAAGTCTGGTGGAATAAGGTATTCTGTTGTGAGTGGAGGAGTGGAGGACTCTTCTCGTGAAATATTTTTGGACTCTCTCAATTGTATTAATGTCCGATATGCAGTGCGGGTTCCAGACAGGTGAGCTGTATTCGAGAATTGGTCTAACGAACGTTTTGTATGCATCATGCTTTATATTACTGTATATAAAGAAGTTTCTTTTATAAATGAATCCTGCTGAATTCTTTACTTGTGTGCTGGTTGGATTGCTGCAAACTTTAACAATTATCCACTGTGATTTTTAAATACTTGCTTCAATTAAACACATTCCACTTCTACCATCAATATTTTTTCTCTGTAATTCTTTCTGAGAGGTTATTATAGACACCAAAATGCCCTGTACAACTTGCCCCCCCCCCAATGCCTTTCTGTAAGAAAAGAACATTAAGAGTAAATCATGTGAGCATGGTTGTCAATTTAGAACCCCTGGCTTTTGCTTTGTGGCTGTTGTCAAAACAGAAAACGCATCTGCTCCTCTAAGGATTTGTTGAGATGGACAGTGAAGAGTGAAAATGGTGCAAACAATAAAACAGCAGCAGCACCAAAATATCCAAAATGACAGGTCACAGTGGAAAGTACCACAAGAGGCCAGCTATTGCAGTATTTGGGGCATGAGGAAGAGGGGTGGGCAGCAAAAAGTTAGAGAAGGCTCCGAAATAGAGAGCACAACAGGAGCAGCAGTAGTACCCCAATTCATAAGCACTGTAGTGGTCAGGACATGATCACAGCAGGCAGTAGCTTCCAGTCATTACCCCCACGTGGCAGAAACTTCATGTCACGTGAAGGCTACGTGACGTGGAGAGTTTGACACCCATGCTTTATAGCCACTCACTCTCCCTTTATATATTTATTTTGAAATTCAGTCCTATTTTTTCCCCTGTATTTGTTTTGTACTAATAATTCTCTTCTGTACTTAATCCACATTCATTCAGTATTCATTCATTCTTGACCTTATCTTTTTTGTTTCCTACATATACTTAAGTAATTCCTATTGCATTCACTTCATTTTTTAATGTTACCCAATAACAAGCCCATCCATGGATAAGCTGACTCTTTAAATCTTCTTTCGAAAAAGTTGAGATAATTTGTTATATACCTTGAAAGTTTTCAGAAGAGAAGCAAATTTCCTTTCCTTTCCTTCTTTCCTTTCCTTTCCTTCCCTTTCCCTCCCTCTCTCTCTCTCTCTCTCTCACTCTCTCTCTCTCTCTCTCCTCTCTCTCTCCTAGAAGAGTGTTATATACCTTGAAAGTTTTCAGAAGAGAAGCAAATTTCCTTTCCTTTCCTTCTTTCCTTTCCTTTCCTTCCCTTTCCCTCCCATCCCCTTCCTTCCTTCCTTCCTTCCTTCCTTCCTTCCTTCCTTCCTTCCTTCCTTCCTTCTTTCTTTCTTTCTTTCTTTCTTTTTTCTTTTCCTTGGCATTTCAAACCTCTTGACTTGGAACAATAAAAATGTTAGGAAGACTGTGGTTTGGAATATGCAGACATTTAAACATACACTGATTTATAATAACAGAAAACTGCTGTCTGGTGTTTTCAGGATGCCCAGTCTGTGAACCAGGAAATTCATAGCATAAGGCTAGGATCTAGTTCAGACAGCAATTTTGATTACTTTATGTTCTTCATTGCCTTGTCAACAGATTTCTTAGGACTTAATATTCTTGGACATCTGCTAGAGCTCTGACATTTTGTTAGAACCAAAGCTAGGAAATTATTCCCTATAATACCATAAGACTTTAACAGAGCACTGCATTTCATAAAAAATAAATGGCAGCTGCAACTTTATAATGTAGAGTGAGCCCTGCCTTGCTAGGAGTTCCCTAAAACCTAAAGCTATACCGAATAGCAGTATCTGTCTTTTGCACTTCAAGCTCTAATTCCCAGCCTTCAGAAATTAATTTCACGAATCTTGAGCT
The DNA here is from genome assembly GCA_003457575.1 of Thermophis baileyi. NCBI lineage: Eukaryota > Metazoa > Chordata > Lepidosauria > Squamata > Dipsadidae > Thermophis > Thermophis baileyi. The sequence continues at coordinate 418,085 of QLTV01000548.1, forward strand.
ATATGACATTAGAAAGATAAGTTCACCTGATAACTAATATCTGCCTTCTTATACAGTAGTGGGTTCTAAACCCCGTTGCTACTGGTTCGCTCGTGAGCGCTCATGCGCTTGCACAATGCTTCTGCGCATGCGCAGAAGCATCCCGGTTGGGTGGGCGGAGCCTCCCGCCGCCGCTACCGGTTCGCAGAACCGAGCCAAACCGGGAGCAACCCACCGCTGTTCTTATACTAACATTCTGTCAGCCCTTTGAATCTTTTGGAATGTACAGCTAGGGCAGGGGTGTCAAACTTGCAGCCTGTAGGCCGGATGCGTCACGCACTAGCCATGCCCACCCCCAATTTAGCAAACGGGGGGGGAAGTCACGATATATCACGTGATGACGTGACACTGTCAGTTTGACACCCCTTAGCTGGGGTATTATAACACAATCTTAAAAAGCATCTCAAAGCTCCCTTTCACTTCAATCTATATCTGAGGCAGTGGTGGGCTGCTGCATGGTCACAAGGGTTCAGGTGAACTCTTAGCTCTGATCGCTGTTGGGCCCGCCCACCCACCCTTGTTCTATGCTATCCATTTATAACTTACTTTCCAGCTCGTTGGCTAGCCCAGCTGCATTCCGCGCCGCCCCTGCTGTTCTCACTGGAGCTGCCTGAACTGATTAGGAGCCTGTTTGAAGCTCTGTTTCTCTCCCAAAGGGGCGCGAGCGAGCAAAGCGAGCGTGCATGCGCACGCACTCACAACCAGCAAACCCTTTGTTAAAGAAAGTGTTGTGGTCTGCCAGCAGCCTGTGGAGCTGGCGGCAGAGTCGGACAGCGAGGAGACTGGGGAGGAACATGGGCCAGGCCTGGAGTCTGGAGAAGGCTCAGTGCCAGAGGCAGAGAGCCAGCCCGGGCCATCTGGGAGGTCTGTCCCGACTCCAGAGCCTCCAGAGGCTGACATGATCGAGGCAGAGGAACAGGGGGAGCCTGTTCTCAATGCGCGCATGCGCAGAGCTGCCAGAAGGCAAGAACAGTTTCAGAGGAGAAGGACTACTCGGGAATAAGGCTTGGAGATAATTGGCCCCTCCCATAGGCTATATAAGTGGAGCACACGGAAGGGCTGGTTGCAGGAAGCAACGTCGTTCAACTCGTGTCAATCTAGCCCAGACTCCGTGTTTCTGTTTGACCATGCTAAGTTTCTTGCTAATTGGTCCTTGGCAGCTTGTCAAGGAAGATCAAGGTTCGTGTGCTTATCTGCCTTTCCCCGAAAGACTGTTGTCAGACTTATTAACATTTGTTTGGGACTCATTATGGCTGGGAATGCAAATAATGACCAGCCGTTAAAAATAAAAGAGGTTTTTGGGACGCCGTTTGTGCTGTATCATTTGATTAGGAAGCCTAGGTCAGAACAGTTTGCTTCCTGCCTCTAAACTACAAACGAACCTCTAAGAAGATGGAGCAGCTGCATGACGAGAACGCGCTGCTTAAACAACAGCTAGTCCTGTTGGCTGGCCAGGTGGCTCAGCTCCAAGCCCACGCTGCTCCACCACCTCCTCGGAGGAAATGCCCGGTAGCTGTGCCAGATAAGTTTACTGGCAAACAAGACATGTTCCCGGCTTTTTTGGGACAATGCCAGCTTTTTATCAGCCTGAGAGCTGACGACTTCCCCACTGACCAGGGTAAAGTGGGGTTTATGATCAGCCTGCTCTCCGGCTCTGCGGCTTGCTGGGCCATGCCCCTGTTGGTCCAGGACAGTCCTTTGCTGGATGACTTCAGGGGGTTTCGTGAACACCTCAGACTCATGTATGAGGACCCTATCAAAACGCAGACAGCTACTAGGCGTCTAAAGACTTTGAAGCAAGGCCAGCAACCCCTGCAGGAATACATCAGTGAATTCCGCCTACTTAGCCAGGATTAAGCCTGGAACGAGGCTGCTCTCATGGACGCGTTCCAGGATGGGTTGTCAGAGGAATTACAGGACGAGTTGGTCCGTGTGGATATTCCTCCAACTCTCAACGAGCTGGTTCATCTGTGCCTCAGGATTGATGTGAGGTTGCAGAAACGGACCAGTCGCCGTGCCTCCCAGGAGACCCGGGCGGTACCAGTCGTGTGTGAGACTCCGGTTCCACGGGAGGAGCCCATGGAAATAGGTGCAGCCAGACCCCGCCTGTCAATAACTGAAAAGGACAGACGGTGCTCAGGGGGGGGTTGTGTTTGTATTGCGGGGAACCTGGACACTTGGCTGCCTCTTGCCCCAAGAAGCAATGAGGGGCGTCGGCTCCTGGGCCTGCCCCACAGCCGCAGACAACCCTGTCGGGAAACGGCCTGAGCCCGATCTAGGGGAGACCCTGGGTCGGGCGCGCACCACCACCAGGTCACGCCCTGCAGACGTGTATCCCTGACCCCCTCGTCACTTGATTCTGGTGGCACGAGTCTTCCTGTGCAGTAGCCCACGGTGGACTCCGGAGCCACCACAAACTTTATGGACAAGGTGTTTGCCACCAAATTTGCCGTCCCTCTGTGTCTGGTGGATCCTCCCATGCTCGTAGAGACCACTGATGGTCGGGTGCTTCTGTTTGGGCCTACTAAGGCCGCCATGCAACCCGTGCACCTGACCATTGGTACTCATGAGGAGGCCATCCAGTTCTACATTACTTCCGGCCTGCATTTTCCTGTGGTCTTGGGCTTGGCTTGGCTCCGGACTCATGATCCACACATCCTTTGGTCTCAGAACTTCATCTCGTTCCCGTGCCTGCAATGTGTGGACCATACCCGCCAAGTCTGCACCGGCCAGGTGCTGGGTCCATCCGTAGTGTCTTTGCCTTCTGACCTCTCGGACTTCGCAGATGTCTTCAGCGAACAGGAGGTGGACCAATTGCCCCCGCACCAGCCGTACGACTGCCCCATTGATTTAATTCTGGATGCGCCGCTCCCAGCGGGGTGTTTGTATTCAATGTCAGACCCTGAATTGGCCGTGTTACGGGACTTTGTGGACAAGAACCTGGCTTGGGGTTTTATCCGGCCCTCGTTGCCCCTGTCCGCTCCGGTCCTATTCGTAAAAAAGAAGACCGGAGACTTGCGGCTTTGTTGTGATTACCGGAAATTGAACGCAATCATGGTGCGCAACCGGTATCCTCTGCCCCTGATTCCCGAACTGTTAGAATGGCTCCGGGAGGCTACTGTGTTCACCAAGTTGGGCCTGCGCAGAGCTTACAATCTTGTTAGGGTCCGGGCCGGGGATGAATGGAAGACAGCGTTCGGCACCAGGTACGGACATTTTGAGTACACGGTCATGCCGTTTGGTTTGACCAATGCTCCTGCCGTCTTCCAACACTTCATGAATGCCATTTTCCGGGCTCTCTTGGACCAGTTTGTCGTTGTCTATTTGGACGACATTTTGATCTACTCGGCCTCCCGGGGGAGTCCTTTACATCACCTCCGCCTGGTCCTGCAACGGCTTCGGGAGCACCATCTGTATGCGAAGCTGGAAAAATGCCAGTTTTATCAAACCACCATTGACTTTCTGGGACATCGCATCTCTCCCGAGGGCATAGTGATGGAGCGAAGCAAGGTCGAGACGTTGCGTAGTTGGCAACCTCCCCGGCGAGTGAAGGATGTCCAGACATTTTGATCTACTTGGCCTCCCGGGAGTCATCTACATCACCTCCGCCTGGTCCTGCAACGGCTTTGGGAGCACCATCTGCATGTGAAGCTGGAAAAGTGCCAGTTTTATCAGACCACCATTGAGTTCCTGGGACATCGCATCTCTCCCGAGGGCATAGCGATGGAGCGGAGCAAGGTCGAGTCTCTGCATAGTTGGCAACCTCCCTGGTGAGTGAAGGATGTCTAGCAACTCCTCGGGTTCACCAATTACTATCGGACCTTATCCCTGGCTTCGCATTCTTGACCGTGCCCCACACTCGGCTCCTGCAGAAAAAAGTCCTGTTCCGGTGGGGTACCCCCAAGCAGCAGCCATTCCAGGCTTTAAAGGAGGCCTTCATGAAGGAGCCTATCTTGAAACATCCTGACCCTCACCATCCGTTTGTGATGGAAGCAGATGCGTCGGATGTTGCTGTTGGAGCAGTGTTACTCCAGGCTCACACGTCTGGCACGTATTCCCTTGCACGTATTATTCGCGGAAGCTTAACTCTTCCGAGCGCAACTATACCATTTGGGAGAAGGAGCTACTGGCCACTAAGACTGCGTTTGAGGCCTGGAGACATCACCTGGAGGGGGCCCGACATCAGATTGAAGTCCAGACGGACCACAAAAACCTGGAGTTTCTGCAGACCGCTCGTAAACTGAACCAACGCCAGATCCGGTGGTCCTTCTTTTTTGCCAGGTTCAATTTCCGTGTCACCTACATCCCCAGTGAGCGCAACCAAAGAGCGGATGCGCTCTCGTGGAAACCCGAGTATTCCCAAATCGAAGACCCACTTCCGCCCTGGACAATTCTGCCCGTCGAGTCATTCTCCACAGTTCAGGAACCAGTGAACTTACGGGCTCAGATCCGGGAAGCGCAGCAGCAGGACGCTTACGTGGAGCAACGGAAGAGTGAGGTGGGGCCCGCTTCTCCCTGGACATTTACCGAGGACCTCTTGCGTTACCGAGATAGACTCTATGTACCGGTGGGGCCGCTCCAGGGTCTTATCCTGTCGCAGTGCCATGATAACCCTGCGGCGGGGCACTTTGGCCTCTTTAAGACCTTGAACTTAGTTTCTCGGACCTTCTGGTGGCCCCGACTCCGTCACAATGTCCAGGCCTACGTTACGTCCTGTGTACGATGCCGACAGGCTAAGTCGGCCACGGGAGCTCCCCCAGGGCTGCTCCAGCCCTTGCTGACATTGGAGAGACCCTGGGGCGCCATTTCCCTGGACTTCTTGACGGATTTGCCTCTGTCTGCTGGATTCACGACCATGTTCGTGGTGGTAGACATGCTGACGAAGATGGCGCATTTTATTCCATGCCGTGGATTACCGACGGCTCGCGCCACTGCCCGCATGTTTATCCAACATATCTTTTGGCTACACGGCCTACCGGATAGGGTTGTTTCGGACAGAGGGGCCCAATTTACAGCCCAGTTTTGGAAAGGGCTGATGACGGCCTTGGATGTGAAAATCTGCCTGTCGTCGGTGCATCATCTGGAAAATGACGGCGGGACTGAGAAAGTCATTGGGATCTTGGAGCAATACCTCCGCTGCTTCGTGAACCAACAACAGGACAATTGGTCAGAGTATTTGGCAGTTGCAGAGTTTGCATTTAATAACTCTCAGCATACCTCCACCCAAACGACCCCTTTCTTAGCCAATGTGGGATATCATCCTTGGTTCTTTCCTCTCACGCAACTCGACTCACCGGTTCCAGCAGTGGATGACTTTCTGGCCAAGTTGCAGGCCGTCCATCAATTGGTGCAATGGTATCTTGAGGAGGCCAAGGAGGACTACAAACGAGTCATGGACCGCTCTCGGCAGGCAACGCCACCGTTGGCTATGGGGGATCGTGTTTGGTTGTCCACCAGGAACCTTCCATCAGACCAGCCAGTTAGGAAGCTAAATCACCGGTACCTTGGCCCGTTCCCTGTTGAGGCGGTCATCAACCCGGTCACCTACCGCCTGACATTGCCATGCTCGTTGCGTGTCCATCCCGTTTTCCATCGCTCCCTCCTCGTTCCAGATCGGCCAGCCTGTCTGCTCCACCAACCTGACTGTCCCCAGCCGGTGCCCCGTGATGGAGATGGACCGCCTGAGTACGAGGTCGCCAGCATTCGGGACTCCCGGTGGCTGAAGGGCCGGTTCCAGTACCTCATTGAGTAGAAGGGGTATGGGCTGGAGGACTTCACCTGGGAGGATGCGACCTCTGTACATGCACCTGTTTTGGTGAAAGCCTTCCATGACCGATTCCCATCACGACCGCATCCGGATCATCAGACCTGGGGGAAGGGCCCTGCGGTGAGGGATAGTGTTGTGGTCCGCCAGCGGCCTGTGGAGCTGGCGGCAGAGTCGGACAGCGAGGAGGCTGGGGAGGAACATGGGCCAGGCCTGGAGTCTGGAGAAGGCTCGGTGCCAGAGGCAGGGAGCCAGCCCGGGCCATCTGGGAGGTCTGTCCCAACTCCAGAGCCTCCAGAGGCTGACATGATCGAGGCAGAGGAACAGGGGGAGCCTGTTCTCAATGCGCGCATGCGCAGAGCTGCCAGAAGGCAAGAACAGTTTCAGAGGAGAAGGACTACTCGGGAGTAAGGCTTGGAGATAATTGGCCCCTCCCATAGGCTATATAAGTTGAGCACATGGAAGGGCTGGTTGCAGGAAGCAACGTTGTTCAACTCGTGTTAATCTAGCCCGGACTCCGTGTTTCTGTTTGGACTTGCCAAGTTTCTTGCTAATTGGTCCTTGGCAGCTTGTCAAGGAAGATCAAGGTTCGTGTGCTTATCTGCCTTTCCCCGAAAGACTATTGTTGGACTTATTATCATTTGTTTGGGACTCATTATGGCTGGGAATGCAAATAATTACCAGCCGTTAAAAATAAAAGAGGTTTTTGGGACACCGTTTGTGCTGTATCATTTGATTAGGAAGCCTAGGTCAGAACAGAAAGTGCAGCCCACCTCTGATCTGAGGTGAGTTATTTTCTCACTCTTTCTACTCTCCTGGACTTAGATATCTCTTCTGCAGAGGTGGGCTTCACATAATTTAACAACTGGTTCGCCCAGAATCAAAAATGTGAGCGCGCGCTTCGCTCACGCGCCTTGTGCACATGCACGCTGCGTCAAAAAACACAGCAATTCACTCGTGCGAAATGGTGGAATATGACAATTCCACCACTTGCACTGAAATGAAAATATTAACATATGTTAAGAGGACAGACAGATAGACAGAGTGTTGGCTTATGCCTATAGGACATTATTCCTTTATTATAGTAAGAGCAATAAAAAATACTTGAAGGCATTATATTGCATTGCAAAAGCATTGTCTGATATATTATCTGCTGTATGGTTTCCATGTTCAGCACTCCCTTTTTAACTTTTCCATAATTAAATTCAATCAGAGAAAGTAAGTTGCATTCCCAAAGAGGAAACTAGTTCCCTGGCAGAAGCAGGAATGGAATCAAAGCATCCAGAGGTCCTCCAGTTTAATCATCACAGATATAAAATAGCTATTTTTATTGAAAGCAGATGGCACACATTTTTTCTGCCTATCACTTTAACTATATATTTAAATCACTGCATTAAAATGTGCTTATATCATGCCTGTATGCATATATTGCCATATTATCTCTGTATATATCCACAAATAGCTGTAATACGAGTACATATTCATTTACATATATCAGATACACATATAATGGATAGATTGACAGATAACTACATTAGAGGTGCAGCTGTGACTGAGTATCTTATATACAAGTATGCTATTCTTAATAGAGATTCAAGTCAGCTTCATCTTCTGATCTAGAAATAATCTTTATATTATCTATAAATTAAATGATGAAATGTGAATACTTCTCAATAAAATATAAGAGCTATTTAAAAAACATAGTATTTTAAAGGGAAACTGTATAAAGCAGAAGTGGTGGGCCTGCACACATGTGTGCACACGCAGCCCTTGTGCGAGCAGCAAGCCTGTGGCCAAGTGCCCACCGGCCCACTGCTCATGCAAGTTGAGTTGTGCATGCACGTGTTCCAGCCAGCCACTTGCATGGCCCAATTCTGAATACACCACGGCCTGGTAGTAGGTCACAGCCCAGGGGCTGGGGACCACTGGTATAAAGTACTAGATCCGATTTTTCTGAACACCTATTTTATTATGATTTTCTTTCCTGCCAGCAAGTAATTTTCTCCAGCACGATTTAACCATGAGAAGAAGAAAATTTCAAAATTTGCTCTTTTTTTGTCCTTTTGCAGTTTTTTTTTTAATTAATTTATATGGAACATTTTTCAAACTTACTGCTTTTTTATGTTTAGTCATTTCTAACTCATAGCAAGATTGTAGCAAATGTTATTAAGTTTCTATGGATTAAGGAACTGAGGCTCAGATGTAGTGATTGGGCTTATATGTCTCAGCATGCAATGGTTTGTTTAATCATGATTTACCAAATTATCTGTAAATGACTGGGTTCAAATAAGGTCACTGAGTGAGTAAAGAGGAAGAGCAAATAGGAATTTGGTGGGAAAGGTTTTTCTTCTTCTTTTGTTCATCGGAGGAACATGTAACAGAGAGAACTACTCTCATGTCTTTCCGGGGATGAGCCATGTTTGTTTTCCTCACTGAAGATGATGACAACTACACATGCTGCATGCTGATTTCCCTCATGAAAGAGAAGGGAAGGAGCTAGAGGCATTCCTATTAACCTTCCAGCCTATCATTGGGAAGAAAATTTTAGATCTGTTATAGGAAATGCTTGCAGGAGAACAATATCAAGACACATCACAGAACTTAAAAGAAAAACAAACAGAGGCGATATAGAGATGAAGAAATCAACATTGATTTGGTTGTGTTGGTGAGAATGGGGGAGCCGGGGGAGGGAAATGGAGCCCCCTCTGCTGAGTGTACTAACAGAAGCAGATGGGGGCCCAGATCTGACCCTGGGCTTGGTATGAATGATATTGTCGGCCTGCCGGATAGAGGGGGGGGCAGTGTGGTGGGGGATGGGAAC
>QLTV01000548.1:429399-457959 GCA_003457575.1 Thermophis baileyi
TTACTGGCCTTCCGTAAAGCCGTTAAGACCTGGCTTTTCCGGCAGGCCTGGGGCCAATAGTTGCCCTGATTGGCCCATACATGGTTGTGTGAGTGTTTTATTTTAAATATAGATGGTTTTTTTTTTAAATTGCTTTTATATGTTTTATTTTTTATGATGTAAGCCGCCCAGAGTCCTTCGGGAGTTGGGCGGCATATAAATTTTATAAAATAAATAAATAAATAAATAAATAAACAAACAAACATAAACGGCTTGCTTGCAAGAAGGGCTCCTTTTCTCTGGAGCTTCAGAATAGATTCCCAGAGAAGAGGTTTATGGACTCTTGGATGAAGAGCAGCTGCCATAAATTTTAGGGACTGGGAAAAGGAAAGATTCCTGCCTACACCCATGTGTAGTGATTGGAGTCTTCCTACTAAGAGGGACCAGAAAAGAAACCTATTGGCCTGACAATCTGTTGAGATCTGTTGAGATCCCACTGAGCATGGATAGATATGAATCCAATAAGGCCTGGACCACTACATGTTTTCAGTACCTGTTTTCTTTCAACACTTCTGGAATTCTTTTTCAAATGGTTGTCTACTAAAACTGCTTTGTTTAAAACCTCTTCAATATATAAGAGGATTATTTTTATTAGAACTTTGCATTGTTTTCCAAAGTGCATAGTTTTCCAATATGCATATTTCTCTAATATGCAAATGTCTGAAATTATAATTGATAAATTGATTGAAATACAATTTAATTCAAACAGGTAAATATTTCAAATGGAATTAGGTAGTAACCCTACTGAGTGGATTATTCTTCTACAAAATATAGAATAGGGCATTAAAAGAAAATCAAATGTCTACACTTCTAAATGGCCACAATTTCTGCTTCAGAACCCGTGAAAAATATTGTTAAAGCCAATTCATCATCATCAATTCAAATCTTCCAAAATGAAGGTTCATCTCATAAAGAAAGCAATTCTATCTGAACTCTGCCCAATTTACTGTTTGTCATGGAAAAACAAAGGGAACAAAAATCCCCTCACTTTTATTCCACCCAAACATGGAAGAAAATAAAATTGCTAGCATGCTTCCTTATCCAATCATTTTGTTTTACATTGTGTGAATCTATCTGATCATATATGAAAAAAACTCTGAGGGGTAGCTACAAAACCAGCAAACTAGTTTTTTACCCTGGAAGACCATTGAATTGATAGCTTGTGAATAAATTCAGAAGTTGGAAGGCAAGACAAGGCAAGGGTTTCTGTCAGTGTTTACAAACTTCTTTTGCAGCACTACAAAAGAAAAATATTATTCTAGTTTTTGACAAGTCAGAATGGAACCAGAATAATGAAGTTCATTTTATAAAAAGAACTGATGCTTTCATACTGCACTAGTCCAAAGCTGCTTCTGAACTACTTCTATGGTTAAGTTTGTCCATATGTCATGCAATTAAAGAATATTCATCACATCATTTGACTGCTATACAAATAGAATACAAACCTCACTTTCTTGTAGCATTAAAGATGTTACCTAGTTGGGTAATGAAACGTTTGCAAGAAAACAACCAAGCTCAAAGAGCCCCAAGGACTCCACAATTCAACCCTGAGCTACAAATATTTTCTATTGGTATCATTTTTGTTTCCTGGGAAGAGGCACTTAGATTGCCTTTGCAATTTCTCCATTTCAAATATAGAATTCATCTTTCAAGCAATCTTTTCATCAAATCTCCAAATCAGTTCACATTTCAAGTTGATTGCTTCATCATAATAATATACAGGTAGACAGCATTAAAAACAAGGAAAAACAGCTTTAAACTGCAGCCCTAATCTAAAACTAAACTCAATTGGACATAGAATTCATCTTCCATGCCATTCTATTCATATTGGTTAGCTTGTTATTTTCTTAGCATGTTGAAAATGGAACATTATGGAATACATATGAATAACCACTATGTGGGGATACATAGCTCCTGATTTTTTTGGATACTTCCCATTTTCATACCATTTCCATCATACCCAGAAGCAGCAAAAAATCGCTAATGTTTGAGAATGGAGCAGGATCAGTGATCTGCAGTAAGAAGAAAAAGTGGGAGAACAGTTCCCAAATGTAATCTCTGGGAAAGATGTCTCATTATTCTGCCTCCTGACTGGCTGTTGAAGAAGAGGGGACAGGCCAGTAGCCATATAAAAAAGGATGTTTTTAGCCACAAAGTCCCAGAAGTCATTGTCTGAATAGTTTAGGGCTCTTGATTATATTATTATTGTTGCTATTTTGCTGGAGGAAAAAACTTATTAAAAGAAAGCAATTAAGAGAAAATTATTGAATACTGATTTAAATGACATAGATATTTGATTTCACTAACAATGATAGTTGGTTATTTCATACCATAAGCCTTGCTTTCATTCCTAGATACTTTTGATTTTGAAACATTGCTTCAGACTGAGTTAGCTACAGTGGTAGTAATCATAGGTTGGACCCATAACTGATAAAATAATTTAATGTACAGATTGAGAAGCAAAAGTTGCTGTTTTGAGTACAGAATTCTGCATGACACACTACATAACCTACATAACACTATATAACCAACAATCTTTTTTGAAAATTGAAATACTATATACAACACTCTTTACATATATGGATTTACCAAATCTTTGCATTATGGAACAACATGTGAACATCAGTCACAAAATGTGATTGTAAGGCAGTTCGGGAACACAAGCTACTAAGAGAAGCCAAAATATTCAGCCAGAATTTGTAGTTATTTGTTAGGTTGATATCGCACCTATATCTGTATGTAAATTATATTGCCTGTTTTTATTGTCACTGCAAACTTGTGTGATGCGGAAGGCAATGAGGAAGTAGTGATCCTAAATTAGGAATTACTGATCCAAAGTTACCCACTGAGTTTCACGACTTGGACCCCTTAATCCTATCCTTTGCTCCTATCTAAGCACATTGATTTTTAAAAAGATAAGTGAAAAGTGGAAAAATGGAAATTCTCTTCTCTGGAGAGAACATCAGCAAAAGGTTCAATAAGTGGGTAGCCTGGGAATGTTAAAACTAGGAGGTAAGGTTAGTCACCAACTGTACCAATCCTACATTTTCAACAGCCATGCCCTTAAAACGGGATGCAAAGGGTTGATAACATCAGATGTTCCTTTTCTGTTATTATTACCTATCTAAGTGTCAATCAATCAATAGGTATCACATGCAGCTTTACAGTTTTGGAAGAAAAATGGGCGTTCTTTCCAGTTTCCCATCGTCAAATACTTTCCCTTTAAAAACGCAGAAAAGACGGGGGTGGGTGAGGAGGGAACAAACCGCGACTGTTAGAAATTGTGGGAGAAGCGCTTTTAAGCGGTCGGCTGGATCAAATGCAAAGTAGCCACAGAGTTTTAAAAGTCCCAAGGGTGAGATGGGGTTTCAGAGCATAGGTATGTTTCTTGCGGGTTGGGCGAGAGCCCTTGACGCAGCCAGAAGAGCCCCAAACTTAGCTTAGCAACCTGGTCCTGCAGTAGCCCGCAGGGCGTTTCCGTGCGGCTGCTGTTCCCTCCCCTCAGGTCCGCCTGTATCCCTGCATTCCGTGCTGCCGTATAAGCATCTCTCCAGCGCTCTCCCTCCCTCCCTCCCTCTCATTCCCAACAGCTTGCAGCCTCGTTTGCCTCTCTGCAGCTTCGCTCGCTCCAGAGCTTTAGGAGGGAGGGTGAAGAGGCCGCCATGTTGGATCCGGTGACTTCAGTGGTAGCAGCCGGAGCTTATGCATGAGGCTGTGTGGAGTCAAGGAGGGCGGACGGTGAAAGAAGAGGAGGAAAACAACCACGACGAGGAAGAGGAAACGGAGGAAGGAGTCGGGGTGGGGGGGAGTACAGGCTATCACTGTTCGCCACTCGAAGAAGATGCCCTAAGCATGGTGGACCGAAAGGCGGGCAGCATCTTTTCATCTCTTGCACTAGAAAACAGCAGCAGCACAGCATCTTTTGGAGGAAGCGCGCAAGCGGAGTGGGAGATGTGTTTGGATTGAAAAAGGCAATATCCTGTCGCCCTGTCAAGAGGAACAAGGAGCTAGAGGACGTGCAGCGATATGGAGAGGATTTGCTAGGATTATTACCAGCCCAGCCTACCCTTCTTCCCTTGACTGGATGTGCTGATACCGTATTTAAGAGAGGACAATTATTACTTTCCCCGATATTTAAAGAGGGGTGTGACTTTCCCCCTCCACATGCTCCCCCTCCCCAGTATATTGGGGAGGGAGGTTAAGGAAATTCGGACTATACATTATTTTTTGGCATGGTGAAGAGCTTTAATGGAAGAGTGGCACTGATTGCCCTAAGGAAGGATTCTGTTTCTGAGGACTTTTCTTCCTCTTCCTCTCTTCTTCCCACTCCCCACTTTCTGAAGAGTTGCCACTAATGCATTTTCTAAGAGGTGGTGGAGGTGGAGATGGAGGTGGTGGAGAAGGTGGAGAAGAAGGTGGTGGAGGTGGTGGATATTCTCCAGCACTAGATCTTCAGAATCCTGTGCTTTTTATTTTTTGCCCTCCCACCTTCAAATAGCTTTCTTCCGGCTGCTCTTTGCTTGAAAGTGAATTGTTGATGCAAATGGAATGGGGACTTTACACTTTAATGATGCAGAAGGATTCATTTCGGGATTGAGTTTCATGATCTGAATTTCGAATGAAGGAGAAGACCTTTAAAAAAATCTATATGGATGACAGAAGAGTGGATTCAGTCTTGGGATTAAATTTTAATTATTATTATTATTTAAATGTATAAAGTATATATTTTCTCTTTTAAATGTTATTAAAAGAGATTTTAGGGTAATTATTTTTCTGTAATACTCTGTATATATTGTAGATGTATGTGTGGAAAGACTGACCAAGATACAGTTCTCAGAATGGCAGTTCTGAGATGGATTATACGTTCAGCACCATCTTTAAAGCACTGACTTTTCAAAATTCTTTTTATAAACACTAATATATTCTAATGTGCTAGATTTGTCAAAGATAGCACAGAATAATAAAGAAGGAAAGTCTGTTAAAAACTGAAGCAGCCATGTCTGGAGAGGTGCGCTTGAGACAGTTGGAACAGTTTATTTTGGATGGGCCAACTCAGACCAATGGGCAATGCTTTAGTGTGGAAACCTTGTTGGATATACTCATCTGCCTTTATGATGAATGTAATAATTCACCCTTGAGAAGAGAGAAGAATATTCTGGAGTTTCTAGAATGGGGTAAGTTTGACCATATACTCTTAACAATTGCATATTTCTCCACAATTTGTTCATGTTTTTGTGACTTATATTTATGCTAATGGTTTATATTAATTGGTATTGCTGTTGATAAATACATTAGGTATGCATCTATTTTGTAGTTTTTAATTCATCAGTAACCATAATTTTACATTGGGAATATCTGATTTCAATGAGTAAGGAGTTTTAACTGGTCTTGGTCCTGTCAGCCTATGTAAACATGACTTTTTAAGGCCTAATATAGAAAGATGATAGAAAATACTGTTTGAGTTGAGATGTGTATGTTGGGGGAAAACAATGAAATCACTATTTTATGTATATTATGTAAAAATAATGAAGGTGGAAGTTAGATATATTCTAAACTACTGTTGATTTGGCTGTGGTAGAAAACAAAGGACCTAGGTAAGTTTGTTTTTGCTCACCATCCATAGAGTAATAAAACAGGCTTTTAGAAAACTGAAATGTCAAACAATTGGTAGCTAGATAATATTGGCATGATGACAAGGGTGGTTATTTATTTCCTTCTTAGTGCATAATAGTTAAGAGTACAGGAGTTGAAGTCACATGAGAATAGTTATTGTGTGACCTCCAAGCATTAAAAACGTACTGTATATATTTGAAATGATTCAAAAAAGGTCTGTATGATATAGGATTTTTACAACAAGCTGTTTGAAGTTAGGGAACATACAATGGTTTTTCTAAGATCCTTATATGAAAATATCTGAAAGAAAACTATTGTGTTTTCTTTCCTTACAATCAAAAGAAGTAAAGCAGACTGAATTCTTGTGCATATTTCATTTAAAAATACTCAGAGAGCTAAAGAATTATCTGCACTTTTAAACAGGTTTATTCAGTATCACGAAGTTATCTAGATCTAGTGTGTAATATAGTGTAGTGGGGTGTAATGTAGTGTGTTTTAGGATGAAAACATAACAGTTGCTTAGACATTATCCCTGAACTTTTTTGTAATCTTTGAGAACATTTCTTGCTTGATAAAATTGCAGCATAGTTGTCATTAAAACTTATATGTATGTGTTTTCATTTATATTTTTAATATACCGCCCACTCCATACATGCCCACACATAAGCATACATATACATAGACACTGTACAGGATATAATTATATTGCAGACATTGAATTTTATACCAGTTATATCAATATTAATATGGTGGTAACCACATATGTTGACTGTAATCTCTATTATACTTTGGGAGTAAATGTGTTGTTCCAGCATAGTGAAATAACTTTTATTATTTTATTTAATATGTTTGTATATACTTTTCCAAGTGCCAAAGCATATGGATATCACAAAACGTTTTTTCAGAATTATTACACTAATCAGGTACTAAGGGTGGATACTGCTGAAAAATAAAATACTAACATATGTTGTTATTAACATAGTAATTAATGTTTTTCTGCAGTTTCTAAATTATTTTCTTTTCCCATGTTTTTTGGTGCCAGACATGGATTGTAAATCCATACACACAGGATGGAAAAAAAAAAAACAGTGAGTAAGATAATAACATAGGCTTGGCATAACTTTTGTTCACTCTTACAACATTTCTGCCACAAAACTTCCAAGGGAGGGGAGGGCTTACCTCGCTGCTGGTTCGCTTCCTCACGTGCCGCGTGGGCACGCGCGTGCTTTGCGCATGCATGCGCAGTGCTAAAAACCCAGCTTCTGCGCATGCGCAGAAGCAAAAAACAGCTTCTGCACGTGCGCAGAAGCAAAAAACAAGATGGTGGCTCCTATGGTGCCGCTGAGAGAGCCATCGCTGCCAGTTCGGCGAGCGAGGGGAAATTCCCGCTACCGGTTCTATAGAACCAGTCTGAACTGGCAGGAACCCACCTCTGTTCCAAGGTAGTTTGCATATAAGCAAGAACAAACAATGAAAAGAAAAAGAAGGAAACAGGTACCCTGTTTCCCCCAAAATAAGACATCCCCTGATAATAAGCCCAATCGGGCTTTTGAGTGCATGGCAATAAGGCCAAGGGCTTATTTCAGGGTTCAAAAAAATATAAGACAGGGTCTTATTTTCGGGGAAACACGGTATTTGGGCATTACAATATTTTCATGACAGGCTTGAACAGAAACATTTCGGGGACAGGTGGTGTCTGATAAGATGGTCTCACTTAGTAGAGCAGATGGAAGTAGCTCTGCTTTCCATCTTTCCCTCTGAGGTAGCCTAATAGAATGACTGTTGCTGATTGTCAGTTGAAAGACAGTATCAAACACAACTGGACTCTCCACAAAACCTATGAAATGGCCCTTATTCACTGTCTGCAGCAGCCCCTTCAGAGTAGAGTAGAGTAGAGTAGAGTAGAGTAGAGTAGAGTAGAGTAGAGTAGAGTAGAGTAGAGTAGAGTAGAGTAGAATAGAATAGAATAGAATAGAATAGAATAGAATAAAGAAAAGAAAAGAAAAGAAAAGAAAAGAAAAAAAAGAAAAGAAAAGAAAAGAAAAGAAAAAAGAGAAGAGTATTCTTTATTGGCCAAGTGTGATTGGACACAAGGAATTTGTCTCTGGTGCATAAGCTCTTAGTGTATGTACAAGCAACAACTGATAAATCATGATCATAATCATAAAATATGATCATAAATCATAAGACACAGATTATCCTCAGCAGTAAGAATATAAAACTTTTGTAAATGCTGTAATATATCTGCAAAGTGCATAGAGATGTTCATATAAAACAGTATTTTGGACAACATATTTAGGTAACAATATATATATTTAATTTAGAATGAACTTTGTGGTATGTTCCCCTTTCAGTTTAGGATTCATAATACATACTAAATCAGCGGTTCTCAACCTGTGGGTCGCAACCCCTTTGGGGGTCGAACGACCCTTTCACAGGGGTCGCGGTGCGCGGTAGCCCGCCATCTTGGTGCCACCGTGCAGGGGTGAAATGCTCCCGGTTCGAGTGTGCCTGCAGGTCGCCGGACAGCCTGTAGCGACAGAAGCGGGAGACTTCGCCCGGACGCCACCATTTGGGTTCTTTTACCCTCTGCGCATGCGCAGAGGGTAAAAGAACCCAGATGGCAGCATCCGGGCGGGCGGGCCCACGTCCCCTTTGTCACCTCATCGCGCACGGGGAGGGGGCGGGGAGGGGGTCGCGGTGGCAGGGCGGGGGTCACGGCATTAGGAAGGTTGAGAACCACTGTACTAAATCAATTCACTGTGGAGAGATCTTCAAACATATTTTTAGCAATTGATGTATTAAAGTAAATGTTAGAATTAATGCAAATGTTAGAATTTACTTTTGAAATGTTAAGTACAGCAATATAAATTTCCTATGCAGTTTTGAATTCTTTCAGAAGTTGCATTCAGCTTGGTCATTGAAAATTATACAGTTTAACATATATAATTCTCCATTATTTCAGATTTGTAAATATTTATTATGGCAGAGTTGGAGGGAAAACAGAACTGACAATTTATTTTTTAACCAATGTAATTATTTTTATTATCTACTTTTGATTATACATGTACTTTATATGTAGGTATTTTTATGGAAAATAACACATTCAAAAATGCTTACTGTTTTTGATGTGGAACTATAAGTGACAAAAGTTCAATTTTTGTAATTTGCGTTATCTTCTGAGGAACAATCTTGAAAATATATAACAATTTTGGTGTTAAGCTACTGCATAATAGTTACTTCACATATTCCATTTATGTAGGATTAGTTTGTGCTTCACTATTATTTACACTAAAAAAGTGGAAAAAATAAGTGCTTTCTTGTAATAAATGGAGCCTGTAAAAATGTGAAAGGACTAAGTAGGTTGTCCTTTATTTTTACCTTGTCACTGGTGACTGGATAAGGAAATATAGGACAGGATGTAGAAGATAAAATGAAAAACTACAGCAGAGAAGAGATGTTAAAAGTATGTTAATACTTAATGCAGAACACTTTTTAAAATGGAAGATAAGGTATCAGCAGGATATCTTGATTTTGATTGAAAACTATAGTTAGAAAACTTTAAAGGCTGCAGTCCTAATCTTATTGCATTTGTTAGTCACATTCATGTCAAAAGGAGTTGTTCCAAATGTATTAAATAATCCTACTACTTAGCATTTATGTATTGTAATATATTTAGAGCACTTCAATCAAAGTTTAAATTTTATGAAGTATGTATAATACAATAACCAAGATTATTAATAACTGTTGAATTTTATAAACTAGAATGTAAGAAAATGATACTGTATCTTCATTATTATGCCATTGTTATTTCACTGGTAATTCAGTAACGCTGCTCAATTACTCATCTAATTCTGAATATTTTTTACTTCAGTCTTTTATAGAGATTTAGTAGCTTTTGAATAATATTATCTGGAAATTATATTTTGTGTCCATTTCTTAAATGTAATAAAATTATGGGTTTAATTTGAATTAAACTGGTGATAGATGACTTTATCAAAGTACACAAAAATTAAATTTAAATATAGTATATAAAGAGATGATTTTAAGCATGTATTTCATATGATTACACACATAGTTTCCTCAGGATTGGAGGATATACAATTTTTATATGGTTACTTATGCATATTTACCACATAACTAATTTGAGATTCCATCCATTTACATTAGTACATTTAATGTACATATTAATTAAATTTTTGCTCATTCATAAATATGATTTAATAAAGATCTGGCTTACCTTGTACTGTAAATATTTAGCATTAAATTGTAATTGATGGAAAGCATGGGAGTATCCCATATGTGAACTTTAGATTGTCAGTTTAAAGTTACAATTTTAAGTAAGAATAACAACTAGCAGAGCAAACATGCAATTAGGAATATTACTGTACTAGCTTCAGCATATTATTTTCCAGTGTTTTTTGGCCTAGTCTGCAACACACCTACAGATTTATTTTGGATTTGTCTTCATAGGGTTTGCTAAATTCTATTTAGTGTTGGAAGGTCTTTCTGAGTCCTGGGTGTCTGACTTGTCTTGTCTCTGCGACTGTGTGAGCACAGCTGGGAGCAGCTTCTGAAAAAGCCAGCAAGCTGGAAAAAGATATGGCAGCTTTAAAGATTTGAAAAGTAGTGTTTGGTATTTACTTCTGTATATTCTGAATCACCTCTATGGCGCTACTTGCTAGTTTCATAATTGAGTTTTGATTTCAAGAAAACTCACGCTGTTCCATGATGAACCTTTTTCAGATCCTCAGGCTGTAATCCTTTGCATATTTCTCTGGGATTTATTTCAAAAAGAATATACATAGGATTGCACTGGAGGTAGCAATTTCTATCAGCTCAACTATGATTAATTTTATCAGAGTTAGTTATATTACAAAATGCCTTGAAAGTATCTATGTGCCTACCATTATGAAAGTCCTAATCCGTACATATACACAGTTATCCATTCTGAAAATTATTTTGACCGCAAGGTGACCAGTATTGAAAGACTTTATAGCAAATGGATCTCTGCTCATCTAGATTTTAAATTTTAAATCTGCATATGTCTCCTAGGAATCAGTGGGAATCTGGGAACCATTTTCTCTTTTTACGGCATAGTTTAATTTCGAATGGAAGAGAGTTTAGAGATCAGCAATATGGCTTTGAAATCTCATTGGTCTAGTGAAAAGTAATTTAAAGCTTATGAACTGTTTCAATAATGAGAAGGAATTAAAAGGAGGGATAAGAAGGAGAAAGAGGCAATATAGTTTGTCAAAGCAGAATAAATGAAAAAGACATGAAAAGCCCATTCAGCTTTAGCTAAAGATTTTACTTCATGGTCCTTGGAAGAGATACAAGGGATGTGAACATTGTAACCAAACATTATCAGAAGCTCTATTTTTTTTAAAACTCTTAGGGCTTCTCCCTCCTTATTGGCATCAATTATAAGGATGTTTATGCTTTTAATGTATTGAAATGACTAGAACATTTTCTTATCATGAATTTACATGTGGAACCTGAAGTTTTATTTAAGATATTTTATGCTGAATTGTATGAATTGTACCATTGTTGAATGGTACATTATCCATATAAAGTCACAAAACTGAAGGGGGACATTGAATCCTGTCTTTTGCTCAATGTGAAATCCAAATTAAAGTAAACCTGACAGATATTTTTACAGCTGCTGCTTATCTGTAATGTTACAAAAGGTACAAAAAGTTTTATTTGGGCTTGTCATGTATAGTTCTTCACGTTTATCTTAACACAGAAAATAGATAACTGAAACATCTTAATTTATTACTCTATAATAGCAATAGCACTTAGACTTACATATCGCTTCATAGTGCTTTACAGCCCTCTCTAAGTGGTTTACAGAGTCAGCGTATTGTTCCCTACAATCTGGGTCCTCACTTTACCAACCTCAGAAAGATGGAAGACTGAGTCAACCTTGAGCCAATCAGGATCCTGGCTGTGGGCAGAGTTAACTTGTAGTACTGCATTCTACCCACCGCATCACTACAGCTCTATACTATTTTACAGTATAGGTCAGTGGTTCTCAACCTTTCTAATGCCGCGACCCCCCCTCTGCGCATGCGCAAAGCATTCTGCGCATGCGCAGAGGATAGAAGAACTCAAATGGCGGCATCCGGGCTACCAGCTGTCCGGCGACCCGCAGCACGGCCGAACCGGGACCTTTTCACCCCTGCAGTGACGGTGGCAGCAAGATGGCGGGCTAACGCGCGCGGCGACCCCTGTGAAATGGTCGTTCGACCCCCAAAGGGGTCGCGACCCACAGGTTGAAAACCGCTGGTATAGGTCAAGGGTCCTCAAACTATTTAAACGGGGCCAATTCATGGTCCCTCAGGGGGCCGGACCGGCTGAGTGGGTGTGGCTAGGTGGTCATGTGACAGTGGGTGTGGCTAGGTCATGTGACGGTGGGTGTGGCTAGGTCATGTGACTAGGTGGGCGTGGCCAATTTAACAGTCCATTAAACAATGCAGTCAATTCAATAGTCCATTAACACAAATTAAACTTTAATTTGTTTTGCTCCTGGGGGTGTTTTATTTGTTTTTGTTTGCATGTTGCTCTTTTGGTTGACTTTTCTTTTTATTAGATTATTTTTTCAGTTGTTTAGGAGTCTAGTGGTCCACTTCAGGAAACTCAGTTTTGCAGCAATTCTTCTCAGCCCCAAGGAGCTTGAGAAATCTCTGTCTCTCCTCTCTCTCCCTCCCTCCCTCCCCCCTCTCTCTGTCTCTCTCTCTTTCTGTCTCTCCCTTTCTCTCTTTCTCTCTCTTTCTGTCTCTCTCTCTCTCTCCCTCTGTCTCTCTCTCTCTCTCTGTCTATCTATCTCTCTTTATCTATCTTCTGAAGGCGGGGGAGGTGAAAAACAGGCAGTTTTCGCCCATTTTTTGGCCGCCTGGGACATCTGTGTGCCCCATTTTTCACCTCCCCCGCCTCCAGCAGCATTCTGCAGGCCAAAATTGTTGACCTTACCTTTCAGTTCCAGCCCGCAGGGCTTGCGAAGGTAAGTCCTGTGCTCGGCCGAAGGGTGGGCGGGGCGATGTGGGCGGGGCAGCCTCGTTCTGCGCGGGCCGGATTAATGGCTTCGGCGGGCCGCATGCGGCCCGTGGGCTGTAGTTTGAGGACCCATGGTATAGGTATTCCTTGATTGAGGGCCCCAATTAGGAACAAAAAATTGTTAAACAGAGCAATAGTTTAAGTGAGACATCTCGAATCACTCAGTGAGTGAGATATCATGTGATTGTGATTTGCAACTCTCCCTGCCAGCTTCCCCATTGACTTTGCTTATCAGAAGTTGTCTGCGAAGGTTGTGACCGCAGGGTGCTGCCAAAATTGTAAATGCGAGGACCTGAATCGCAATCGCGTGACCATGGGGTTAGTATGAAGGTCATAACATCAAGGATGGGCCTTAAATCACTTTTTTTTAGTGCTGCCGTAACTTTGTGGTTAAACGAATGGTCGTAAATCAAGGATTACTTGTAAGGATGGTGTTCTTTGTACAATAGTGTCAATAACTTTTTTTCATTAATTTGTTTTAACTATCTGTCACCTTGTAAATACAAACTGCAAAATGTTTATTTGTTATTTTTTATAACAAATATATTACAGCTCAGTCAGTGTTGTGTATATGTGTGCATGTATACACACACAAACATGCAAACATACAAGCATATACAAACATATGTATAATGTTTGGTGGACATAGGTTGCTCATAGGTTTTTTCATTGGGATTTGTCTTCAGCAGCATCTTTATTTACAAGAATGGATGGCTACAGCTCAAAGAATTGTAAGCCACCCAGAATCACCTGATTGAGATGGGCAGCCATAGAAATTAAATAAATCAACTCAGTGATTTGTTTCTCTGTTGTCTTCTACTCAAAAAAAAAAAAAAAAGTACAGCATCTAGGAGAAGAAGAGGCTTTCTGTTGAAATGCATGTCTTACATCTGGCCATGCCCATGACTGCCATTTTGTGTGTCAATATTTTTATTAACTTCATCTACTGCTATTGCTAATAGACCTATTTTTCAACTGTTTATGTCATTGTATTACATTACATTGTTGCAATACCTTTTGTTTTATCACCTAGCCTGCAGAAAGAATAGTTTAGTATTTTCACTTCTGTGTTTTACTCATAGGAAGAATAAAAGTTCACGAGTGACTTTTAGAAATACTGTTAAAATTATATTAAAAGTGTAGTTTTTTTTTAATGTCTATATAATTGTCTCACTATTTAAAGCAGCGGTCCCTAACTTTTCCGGCTTTGTGGGGCGGGAGAGGGGATGGATTCACACAAGCAGCGGGCTCATGCTTCATGTGCTTGCGTACGCACCCACCACTCGCACAATTGCTGCGTGCGCTTACCCACCACTTGCACGACCCAGTTCCAAACGAGCCGCAGCCCGGGGATTGGGGACTCCCTGCTTGAAAGTATCTGATTGGAGGAAATACTTCTAATATAGCACTTCCTAATTATGATTCAATAAAGTCAGTTTTGTTCCTTGTTTGTACTGCCACTTAACAAACCTTTATAACTAAAAGTTACTCTGGATAAATTTTTCATGGAGTGAAACTTAATACATATCTTAAAACTGCCTTTTTATATCCATGCTATTTGAATCAGATAACTATATTTAGATCTGAATAGGAACAGCATTAAATTCTAGGAATTAAAACAGCCCTGAGTGGGAAATTCATTTTCCAAAAGTTTATATCCCACTATAAACATCAGAGAAACCTAGCAGATAACTTCAGTAAAACATTAAAATATATCTCAAATACCATAATGCTGATAATCCCTGATGGTACCAGCCTTACGCTTAAAACATTCTCTGAAAACCTGTTCTTACCAGCTTTTGGAAGATTACCAGAATGGATACTAATCTAGCTTTGAGAGACAGGCTATTTCATGAAACATGGGACCGCCAGTGAAAACCTGCTCATGACTCTCTTAAACTCCTAACAGTAGTAGTGGACTTTTAGTAAATTTGATCAAAAAGAATATATTGGACATATCAGTTGGAGAAGGCAGTCAAGCAAACAAATGCCTGAGAGCCAAATTATACAGGCACTAGCTTAAAGTCAGCCCTTTGAATTGCATCCAGAAACCCATTGGCAAGAGCTTTTCTGTCATGACACCCACACTTTGGAATATCATTGCCCCAGATTAGGCGGGCTCAATCCTTTAGCATTTCATTAGGCCTTAAAGACCTGGTTCTGTCATCAGGTCTGGAGATTAGGCTCATGTGGCAGAGCCCATACAATGATTGCTTTGATTTGTTATTGATGAATTTGCTTTTACCTTCACTGCCATTTATATGTATTTATGTGGTTGCCATTTCTTTCTTTCTTTTTAAACTATCAGTAATTCTAGCTTATCCATCATTTGTTCAGCAACTGTTCAAAGATATGACAGTGCTGAAAAAATAGCTTTACTACCTTCACAGCATCCCTCAATCATGTGATCGCTATCACAGTCAGTATGCATTGTCCTATGCCTGACCTATAGGTTTGGTTTCTTTTCTTCCCCCTCCCTGTTGCAGAGCAGATTGATTGGAGGGAAAGAAAATGCAAGAGAGTAAGCTGTTTGCTTTTCTACACATAAAAAGCAATGTGATCGTGCTGGCAACTCATCCTATGCTATGCTTAGGGGCTGGGGGTTGTTGAAAAAAATAAGCAATTTCCATGGACATCACTCCTTTGCCTGACCCTTTCCCAGCTGCCGGTGCAATCTCATTGCTCTCGTTGTATTCAAGAGCAAACAGCTTACAGTCCTTCACTTACAACTATTCGTTCAGTGACATCGTTCAAAGATGCAGCAGTGCTGAATGAAGGAACGTAGGATCCATGTCCAAAGTTACCGTTGTTGGAGTGCCCCTGCAGTCATGATCAAAATTCAGGTGCTTGGCAGCCCACCTGCATTTATAACCATAAGTAGTTTCAAATCCTCCCTCCTGCCTAACTTCCCCCATCCACGCCCCTTTGGCTGCCTAACACGCACTGGCTCTGCTATCCTTCCGAGCTTCTCTAATCTCTTTCTGTAGCAATCCCTCTTTTGCTTGACCCTCCCACTCCCACAGCAGAGAGAATGGAGGGGAAAAGATTTCTGGAGAGGACCATAAACTGCTTGCATAGCTTTCCTATGACTCCCACCCTTGAATTGCAGTTTGATTGCAGTGTTTTTGAGATATACAAGACAGAAGCATCCTAAGGGGACAAGGGAGTGGTTAGGAGGCAAAGAATAGCCAAAGGTATGAAACTGATTAGTCTTCTCTCTTTCCAGCAGGAAAGAACAATAGTCCTTATGTGACTTCCCATTTAGCAATCTCTTCACTTAGTGGCAGAGTTGGTCATTAAGCAAGGACTATCTGTATTGTTAGAGTCATGAATGAGGTGAATGAACATATCAATTTAATTAATGAACTAACTCAGGTTCAGCTGCTATGTGGTGTTAGATAATTAGAGCAAATCTCATTCAGCAATAACGTTATACAGAATATAGAATATAGAGAAATATTCTATTCTGTTCTAGTTCTGGTTTCCAAATTATCTTCAGAGGTAGTCTCATCAAAAGCTCATTGCAGTACAAGGCATGTGGTGATTTAGGCCTGAGATAATGTTGCTCACAACTTCATGCCACTAAAGCCTCTTTTGGGCACAGGCTCAACTTGCCTAGTGATCATTTGTAGAAAATTAAGAAAATTAACTTGATAGCAATAGCAATAGCACTTAGACTTATATACCGCTTTACAGTGCTTTACAGCCCTCTCTAAGCGGTTTACAGAGTTAGCATATTGCCCCCAACAATCTGGGTCCTCATTTGACCCACCTCGGAAGGATGGAAGGCTGAGTCAACCTTGAGCCGGTGAGATTTGAACCGCCAAACTGCAGCTAGCAGTCAGCTGAAGTAGCCTGCAGTGCTGCACTCTAACCACTGCGCCACCTCGGCTCTTTTAGAAGAGAGAAATAATGCAAAACTGTAACCTAGGTAAAAGAGGACAAAACATTTTTAAAGTTCAGAACAATGAGATAACATTTAGGAGTAGTTCAGACAGATGACTCCCTGATCCATTGAAAGAGGAGGAGATCCTATAATATAATATCCTTAATGACTAAAGACTGACTTACCACAGTGGACAAAGGTCCGAGGAACAAATTAACAAGGGAAAAAGTGGGTAGCCCTGAGAAATGTTATATTGTTACCTAAGAGAATCTGAAATAATTTGTGTTTAAATATTTTTTATTGTTTTATATCATGCATTTCCTTTCTATGTTGAGCAGTGTGCTCTCTATGTGTCCAAGATGTTAACATACGAACGTACAAACATCATCGACATTATAGTCATATATATATTAACAAATATGCAGTAACATATAAACAAATATGCGATAACATCCATCATATTATAACATATATTGTCTTCCATTATTTATTTATTTATTTAATAATTTATTTAATAAAATTTGTATGCCGCCCAACTCCCGAAGGAGCAGTATGGTGTCGATTATATAGCCATCAAGTAAAATAAATAAATAAATTGCCTGTCTGTTTTCCTTTCTCATATACACCATATTTCACCCAATTTTACAATGACAGTCCATCTCTTTCTGTCTTCCTTCTCCTTCCCTCCCTTCCCTTCTCCCCTCCACTTCCCTCTCCTTCCCTCTTTCCTTCTCCTCTCCTTCCCTCTCTCCTTCTCCTCTCCCCTCTCTACTTCCCTCTCCTCCTCTCCCTTCTCCTCTCTCTTCTTCTCTGCTTCCCTCTCCTTCCCTTTCTCCTACTCCTCTCCTCCCATCCACTTCCCTCTCTCCTTTCCCCTCTCTCCTTCCCTCTTCTTCCCTCTCCTTCCTTCTCCTCTTCCACCAACCTTTCTCCCCTCCTCTCCTCTCCTCTCCTCCAACCCACTCCACTGCACTCCACTTCCCTCTCTCCCGTCATCTCTCCACTTCTCTTTCCTTCCATCTTTTTCTTTTTGTTGTTGCATATAGATTTTCAATTACCTACAGAATACGGTGTATTTTCCAGATACCGTCTCTTTCAAATATAATTATACATTTTCTTCAAATTACATTAGAGGAAAACAGACTTAATATCTACATAAACAGTGTATTGATGGCAGTGATAATCATGATTATAGTAACATAATGATAATTCTTTGTGTTAATAATTTTACAAACATCATCATTATGATCACATATATAAACAAATATGCAGTAATATATAAACAAATATGCAATAACATCAATCATATTATAACATATATTATCTTCCATTATAGTATCAATTATATAACCGTCAAAAATATTTACTCATCTGTTTTTCTTTCTCCTATAAACCATATTTCACCTAATTCCACTCCTCTAACCTCAATATCTGTCATTTAACCATTTGTAGAAAAGTTCCCATGTTATAAAATAGTCCGAATCTTCTTTTCCTTTAATTTTTAGGGTTAACCTATCCATCTCTGCACATTCCAGAATTTTTTTGATTATAATATCATCTACAGGGGTTTCTGGGTTTTTCCAAAATTGTGCATATGTGATCCTAGCTGCTGTTAGGATGTGTAGAACCAAATATGTGTTACCCTTATTATAATTTCCTGGAAGCATGCCCAACAAAAATGTCTCAGGTTTCAGATCTATTCATTATCATATTTTCCAGCCATGTGTGTATTTTTTTTCCAGTATTTTTTGTCTTTCCAACAAAAATGTCTCAGGTTTCAGATCTATTCGTTGTCTTATCATATTTTCCAGCCATGTGTGTATTCCCCCCCCCCCAGTATTTTTTGGCTTTGGGGCATGTCCACAACATATGGTAGTATGAGCCTGGTGCCTGCTTGCATTTCCAACATTTAGCCAATTTGTTTTTATACATGTTCACTAATTTTGCAGGTGAGTAATGCCATCTGTAAAACATTTTATAGAGGTTTTCTTTGTATGCTGTTGACATTGTAAGTTTATGATTCCTACTCCATAATTTCTCCCACCTGTCCAAATCTATTGTATAGCCAAAATTCTTAGCCCAAATTATCAGGTTTTTTTACTTGTTCTTCCAATTTATAGGTTAATAAGTAATTGTATATCCTCTTAATTAATTTTTGATCTGTTCCCATTGATATCTGGTCCAGCTCATTTGGTTCATTGTAAAACCCATATTCCTGCCTGTCTTTTTCGTACCTGGATTGTATTTGCAACTGTGGCCACCATGATAGGTCAATTCCTAATCTTTTTAATTCTTGTTTTGTTTTTAGTTCTCCCCTTCGTTTAATAAATCCTTATATCTTATAATTATAAGATATAATTATAAGATATAATTATAAAATTCTTATTGAGCCGAGGTGGCGCAGTGGTTAGAGTGCAGCACTGCAGGCTACTTCAGCTGACTGCTAGCTGCAGTTCGGCGGTTCAAATCTCACCGGCTCAAGGTTGACTCAGCCTTCCATCCTTCCGAGGTGGGTAAAATGAGGACCCAGATTGTTGGGGGCAATATGCTGACTCTGTGAACCGCTTAGAGAGGGCTGTAAAGCACTGTAAAGCGGTATATAAGTCTAAGTGCTATTGCTAAGTGCTATAATTTTATCCATATTTATGAAATTGGGATATATCCATGCCTCCATTATAGATAACCATACTGGCACTTTCAAATAGTGTTGTTGTTTAATTTTTATCCATGCTAGCAATAGTGAATTCCTAATGTGATACCTCTGGAAGTAACTGTGTATCTTGCCCTTCTCATACCATAAGAAGGCATGCCATCCCAGTTGCAGACCATGGCCTTCCAATGTTAATAGCCTTATATTCCTCAGACTGACCCACTCTCACCCACGTAAGTGCCAATGCTTGGTAATATAGCTCCCAATCCGGAAGACCAAAACCTCTGCTTTTAAGATCTTGTAACAATTTTAATTTTATTCTCGCCTTTCCCCCTTGCCATACAAATTTTAATATCAACTTATTTAAGTCTTCAAAATATTTTTCCCCCAATTTTATTGGAATCGGCTGAAACAGGTATAATAATCTCGGCAGGATGTTCATCTTAATCGTGGCTATTCTCTTCAATAGGGACAGTTGCAGGTTTTGCCAGTTTTCCAAATCCATTTTAATTTGTATTTTCAATTTGTCGTAATTGTCTTCTTTGAGAGTTACACATCTTGCCATCAATTTGATCCCTAAGTAGAGTCTGAAATAATTTGATTTGTGATAATTTTGGGGCTGTGTTGCAAGTAATACATTTCAATCCACTGAACAAAACCCTGTGGAAACCCTTATCTAATCATCAATTTCTTTAATAATTTAATCTGAACCGAATCAAAATCTTTTTCTGTTTTAGCTATATCTAGCGTATCAATTAATAACTGCAAATTGAGTGGTGCCTGATAATTTTTGATAAACCTTAGTGGGAAAAATAAAGTTAATCTGGTAAGACCTTCTGCAAGTATTTAGGCAGTATGGCAGTTAAGATCTTAGTATTTATATTAATGAAATAGTCCTATAACTAGCACAATTAGGTCCTTTCACCCTTGGTAGCAATACATAGGTATGTATCTGCACCCGTATATAATGGATACCTTTTCCAGTGGTGTCATGTAAATAATGAACAAAGGGAGTATCTTTCAAATGAATGTCCATCAAGTTGATTTCTCCTCCCTTTCCAATTGGAACCACCCATTTAGGAAGAAACAGGGCAACTGCATAGTACTGCCTCAAACTCCTGTCCTTTACTGGTAATCTAGACATATATCTTATTCAATGGTACTTAATAATACTGAGAAGTACAATAGGATGAAGAATTTTAAACTTCATAGTTTTTAACAGTTAAAATCCACTGTAGATTGAGTAAGAAGCTTCTAACGGCCAATAATTGGAAACTTTTAAAATTCCTATCAATAGTCTGCTTCTAAAGTATTTCTAAGTTTATAGAAATATTACTATAAAATTCTATAGAATAATACTTATATTTATTCTTTCTGTCCAAAACAGAAGAGTATTGGGAGTATTTAAATACAGTTTGGATCCTTACAGTAGTTTGGAGTGCTTGGATTAGTCCTCTGCATTAATACTACCGGTATTCAAAATAAATAGATTCAAAATAAATTTAGATTCAAAATAAATTTGGTGATGTCATATGAATCAGGTATGTTTGGCCAGTAGTATTTAATGGTTGATGTATTAGTTGTTGATGAGAAAGCCGTATCTAAGGATTCTGATTGGTATTTATTTATGTCTCCATTTTATTAAAAAATTGGGATTTTTTTCATTCCTTGCTGTCATTAAAATATAGTACAATTTTGATATCCAGTGCTTTGTTTCTACTGATGATCTACCTCAGCAGCAACAGTGAGAAGAGGCAAGCTTTCCTGCAGCTCCTTGTAAACTGACAAAATCCTCACATTAAATGGTTTGGGAGATTTTTCACAGTAGGTTTGGTGAGTAGGAAAGTAGTGTAAATAAGTTCCAATTTGCAGTTGCATTTGACCTTATTATACATTAAATCCTACCCCCAAATTTTTGATTATTATTTTTTAAATCTAAGCTATTTTTATAAGTTATGAACTTTTTAAGAAATTAAAACTGTGGTATTATTAACATAAGAAGGTGGGAGTGTCCCAATATAAACCAAAACTAATTTCCAAATGTATAAGAGGTGTGGTGGCTCTGTGACTTAAAGATGCTGGAGATGGTCTTTGCTCTGGTGGCTCAAGACCTAGCACTTTTGGTGTACCCTGGATAGCGTGCAAGTGCGAACTAAACAGACTAGCACTTTTCGGCAGCCAAATAACTACTTTATAGTATGTAGTCTCCTGGCTAATTGTATCACTGCCATAGGCTAAATAAATAAACAGATAAATCCAATTATGTGGCCCCAAGAGGAGTATTTTCTTAATTATCTTCTAAAATACTGTCTTATGTAGTCAAATTTGATCTTTTTGCTAAATTGCTTTTTTGTGTTTTTATAGAGGAACATAGGACACAAGTAGAAACACTTCTAGCTCACGGATGTTATACCGTGTTTCCCGGAAAATAAGACCCTGTCTTATATTTTTTTGAACCCTGAAATAAGTGCTTGGCCTTATTGCCATGCACTCAAAAGCCCGATTGGGCTTATTATCAGGGGATGTCTTATTTTGGGGGAAACAGGATACATGTTTATTCGTAATTTTAACTATAATAGGCAGTAAGCATACTTGCTTCATACTCTTGACTAGCCCTAACACTGATAATGTTTTGTTTTTTACATCAGTCGAATTGTTACTTCGTGGTAGATTACAAGAATGATACATAGTACTCTTAGATTCTTATATAATATGTCTGTATTCATGAATGGGTTGTATAGCTGCTGGGCAATTCCTTTTAATAGTTTCAACACACCCAAATGTGGGCTTGCAATTTCAGACAGAAAATGCCACAGGGCAGTTCAGAGATTAAAGCGTTTTTACTCTGTCTGCTTTGTGTTTATTTGTATTGAAAGACAAGGATTCTTAACAGACATAGAAATGCTGTGCCATTTCATCCATCCCTTGCAAAGCTCTGCATTAAATATCCTTTTTGGGTCTAATTTAAAAAAGAATTTCTTGAGATTCCTACATTGACTAACATAAAGTAAACATTTGTTTTCTTTTCATTACTTGGTCTTAGGAAGTTTTTTTTTTCAGACAAGCTTTTGGAGAAATTTATGATCTTTTTGAATTCTGTCATCTTATATTTTTCCCCTGCAGTCATTTATAAAACTTCTTTGGTTAGTGAAATATTATGACATTTCAAATCTAATATTCTATTTCTACTTCCAGTTTAGAGTAAGTCCCATGCTGGTTGGTGAAAATATATAAGATTCCATTGCAAGCAGGGGTGGGTTCCACTTACCTTCCTCACCGGTTCGCATCGCGATGTTTTGCGTGCACGCGCTCCCTCCGCTCGCGCGCGCGTTCCCTCGGGCAATTTGGCTTCCGCACATGCTCAGTAGCTTCAATCAGCCCGAAACACAGCTGAGGAGCTGATCAGCTGTGCTTCTGGCAGAAGGAATAAAGGTCAGTTTAAACGCAGGGGCGGGTGGGAGGGCCCTTTTTCAAGCGGCAGAACAGGAAAAACCTTCCAAACAGTAAAGAAATTCACTAAAAATTCCCAAAAAAAGATGGCCGAACTGGATCCATGACATCACCAGTGGGTCGCTAACGGGTCTGGCGATCCAGTCCGAACTGGGAGGAACCCACCCCTGATTGCAAGATTGTTCAGCTGAAGAAGAAAAATATCATTTTAACTTTTCAAGAAAGTTGAAACTGTCAGTTTTACAGTAAACAATACAATACAATACAATACAATACAATACAATACAATACAATACAATACAATACAATACAATACAACAATACAATACAATACAATACAATACAATACAATACAATACAAATAATATACAATAGGATTGAGGCAAATTCAATTCAGCAGAACTTATTTGTTGGTGCATTTGAAATTTCTCCTGAAAGGCTACTGTATAAACTTATCCACTGATTACTGGTAGTTCTTGAGTAATGACCGTAATGTAATCGGCTCATCCCAGTTGTAACTTGTGACAGTTGCAAATTGGATCACTCGTGTGACTGACCCAATTTTATGACCTTTTTTGTGGTTGTCATTAAGTGATTCATTGTGGTTGTTAATCAGATCTGTGGTCATTAAATAAATGCTGTGGTCATTAAGTAAACTAGTGGTTCACTATGGGCACAGTTTTCCAAAATCCGAAAGTAAATGCCGGTTTTCAGCAAAAACGTTGTAAAATGTATTCATATGACCATAGGATACTTCAGATGGCCGTAAATGCAGCTTTGTTGTCGAGCGCGTGAAGTGAAGTCATGTGACCATGGGGGAGACAACTGTCAGAACTTTAAATTTGTGTTATAAGTACCACCAGAGAGGTCCATTATAACTTCATATGGTTGCTAGGCAAACAGTCATAAGTCAAGGACTACCTGTAATTGATTTTTATGTTCTAGTGGTTCTGGCTCTAAGTGAAGCAACTGATCTCATTGATAGCCAAGCCCTTCAAGGACTTTAAAAATAATAGATAATAACCACACTTTTAAAGATAAAGATAATAACCAACTTTTAATTGCACCTAGAAACAGCATCCAGAGCAGCTCTCACAGTATTATTGGTGTTATATTGAATACTATGTCGTTCCTTTTAATTTGTGGTCCACCACATTTTGTATCCGTTGCAGTTTCCAAATGGTGGAATTTGGAATCAAGTGTATTTTTATATAGATTGCAGTAATATGAGCTGACAAAGGCATGGGCGGCCATTGCTAGCATCTCCTGTTTTAGAAAAAGGATTGCACTCTAAAGTTTAGAAGCTCCTGGCCACAGCTTCTATCTGCTACTACTTAGGAGCCTTAAGAATCCAGGAGGACCCTCAGATTGCACACCATCTTATTGAAGAGAAGCTTTTTTTTCTTTAATAGACATTTGAATTAAAAAAATAATAAACGGAGAGAGAATTCAAAGGGGAAAGTGAAAAGTTGGAAAAAAAATTCACTGAATTTGAAATTTATTGAATGGAAAAGGGGTGATATGAGGTCTAGGGATGTGAGCTTCAACAGTATTTTAATTACTTATTTTGTTCTTACCGGTAATTGTGAGTTAGTTGTTATTAAATGAAGAGGAAACAGAAATAACCACCCTGTTACTTTATTCTTGTTGGTAAAATTGATATTCAAGTGTTGACAATTGATGTAATTTTTACCAAAATATGTACCATTGTCTTCAAGCAATAACAAGGCAAAAATTGTCAGTGTTAGCCTCCAGTACCATTATAAGATTATATATGTCTATGATATTATTGCATTGTTCAGATTTAGACTACTTTGAGTAATTAAATACACAGAAATGTTTTTTTTTCTTTTAAATTTTTATGGTTAAATTTTTTTTAACCTGGTTAAATTTTCCTGGTTTCTGCTAGTTATTCCTTTGGAACAAGATTCTTCTGACTGGCTGCTGAAAATTTACATTGCCATCAGCATTTGACTAACTTTTCCTCATCAGTCCTTGTGCAATTAGTCAGTTTCTGTTGCTTTGTATTAGGGAGCTGAATATAGTCTATTATGTGACTGTATAGTAAAGAACAAAACCTCAGGAAATCCTGTAGCTAAGAAACTGTAATGACATTTGGGAATGATCTTTTTTTTGGGGGGGGGGGAGGAAGAGATGCTGCCTAGGGAACAATCAGATAAGAGAGGGCATGGCCCACAGCTGCTTAACAGGCAGAGAAAGAAAGGAACTTCCTTAACCTCTCAAGCTGTAAAAAGATGGAGATTTGTACTGTGAGACTTGCAAGGTTAATGTCAGCCTTCCCAGGTAGAGTAGACAAGAAACACAACTAGATGAGCTGCTACTGCTTTATTGTAAGGGTACATTAACAAGAATCTCACAAAGCTTCTTTACACATCTCATTCCATCTCGTTCACAGCCTGGGAAGTTAGGGAGATTCCTTTCTGAGTTTCTTTCCCTACCCACTAGCAGTTACCAGCTATGCCCTCTCTTATCTGATAGTTCTAGGCACCATCTCTCTCTCTCTCTTCCCCCACCTTTCCCAAGGTCATTCCCACATATCATTACAGAGACTGCTTGGGCCATATTTTTTTGGTGTTTTTAATCATTTCCTGTTTAAAATGCCATCTGTTACATGTCACAATTTATCTTTGTGATGGGACTGTGTGCATGTATATAGATGGAATGTGGTGGCTTAGACAAACCCTCTGATTTCCACAAGAAGTCTCCAAAAGCCTCCCTGAGTACTTACACCTTTCTCTCCCCTTCCTTCCCCCTTCCCTTTTTCCTATCTTTATTTTCATTTGTATTTTATATTATGATAATTTTAATAACATTCTTAATAAAAGAAGAATAAAATAATGAAAATGTCACCAGCCATTTTACTCCAGAAAACTGGAATACTCTCTGCCCCTGAACCTCCCTCCATCCTTCCTTTTGTAGCCTATCTAGATGGGAAAAGCATATGTTAAAGGACAGATTCGCTTCTCAGAATAAGTTCCATTGTATCTCTAAGAATGTTAAATCTGTATTATATATATAGCAATATCAGAGACCTATCAGAAAGTTGAGAAGGAAATGAACTATTGCTTTTTGAAAAGATTGATCTCAATCAGTTGCTCGCTTGGCATCACCATACTACACGTGTACACTATACCAAACACAGTCCAGATCTTCATCCAGAAAATAAAACCTGTAATACTTATATTCACTGATCCTAGGTTGCTGTCCAGTTCAAGCCCTGTTTCTGCCTGCTGAAGCTTCTTCTCTTATCTGGCTTTCAGTCATCTTCTGAGATAATTCATTCAGGTACTCAAAACACAAAGCAAAATTGAGAATATTTTTCACTTGAGTAAAAACCTGACTACTTAGCTCCTCAGTGTTTGGTTTTCTTGGGATTTGATTTTCATTAATCGACACATGGGGAGACAGGTCAGCTACTTTTCTTTAACCCTTTCTATGTTTGAACCTCGTAAAATGGATTTCCCCCACAATCCCTGAAGTCCTCTAAATCAGGCTCCCCCAAATTTTTAGGACAGATAATGATTTTTAAAATAATTTCACAAGAACTCTCATAAGGCTCAAAGTAATTAATATTGAGTTGGTCTTGGATATTTCATTTATTATTTTCTTGACTAATTATGGTCCTGGAGGAAATGTACAATTGCCTTCTTGCAGAATTGATTGGATGGATCGATGGGTGGGTAGATAGATAGAAAATTCTCAGTTTGAAAGCCCTGGGTATTCATGGTGGTTTCCTGTCCAAATATTAGCTAATTCCAGCATAGCATTTTTGAGTCATAGTTGGATAAGTCTGCCACCTATTTTGACTGGAGTCTGACTTAAAAAATTAATTCTCATTCAGAAATATGGCTGCCATAATATGTCTTAGCAATCACAAACCATTTATTATAAGATTTTAGATAGTTTTTGACTTACAACCATTTGTTTAGTGTCCATTCAAAGTTACAATGACACTGAAAGAAGTGACTTACGACTGGTTTTCATACCTAACAACTGTTGCAGCATCCCCATGGTCCCACAATCAAAATTCAGGCACTTGGCAACTGGCATATATTTATTACAGTTGCATTGTCCCAAGGTCATGTGATCACCATATGTAACCTTCTCACACAGTTTCCAACAAGCGATGGGGGGAGCCAAATTCCGTTAATGATCACATGATTCACTTAACAACTGCAGTGATTCGTTTAACAGCTATAGCAACAAAGGTCATAAAATGGGGCAAAACTCACTTAACAACTGCCTTGCTTATCAACAGAAATTTTGGGCTCAATTGTGGTCATAAGTCGAGGACTATCTATATTTGTTCACTCTTCTATTTCTCAGATCATTTTCTATCATCTACCATTATATTTGGAAGACAAATGAGCAGTGTTGTAATAAATTCTGGATTGCACTGTACTTAACATATCATTTTTATGACATCATAAAAGTGATATTTTAGGTAGATCAAACCAAAACATTCTTGGAAATCAAAATAATGCCAGTGCAACCTTTCTCAACCTTTTGAGTCTGGAGGAATCCTTGAAGCATTTTTCAGGCCTTGGGGGACCTGTGCACATTCAGGCTCAAATATTGGCCAGAAGTTACAAACTTGATATATTTGTTTGATATGTAGGCCCTCCCAGCACCAGATCTCCTGCATCCACCCTGAGACAAAGCCCCCTGAGCTGCTGTGCCTGCAGAAAGACAGGCATGTGCCAGCAAGGAGAACCCTGGCCCAGAGACCACGGTGGTCTCTATTGTGTGCACCCTCTCACCCCCTACTGTTCCCCCATCCTCTCTTCCTCACTCCTTGCCCACTTCTCAGCTCTGCTCACTCCTTGTTCCTTGGTTCATACGTGTTCCAGGGGTTTTGGAAGGCTCTTTGTTTGGTTACTGCTTTTTAAAAATAAATCATGATCTTTTCAGGGAACCCGTAGTAGTCTCTTATGGAACCATGGGTTTCCATAGAATTCACATTGAGAAACCCTGTGCCAGAGATTGATCTGTTGCTTTAAAACATGTAAGCCTCCAATATCACTTTAAAAAATCATAGAAACAAAATACATTTTGTTGAGATAAGCAACTTTAGAGCACCAACCCAGAAAGCTCAGACTGCCCAAGGAGCTGATGATACAGCTCTACAAAGGAATTATTGAGTATGTCATTTGCACCTCTATAACTGTCCGGTTTGGCACTGCAACCAAACAAGACAGACACAGACTTCAGAGGATAGTTAGAACTGCAGAAAAAAAAAAAACAATTGCAACCTACCTGCCTTCCATTGAGGACTTGTATATTGGACAAGCCAGAAAGAGGGCGGTGAAAATTTCTACAGTATCTACAGACCCCTCATATCCTGGACATAAACTGTTTCAACTTCTTCCCTCAAGACAACACTACAGGGTATTGCATGCCAAAACAACTAGACATAAAGACAGGTTTTCCCCCCATGCCATCACTCTGCTAAATAACTAATTCCCACAACACTGTCAAACTACCTACCGTGTTTCCCCGATAATAGGACATGTCCTGAAAATAAGGCCAAGGCTAATTTTTGGGGTGGGCGTAAATATACGCCCTCCCCCCAAAATAAGCCCTATGAAGGGGTGGGCGTGGCCAGCACAGGAGGCAGCCCTTCCCTTCTCTGGTCACCTCAGGTCTTCTTGGCCCCTTAATTGGATCAGCTGAGCTGCTCCGGCCGCCATTCACAAAACAGCTGATTTGCGGGTGGCACTCAGGCCGCCGCCTCCAGCAAGCATGGCCGCTTTTGCAGCCAATTGCGGCTGCAAAAGAAGCCGGAGGCCAAGCGACAAGCTGTTCGCAAAAACGCCCCATTTTGAGCCTTCAGCAGATTGCA
>QLTV01000548.1:472870-510318 GCA_003457575.1 Thermophis baileyi
CAGTGTAGGTTGCAGGATAGGCCAGTCCCACCCTGGCATGACCGTAGGGTCTGGATCCTGGAGGGTGGGGGTCAGGGCACCTAACCTCTGGATACAGTTGTGTTGTTACAGCTGCGCCTTCGTCGATAACTGGAGCAGAGAGAGAGGCAACGGGGCGTGGCTATGAAAATTATGACTCAGTCTCTAGGCAGAAGGATGAAGTCATCACCCATTCCTGGCCTATCCTGCAACCTACACTGAGAAAAGGCGTTCAGGTAGGACCAACGCGCCTTTTCCAATGACCGTAGGGTCTGGATCCTGGAGGGTGGGGGTCAGGGCACCTAACCTCTGGATACAGTTGTGTTGTTACAGCTGCGCCTTCGTCGATAACTGGAGCAGAGAGAGAGGCAACGGGGCGTGGCTATGAAAATTATGACTCAGTCTCTAGGCAGAAGGATGAAGTCATCACCCATTCCTGGCCTATCCTGCAACCTACACTGAGAAAAGGCGTTCAGGTAGGACCAACGCTCCTTTTCAGTCAAGCCAGACAGCATGTTTAATAGTTTTTGACCTAGAAATCGATGATTGCCTGAATGTACACCAATAATAAAAAATAATATAAAAAGCAGCTGAATTAAGAATATATTCCAGCATTTATAGATAGGTAGTTTATTGATTGATTAGCCTTACAAACATATCACAGAAAATAAAAGTAAAAACCAAGGTCTGTTTCCAGAATAAAATAGGTAAAAGAACATCCAACAACATCTAGTTCAGGGGTGTCAAACTCGCAGCTGGTGGGCCAGATGCATCACACACTGGCTACGCCCACCCCTGGTTTAGCAAAGGGGGAAAAAGTCTCAATACGTCACATGATGACAACATGACGCCACGGGTTTGACACTCCTGATCTAGTTGAAAACAAGCTCTTTCCACCTGAGTAGAAAGGGAATTGCCCAAATTGAAAAGGGACAAAAAAATAGTTCCTAATTGACAAGATGATTTTGGAAAGCTGCAAGAGAAGGAAGACCAACTTGAATATAGGTTGGATTGATTACCAAAAGGCATTCAACTCCCTGCCACATGACTGGATAATCAAGTGCTTAGAAATAACGAGTCAGTAGAAACATCAGAAGCTTTGTGCAAAGATTGATAGCACAATGGAAGCCACAGTTGCTGGTCAATGGTGATAGACTGGGAGGCATTAATATCAAGAGACGAATCATTCAATCCAAACTCAGTGGAGAAAATGCCATCAAGGTAATTAACACCTGGGCAATTCCAGGCATTAGATACATAGCTGGAATAGTGGACTGGAATCAAGTGGAACAAAAACTCTGGCTAGAAAGGCCAGAAAAATAATGACAATCATGCCCTTTATCCATGCAGCAATGATGACAGGCTCTGTTTACCAAGGAGCATAGGTGGCTGTGGAATGTTGCAAGTGCATCATACAGTTGAAAAGGGGGGGGGCATTGAAAGAGTATCTGAAGAAGATGCACTGGAGTTAGTAGTCCATGAAAGCTTACTGAATACTAGAGAGACCAAACTGGCCTACAAGAAAGACCAAATGAAGAATAGAAAAGAAACATGGCAAAGCAAAGTATTACATGACTAGTACATTAAAAACTAGCAGGCAAATAACAAAAAGACCTGGCAATGGCTAAGAGCAGGAAAGTTGAAGAAAGAAACAGAGCCCAAGTCTAAAGAACAAATTATATAAAGCCAAAGTTAAGAAGACAGCAATAGATACCAAATGCCAACTCTGCAAAGAAGCTGAAGAAACAGTGGACCACCTAGTTAGCTGCTGCAAGAAGATAGCAATAGCACTTGGACTTATATACTGCTTCACAGTGCTTTACAGCCCTCTCTAAGCGGTTCACAGAGTCAGCTTATTGCCCCCAACAATCTAGGTGCTCATTTTACCCACCTCAGAAGGATGGAAGGCTGAGTCAACCTTGAGCTGGTAAGGATCAAACTCCTGGCAGTCAGCAGAATTAGCCTGAAACAGTGCATTCTAACCACTGCGCCACCACGGCAAGATCACACAGACTGAGTTCAAACAGCCCATGACAAAGTAGCAACAATGGTGCATTGGAATATCTGCAAGAAATACCATACTCTGCAAGCAAGAACTGGGACCACAAAATAGACAAAGTAATAGACAATGAAGAAGCTAAGCAAGCTGTTAAATAAATCCAGAGTTATTAGGAACTGAATCAGTTATGGATACGTTAATTGTTAGGTGCCTAAGTTCAAAGATACCTTTGTCCTAAAGTACTTCTGGAGCACTTCCCATAAACTTTAAAACTTTACTAGTAATATTTGATAAAATAAAAAAGAATATTATTTTAAGAAAAATCATGTAATTACAGGTCAAGCCAGTACAAGGAACTTAAACATGAATAGGTTGTGAATTCATTTGTGTCTTTTCTTTTTATGCAGACTTTGGGAAAAGATGACATGCTTTTTTGCTTTTCAAATTCTCATGCTGTTTCTCAATTTTGAATAAGCTAGTTCAAAGAAAGAAAAATTCTTTCTGTACCAGAAGAGGAAACTGCTACTTCTAAAAAGGCAGTAGTCTTTGAACTGAAATGTTCAGTAATCTCTGATTTAGTAGTCTTTGAATCCAAATATTTAAGGGATTTCCAGCAAGTAACTTTTTTTAAAGCATTACCAGAACAATGATTGTGCGAAGTTCATGTTACATAACAGCCAACTTTTCTTTAGCAATGAAGGATTGATCTTGTTACTAAGTATGTTTGTTAGAAAATGAGTTAGAGACCATTGACTTGTTTAACTCTTGTCATCGCCCATTTTTATTTTCAAGGCTTTCAATTTGCTGTTCCTTCCAAATTTCAACAGCATCAGAAATAAAAGGGCTTAGAAAAAATAGTTGTCAACCTTTTTTAATCCATATTCAGAATGTAGGCCTTGACAAATCCTTTTTTTCCTTTACAGTTTTTTTCCCAGAGAAATTGCCATTGATGTGGGGCAATTCTTAATATGGTACTCCAAACAGTCCATTAATTTGTGCCATTAAACATCAATAGTAAAGTTCATTTTGTCCCTCTGTTTTCTTCAGAGCAGTTTTTGCATATGCTTATTGCTTATTGCCTATTTTGCAGCGTTACCGTATTAACTATTGTTTCTGGAGCATCAAAGTCTTGCTGGATTGCCTTAAATGAATACTATAGGGTCTAATGCTAGTTTAAAATCTTCCTTTTTAAAAAAAAACATCTTCTCAACTTGAATATATTTGCAGCATCATCCATGGCAAAGCTTATATGCTATGCATGTGAAAGTCTTTTGCACAGTTTTTTTTATAATATTTGCTATTATTTGTAAACACTTAGCAATGTCTATATTTCCTAAAGAATCGCTTGTTTCATTGAATAAGGTGTCATCTTGTTGGTACATAAGTATACATGATAGAAATATTGTGCTACTGATTGATCTGCTCTTCAAAATAAGGAGCAACAATGTAGTCATCTAGGTTTTTTAACACTTCTTAATTTCTTCACACATTATCCTCACAGTATCTCTTGTTTTGGGTAAACTATATACTGCTTGAAGTGACTTAACAGTGTGTACTCAGATACATGGAAAGGAAAAATTGTTCTATGTACAATCAGGAATTTGTTTTCATCAATTGCATCTTGCTTTAATGTGCTGTAATGCTCTGGTTTTCTGTACAATCTTAGGTATATAGCATTTTGTATAATGTAAGGTTTGATATTTTTGTAATGGTTATGGTGATATTCTATGTTTTTCTGACATATATAATACAGCTGGAATACTGCTATCAGATTACTCTGAATGCTAGGCACAAATAATGACATGGACTGCTATCAACCTTTTATGTTAGGGATGGATCCACCTAAATGAAAAATAAACATACAGTAGAAAAATAAAATATCTTTTGTTCAATTTCATTAAAGAATCAGTGTAATAAAAATTGTGGGTTTTTTTAAAATTCAGACTTGAGAATTCCAGTATTGTAGTAAGGAGAGTATACAAAAGCTTTCGCCATGTAAGATGGACAGTACTTGAGGAAAGTAAACCCAATATGATCTTATCTTATGAAGACATAAGATTATTTCAGGCTTACTCTTGTATTGTTTATTATGATAAACAATTCTGTCAGTAGATGCACTGACAGAAATTTCCAGATTATTTCAAAATCTGGTGCAATTTCACAGTTATCTAAATATCATGAAACCACACAATGGATATTGTAATTTTTGAATGCATATAATGTACCAAGTCTTCTGCCTGCAAATCCAGAGGTAGCAGTGAATCAAAAGATAATCCTAAATTGTGAACCTAATAGTAGGAATACAGTCCCTTCCAGAACAAGTTTAATTCCAAATCAGTTTTTTTAATTGAGCAGTAACATTTGTTGCTTTTATTGAATTTCTAGGTGATTATTTTCAACTGTCATCATTTCCCTGAAAATGAAAATTGGGTATCTGTTTTTAGTTGATTGCTTTCTTGTTTTTCCCCCACTGGCTCCTGCTTCAGGCAAGCAATGTTTTGCAAAAACTGACAATACTATTTTGCTTGATTCTGGCCATAATGAAATATATCATCAGATAAAATGATGGAACGTTGCAACTTTATAAAATAAAACCGCTTAATTGTAAACAAGGCAACCTCCCAAATTGTACTTTTGATGGAAAATATGAATTGGCTTGCTTTTACATAATTCCTGACATCTAGATTTCATTTTTAAACTAGCCACTATAATTCAGCAAAGTCAAGGAATAATGAAAAAGAAAGGTTATTTCTTTGCCTTAAATCAATTCTTAAACTGAAAATGCCATAGCTAGCAACAACAGTCAAGTTGTAAAATTGTTTTTGACACTTTATCTCTCCCAAGTTTGCTACACTGAGATAACAATCACATCCCTCATCTGAGACCCTTCCCTTTGTGTTAATGCCTTCTGCAGAGTTTTTCCCAAGCATGATTACTCCATCTTCCAAAGGCAAACATAATGTGTTGAAAGCAAACCAACAAAAGAGCACTTAGGCCAGCGGTGAAATCTATTTACCTTCTCCTGTGCGCTGCTACGAGAGTCCAAGCAATGGGTTAATCTCGGTCAGATGATCAGGGACTGAGTTTTTTTTTTAATTGATTGCATCACGCCCTCTGTGCACCGCTGGTAAAGCCCGCCAGTTTCAAAACTCAGTCAGTGAGAGGGACGTTGTGTTGCTTTTGGCAGCGTTCCAGCTGCCTGTGCTGCTGCATGCATTGCCGGGCTGATTGCCTCTCTGACTTGGCAGGGGGTTCCCTGTCTTGGCTGCTCTTGTCGGTGCCAGTGGCCATTTTGTTTGGTCGTTCTGTGTGCCCCTCGCCTCGTCTAGTGCCCTTTTTGCTTCCTTTCCTTTTTTGTTCCTTTTGGGAGTGTTTGTTCTGCCTGGGGGTGTGCAGGTTAGTCGGTACTCTGACAAGAACCGCCACCCCCCCTTGGTTTGTCTCAGTGGCAGTTGGAGTCCCTGCCCCACTGACTTGGCTGTTCGCTCTTTGCTCGTGTGGGTGTCTTGAGCTCTGTGCAGTGCCTAACCTCCATCTGAGCAGCTTTACTTCGGAGGCTTTACTTCAGCCGGGCCATTGTTGAGGCTGGGTGAGTGCTGTTTCTCCAGCCATTTGGGAAGCTTCCTTACATCGCCTGGCCCTTGGAGACCTGCCCCTGCTTTAATCCGGCCTAAACCTCGTGGCTCTATTTCCACGTTGCCACAGCCCTTGCAATGGCTGACAAGGCTAAGGGAGCTGCTCCTCAGCAGTCATCCAGCTCTACTGCCCCTAACGGCGGCCATTTTGGAGGTCCCCTAAGTTCCGGCGGCCATTTTGTTCCACCGGATATTGCTCCGTGACTTGGCTGTTCGCTCTTTGCTCGTGTGGGTGTCTTGAGCTCTGTGCAGTGCCTAACCTCCATCTGAGCAGCTTTACTTCGGAGGCTTTA
Organism: Thermophis baileyi; assembly: GCA_003457575.1. NCBI lineage: Eukaryota > Metazoa > Chordata > Lepidosauria > Squamata > Dipsadidae > Thermophis > Thermophis baileyi. The sequence goes on from QLTV01000548.1 coordinate 478,816, forward strand.
CTTCGGCCGGGCCATTGTTGAGGCTGGGTGAGTGCTGTTTCTCCAGCCGTTTGGGAAGCTTCCTTACATCGCCTGGCCCTTGGAGACCTGCCCCTGCTTTAATCCGGCCTAGACCTCCTTCTGCGCAGGTTCACCAGTCTAGTGGCACCATTGCCTCGGGGACCACTTCTGTCTCTGGTGGGGTTTCTCCTGCAGCAACCTTCACCCCCACAGCGGCGGGCCTTCGCCAAGGGGGGGATGCATGGCAGCAGCTTCCCCCAGCATTGCAAGATATGATTGCTAATGCCTTTTCTCAGGGCACTGCTATGGGTATTCAACAGAACTCTGCCTGCTCCGCTGTTACAGCCCCTATGCAAGGTGTCTGGCATCCGGCTGCCGATGATTTCTCCTGCCATTCTTCTGAGGCGGGTGAGACGTCTTTACATGGTAAGGCCTCATACCATGGTGAGGGCAGTGTTCTTGAGGAGGAGTTTTCTTTTTTTATATATATATATATATCTATAAAGTTTTTATTTTTATTTCCATATAGACATTCACACTTTTATCAGTTCATTTCTCTTTTACAATTTTTATACATACATTAACTATTTTGTATACATTTCTTAATAGTTATCTTATAACATTATTAAATTCAGGGTTGCTTTTTTCCCATCCCCTTTTCTTTTTATAACCCCTCCTTCTTTCCCTTACTCCCCGCTCCCTTCTTCTCCTCCTAACCTACTTCCCTTCTCTCTCCCCTCCTCTTCTCTACTTCCCCTCCTACTCTCTCTCCTCCTCTACACCCCTCTTCTTCCCTCTCCTTCTTGCTAACCTCCCTCTCACTCCCCTCCTTCTTTCTTCTGTGCTACACTTCCTCCGATTGGGATGGATTTCCAGCAACCCTGAATTCCTTTATATCGTCTTATTATGTTCACTATTTTATCCCTTTAACAAACTTTTACTTCAATTTTTTTTAACTAATTCAAATGGATTTAATGAGGAGGAGTTTTCTGATGATGAGGGCATCATTCCGGACCAACCGGTTTTTACCGGGCTCTTTAAGCCGGCTCTCTTTAAGACCTTGTTACGCAAGGCCAAGCTCACTGCCAATTTGGACGTTGCTGCCCAGTCGGCTGACCAATCGGTGGGATTTGACCCAGCGGCGGGCCTTTTCTCTGAACCGGAGAGGGAGACCGAGTTTCTGCCTTCCTCTAAGTTGTTCATCGAGACGATCAAGAGGGCCTGGGGACAGCCGGCCGCCGCGCCCGGTCCCACCTCGATGGAGCGTAAACTCTACGGGTTTGGGTCGGATATTGATGACCTTCTGCAGCTCCCGACGGTGGATGCTCCCATCGCGAACTTGGTGTCTTCAGCGGTGATGCCCTCTGAGGTGGCAGACGGCCTTAAACCTGATGACCGTAAGGTTAAATCCGTCCTGCGAAAGTCTCACCAAGCGGCGTCTTGGTCTATCAGGGCGGCCACTGCTGCATCTTTCTTTAACCGCACTTCCATCATGTGGACTAGGGAGATGCATTCTCGCCTGGGGCCCGAGGACGCCTGTCTCCATCAGGACCTCACTAAGTTGTTAGCGGCAGCAGAATTCTCCACCGATGCAATGCTCAATGCGGCCAAGTTCGCTTCCCAGGCCCTGGGGACGACTGTCGCGTCTCGCAGGATGTTATGGCTGCGCAATTGGTCAGCTGACACGCGCTCCAAATGGCGTCTCGCTGCCGCTCCCTTCGCTGGCGCCCGACTTTTTGGCGAACCCCTGGATGCTATCCTCGTGGAGGATAGGGACAAACACAAGGTGCTTCCCAGGGTTCACAGGAGGGCTGACCGCCGTTCCACTCCATATTTCCGTCGTCAGCCCTTTCGGCCTGAGTCTTCCTTTGGGGGTCCCCAACCCCAGAGGTCATATTACCAGGAGTCCGACTGTCGGGACCGTTCTACCTCCAGAGACAGAGGCTGCCCCTTTTCCCAGAATAGACGTCCCTTCAGAGGCTCTGGATCTAGGGGTTTCGGGAAGTCCAAATGACTCCTTCGTGGATGTTCCCATCGGGGGCAGGCTCCAACACTTCACCACCCAATGGAGACTACGTCTTCGGACTTGTGGGCCGTTCAAACCGTCCGCTTCGGCCTCAGGATCGAGTTTGTCGCCCGTCCTCCCTCCAGATTTGTCCATTGCTCCATTCCGCTCGACGCCTCCAAACGCGCGTTGATGGACGCAGAGATCCACCATCTTCTTCAGATAGCGGCCATATAGAGGGTGCCCCGGGGTCAGGAGAGGCGGGGGTTTTACTCTGTTCTCTTTCTTGTTCCGAAGAACTCGGGGGGCTGGAGGGCCATACTCAACTTGAAGCAGCTCAATGCCTTCGTCGCGTACAAGCGCTTCAAGATGCACTCCCTGAAATCCATCTTGGGGTGCATCAGGCGTCGGGACTGGCTCACCTCCATCGACCTCAAGGAGGCTTATCTCCATGTTCCAGTATGTCCGTCCCATCGAAAGTTTCTGAGGTTTTACTACAGGGGGGCTCACTACCAATACCGAGCCCTCCTATTTGGCCTTTCTTCGGCCCCCAGGACTTTCACCAAGCTGCTGGACGTGGTGGCGGCATCTCTTCGGCCTCGTCCATTGCGTCTCCAATGTTATCTGGACGACATCCTGATCCAGTCGACGTCGCCACATTGGGCTTACAACGATCTCCGTCATACGGTCTTGATGCTGCAGGCTCACGGCTTCTCGGTGAATTTTGCCAAAAGTCACCTGACTCCAACCACCTCCCTGCTGCACCTCGGAGCCGTCATAGACACCGAGACATGCGAGGTGTTCTTATCTCCCGAATGCAGGGACCGTATCGTCTCCCTCAGCATGACGGTTCGACATCTCCGTCGAGTGCCTGTGTCAACGCTGTCCCAGCTACTGAGCCAGTTTATTTCATGCATCGGAATAGTTCCCTGGGCGCGTTTGCATGCTCGGCTGCTCCAGTGGTTTCTTCTCCCGTTCCAGCGTCTCGGCACCAGCCATTCCAACACCGTGGTCCAGGTGTCCTCCGTTGTCCTTCGATCCCTTGCCTGGTGGACTTCTCCTGCTCTACTGAAGGGCTGCTCCTTCCTGGAGCCCTCCAGGGTCACTGTTACGACAGATTCCAGCCTTTTCGGCTGGGGGGCGCACACAGGATCTTTGTTGGCCCAGGGACGCTGGACTCCGGCAGACCTAGCCGATGCCAACATCAACTTGCTGGAACTGCGGGCGGTTGCCCTGGCCTTACGACGTTTCGTATCCACTCTCCTGAATCGTCATGTTCTTGTCCTCACGGACAATGTAGCCACCTGCTCCCATGTCAATCGGCAGGGGGGCACGAGGTCACGTCGCCTCATGCGGGAAGCGGAGGCCCTCGGTCACTGGGCGGAGTCGCATGTTCTGTCTCTCAGGGCAGAACACATCTCGGGGGTCTGCAACCAACAGGCGGATTGGCTGAGTCGGGCCACAGTGGACCAGGCGGAATGGCGGCTTCATCCAGCGCTCTTCCAGGATCTGTGCCAGTGGTTTGGCCACCCACAGGTGGATTTGTTTGAAACTCCCATCAACACACAGTTACCGAGGTTCTACTCCAGGTTTCCAGCTCCGGGGGCATAGGGTGTCAATGCCCTCCGCTGTCCCTGGCCTCGGGCTGCTGTATGCGTTTCCGCCCCTTCCACTCATTCCGCGTGTTCTCCGGAAGTTGATGACGGAGCACGCGGACATCCTGCTCGTGGCACCCCATTGGCCCTGTCGGCCTTGGTATGCGGACCTAGTGGATCTTTCAGTGTCCCCCCCGTGGCGGATTCCGGATTCCAGGGTCTCCCTCAGTCAGGGGGCTCTTCTCCACCCAGAGCCCCAATGGTTGCATCTGACCGTCTGGCACTTGAGGGGGAGCTCTTGAGAGCGGACAATCTGCTGGACGATGTGATCGTCACCATTCAGGCGTCCAGACGGGAGTCGACTCGCCGTATTTACAATTCAACATGGGTGGCCTATTGCTCCTTTTGCCACTGATCACGTTTCGATCCCCTGGCCCCTTCCATTCCACAGATCCTCATCTTTCTTCAAGCAGGCCTTTCGAAAGGTCTGGCTGCTAACACTCTGCGTCGGCAGGTCGCGGCCTTGTCAACTGTCATCAAGGTGGACAACCTGAGGTCCTTGTCTTACCACCCGAGCATTAGGAGTTTCCTCAAGGGTGCGACCAATCTGAGGCCTCCCACGGTTCACAGATACCCTAACTGGGACCTGTCCCTTGTTTTGGACTCACTTACCTCTTCGCCGTTCGAGCCCCTGCGCTCTGTCTCCCTCCGTTTCCTGGCCATCAAGACGGCCTTTTTGGTCGCCGTCACCTCCGCTAGGCGGGTCTCCGAGCTGTCGGCGCTGTCAGTGAGGGAGGATTTGTGCCGCTTCCATCCGGACAGAGTGGTCCTTCGTCTCGACCCTTCCTTCATTCCGAAGGTCAACTCCTGCTTCCACCGGGCTCAGGAGATCATTCTTCCAGACTTCTGTTCCAACCCCCGCCACCCGTTGGAGCATCGGTGGCACAAGCTGGATGTCCGGAGGGCCCTTCGGATTTATGTCAGGCGCACTGCTTCATTTTGGCGTTTGGAGGCTCTTTTTGTGGCGTTTCAGCCGGCGTCCATGGGGCATAAGGTGTCTTCGCAGACTATTAGCAGATGGATTAAGTCGTGCATTGCCCGCGCGTACGAGTCCCGGCCACCCCGGTTCCGCCCCGCCTGACGGCGCATTCCACTCGCAGTGCGGCCATCTCGGTGGCCTGGGCTACGCAGGCCTCGCTTGAGGACATCTGCCGGGCGGCCACCTGGTCCACCCCTTGCTCCTTTGTGAAGAACTATGAACTGGACTCCTTTGCGTCTGCGGAGGCGGCCTTCTGTAGACGGGTGCTCCAGCAAGTCTGCTCTACTGTATCCTCCCTGGACCAGCCTTCTCCCGCCCCTAACTCTTGAGCTTGGGTATATCCCATTGCTTGGACTCTCGTAGCAGCGCACAGGAGAAGTGCCGTTGGCTTACCTGAACGGTCTTCTCTGTGCGCTGTGTAGAGAGTCCAAACCCACCATGGCTGCTTCGGTCCAGGGTTGTTTGGTTTTCTGCATGTCCTCCTTCCTTTTCTTCGTTTTGAAACTGGCGGGCTTTACCAGCGGTGCACAGAGGGCGTGCTTCAATCAATTTTTTTTTAAAAAAAACAACTCAGTCCCTGATCATCTGACCGAGATTAACCCATTGCTTGGACTCTCTACGCAGCGCACAGAGAAGACCGTTCAGGTAAGCCAACGGCACTTCCCTACCGGTTTGGAAGCGCTCGCTCTGTGTGCGCGCGCACTCGCTTCGCTTGCACTTTTTCACCCTCTGCTCATGCGCAGAACGCTTTGCGCATGTGCAGAGGGTTAAAAACAAGAAAATTGCAGTGTCCGGGCGGAGCCTCGCACTGCTGCCGCTACCAGTTCTCCGAACACTGGCGGCCACCGCTACCGGTACACCTGGACCGGGCCGAACCGGTAGCATTTCACCCCTGACTTAGGCATCATACAGAACTCTGGAACTGTTACGTTATTTTACATTCTGCATACTTTTGCATCAGATTGATTATATGGCAAATTGATTGTACTGTATTTTTTTAACCTCCTGTAAACTGTTTGGAATTATGTGCAAATGGGTGGGTGTAGAAATTAAAATGACAAAGACATAACTAAAAAGTTTGTAATCCTGCTTAGAAGTTTGAGGAAGGCACTTTCTGGCAATTGTTCATTCATTGTCTCATGTTCCCTCATGGGTGATAATCCACACTTGGAAAAAGGCTGCTATAAGCAAACATATTTATTTTTATTTATTTATTGAACTTGTATGCCGCCCCTCTTGTCAGAGATAACTCTATCCACTCTTGCAACCACAAGGTAGGCCTTAACAAAACTCCAGGTTGTGTTTGATCGGATTTATCCCTCATTTTCCTCAGGCAGTGCTCTAGGTGTTCCTTTTCAGAACCTGCAGCACCTCTGTGAACCATGAACCTCCGTGGGAGCAATGGGTAAAAAGAGGCTGCCCAGGCACGATTCTATCCAAAGCCATGGCTGCCCTTTAGTTCCAGGTTGTAACTAGAGCTTTGGGAGAACCATGCAGCAAAGCCCATGGGACATCCCCCAGTTCCCTCTGGAACTCATTCAGGGTCATCAGTCACTTGATGGACTACTCAAATGGGTCTGGGGGTTGCATAAGAGAATCTCAAGGACATCAGGGCACAATCTGACCATGATGACGATAGATACACCACCAGATCACATTGCCATTGCTCCAACAAGAATATCATATTTGGTATGTGACCACTGTCCCTGGTTGGACCTGAGATGATCTGGGACAGGCCCATGGTCACCATAGTGATCATGAAAAAAAAACTGTCAGTCATGTCCAACTCTAGGGCACGGTGCTCATCTCCGTTTCTTGGCCAAGGGAGCCAGTGTTGTCCGAAGACAATTTCCATGGTCATGTGGCCTGCAAGGCTAAAGCCCAAAGGCACATGGAACACTATTACCTTCCCATCATAGTGGTACCTATTAATCTACTTGCATTTGCATGCTTTCAAACTGCTAGGTGGGCAGGAGGAGGGGCAAGTAATGGGAGCTCATCCCATTGTGTGGAACTTGGGTCTCAAACTCGGGCTGTCATCTCTCCAGCTGACAAGCTCAGCGTTTTTAACCGCTGAGCCATCGCGCCCCTATAGTGACCATGAATTCCTGGTCAATTCTGAGGCCAACCCAGCGGTGGCAATTTGAAGTCGCACAGGATCATAAATTTGGGGAATTCTAGTGCCAATCCTGAGATAGTCTCTAGAAGCTCAGGCAGGAAGGTTGCCACATAGAAGGGAGGATGGTACAGTAGCAACAATCCCAACTCATCCTGTGAATAGGGTTTCACAATCAGAAACCTGTTCTCAGATTACCTCTGCCACTCCACTTCCCCTGCCCTTGGGTCTCAACTAGTACCAAATCCTAAACCTAGCTGGGCACATCTCTGAGAGGGGAATCCTCCTTTCAGAATCAGCCAGATCTCAGTGATGCATGCCAGGTCAGCTTACTTCTCGATGAAGTCTTGGATAAGGCAGGGCCTTATTATTGACTGACCTGGCATTAACCTGCAGCAGCCGAATCCCTGGGCTTCTTGAGTATATGCTGACCAGTGGCTGGGAGTGAGTTCAGGGGGTCAATACTAAACATCGGGGGGGGGGAGGGGGTCTTCCTCTGTAACAGCCTGCCCTCTGGCTCCCGTAGCACCTTATGCCTGTCACCTCTTTAATGTGTTGTCCCACCGTAGATCCCCTAAGGTGATTTTCTCCTTCCCACCCTGATCTCCTTCCTCTTGGGATACATGACTCTACCATTGCCCTCCAATCTGTCTCAGTCATTCCATCTCACATCCTGGGAAGACAGATGAGGGAGGACCCCCCCCCACACACACACATGCAGATAAAAGCATACTTCTAAAAGTGTTAGAAATTAGTAGAGATTTGTCATGTGTACTAAAGAGTGAGTTGATCATCTGTATTTAAAATAATTTTTTCTAGATCCCCCCCCCAGAAATACATATTTCAATTAATACTTTTTATCTGGAGCAATGAAATAAAATGAACTTTTACTTTTTTATGTACATTTAAAAATTCTGGTAAATACACTTTCCTGGATTATATAATATGTCTGTCTAGCACCCTGTCATCTGTGAATAGAATTTCTTTTCCTCTTGTTAATAGAAAAGTTTCTGAGGTCATCACATGCCAGTAAATAGCATGGACATTGAAGTCTCCATCTAGAAGGCCAAAAATTGATGGGAATTACCCTAAATCCAATTGTTACTAGAAACATGTAGGGATTCTGTCATTTTAATCTGGATAATTCTCAAGATTCCTTAGAGTCCTTGTCATGGAAATAATTATATTACCATAAATAATTGCAGGTCAATTCATTTCATGAGTTGAGTGTTTAATATTGTTAATATATTTAATATAACAATATATTTGTTATTTTTTGCTTTTATTATTGAATTACATTTTTAAACATTATTTTAAAATTAAACCGTAACTTTGGTTTATGAAATAATAATTAAGTGCTGTTAGCAAAAATTGATCAAATAGAAAAGCTTTAAAGCCTCTTATTTCAGTGGGAAAGTTCTAGATATCTCATGACATTTTTATACTGATACTGCGTGGTAGCAAGTATAATCAAATCAGTGGGGCTTTCCTCAGTGTAGTTTTGACTCGATTTTATACTTAATAGTTCATGAATAATGAAAATGTTATTAATATTAATTCTTTTCCTTTAAGTAAAAATAGTAAATGATTGTATGTTATACTAATATGATTCTTTTTACTCTATAGTAAAAGGGCCAACTATCCTGTCTTCAAAGCATTCTTAAGCCATCCTAATTGTACAGTGTCTTTCTGCTGTTTGTTCTCACTGACAGCTGTTCCTACATGCTGTAGCAGTTCAGCTCATGTGTTCCTCCAGCCAAAAATGAAGGTCAGGAGCAGTGCTTAAGTAGGGGTGTTGAATCAGCTGTAAGCTTAAAAGACATTTTTTTAAAAAATCAGTTTTTCTACCTGGGGATGGAACCTGGAGGGCTTTTTTTGATGTATGGTCAGCCTTGTTACACAGCCAGGATTTTGCAAGTACTGAAAGTTCACCAGCAATAGGCACATTGTTTTCCTTGTGGATTTGGAGCTGTGAAAGAAGATTATAGCTCAGGATTCTTCTTAGAAGAATAAGTATTTCCTTCAGATTATCCTCAGAATTCCTGAGTAACATTTAATAAGATAAGAAGAAATATACCTGTTTATTTTTACTTTATGCAGTTACTACAGCATACACCATCACTGCTGGAGAGCCACTTCAGCATTGTGGGACTTGCCCTAGTTGGCAATATGTTTGATTCCAGTTGAATGTCTTAAGCCAAGGTTACCTAGTGGACCATCTCCTTCCAGTAGAATCTGCTTGACCTGCAACCTGGAAGGAAATCTATGTCTGTCCGTTTGTCTGTCTGTCTGTCTGTCCGTCCGTCCGTGCGTCCGTCCATCCGTCCATTTATCTATCTATCTATCAACATATTTAGGAATCACCATGTCCCTCATAGAGAATAGAGGCAGCATAAAAGTAAAATGTTAAAAACATTTTAAAAAACTGACTATAAATTTTAAAATAGAGGCAAGAATAATTTAAAAATTTACATTAAAAGTTAATTTTAATGAACTTTGATTAAGTTAATGAACTGCCCTCTGGAATATTCTCCCGTTAGAGTGAGGTTCACTCTATGCTCCTGGCCTTTTGGAAGAGCCTAAAAACTTGGCTCTGCTGCTTGGCCTGAGGCCCCAATAGGGGCCTACTACATTGGGGTGGGGGGGACTGACGGGGTAGAGAAGATTCTCACCCCTAGGCCACACATCATCTTGGTTTTTAACTTTTAACTTCTCTATTCAATTTTTCTAATTTTAATTGTTTTTTAGTACTTTTTAACTTGACCCCAAAACTGCATGCTTGTCTGTGAGCCCAAGTGAGATGGCAGAGCCAGATCTTTAGATATTTTCAAAAGGCCAGGAGAATGAGGGCCTGCCTTATCTCTGGGTGTGTGTGTGGGGGGGGGGGGAATGTTTCAAAGGTAGGGGCAGTGGCAGAGAAGGATCTCCTCATACATGATTGGGTGGGATGGACTGATATGATGGAATGAAGATGGTAAACTGGCCCCATGCCATGTTTCTCTTACAAAAGTTGAGGGGAGGGACAGGAGCCTGGAGATATATGTTCTCAGTACAACTCTATCCTTTTGGTTTGCGTGTCCCTAATGTTGTTAATGTTTAGGCAAGCCACAATACCCTGGCTATTTCAATGAGTGTGGAGTTCTTGGTGCTCTCTGAGCTTGATTTTTTTCTTACAGACATTTCATTACCCAACTAGGTAACATCTTAGGTGTTAGAAAGGAATGAGGTTTGCTGTCTGTGTATATACAGTGGCTTACCCTGTCATAATTGTTAAATGTATTTTTGTGAAATGTGAATCAGCTGCAGTTGTTTTAAAGTGGGCCAAATACAAACACATTTATATTTTTTTATGCACATAAAAAGGGAGCTGGTTACAGAATGACCAGTTTTGTCCTAGCCTTATCTTGAGACTGAAAACAAATGTCCAGATTACCCTGTAGATTTCCACAAATTTGATCTCCTCATTGTTTTGGGTCTCACCAGTTCACCAGTTAGGGTTAGGGTAACATAAGTTAATATCTCGTAGTACACAGTTTTGAGGCAATGACTGTATCTTTTGTATCTCTGAAAAAAGACCTCAACATTCTCAACTGGTATTTTTGTCTCACTCTTCTTGAGCTAAGTGTTCCAGTTGTTTTAGGTTTCATGGATTCCTTCTCTTTTTTGTGTAATTTTATGTAATAATTTGTATTAAAATTTACAAACACAAAGATAAAAAACTAATCAAACTAAGAATAATATAAAATAATATAAAAAGTAAAAAAAGAAAAGCGCAAAGAAAAAAAGATGTATAAAGAAATTATTCCCCTCTCCTTTATATAGACTTCATAGAACACAATCTTCATTGTATGCAAAACTGCTTCTGGCAAATTGATCATGATTTGTAATGCCATGAGGCATTTTTATTAATTTACATATAAAACTGAATATGTACAGTATTACAATCTCAGTGTAGACTATGAATCACTCTGCTTCAGTATAGAAAAATCATTATTATCTATAACTACAAACTGGTGGGGACTGTCCACTTTCTCCTGCAGTTGGTTTTTCTAACTGTTGGGCAGGTTATGTCACTCATACACATACCCTTCTCATCTTTGGCTGGAAACAAAGGACAATGTATAATTTACCAAGTTTTTTTCAGCTTTTTCTAAGGAAATGTCAAAATGGTATGCTTATTTCAAGTAAATGTTTTGTTAGTTCCCTGTATTATACAGCTTACACAGTTTTCACTTCATATGCATTCCACCAATGTTTTTCTTCACAGATTTTTTAAAAAATTGTTACTTCCTGGTTTCTGAAAATATTTACAGGAGCATAGGAATTTGAAATGTGTTTCCTGCTCTGTTCATCATACATTTCATCAATATTGTTCAAACTGAACATGTCAGTCAAAATTTTAATGGTAAGAATTTAAATAAGGATTCTGATTATCTATCATGCGTATTATATTTATAAAGCAAGACTACAGAGAGATTTCTTAAATATTAAAGCTTGGCTCATTTGTTAAGTAATCCCAAGTGTACATTTTTGCTTATGAATGTAAGTGCCTTGTTGGATCTAGCCCAACATGGCTAATCTAGACTAACAATTAATCAGTCCAATATTCTTTGCAAAAATTTCATCAAGTAGTAGACTTTGGAAGTATGCCAATTCACTGTTTTCTATCTCACCAAGTGTATTGGATTTTTTTTCTTAATTGAATCTTATAATTTAATTTAGTTTATGATCAGTTGTCTCTTATAGAACTTTACATTGGCTTCCTTCAAACTTTGAGCATAATTTTTTAAGATCTGGTTTTGTAATATAATATCCTTAAAACTGCTGTATTTTGGAGCATTCAATTTGCCTAGCCAGTTCCTATCCCATGAAGTTATAAAGAACAATGTGTGACCCATGTGGCCCCAAATTTAAAAAAATGTACTGTCTAAAGTTAATATGTGTTGTTGGTTGCTTCAAAACATTTTTAGCAATAAGTTAAAGTTTGAAAAAAAGTGAAGATGAAACGTCTTTTATAAGTAAACATTTTGTAAGTTAAACTTGGTTTATAAAACTTGGTTTAACTTCATATAAAGTGGATTATATTTAGCATTTTAAATTGCATTTCTTTCTTTTCCTATTTGATGACAAGGTTTGAATATTACTTTACATATGTGCATATGTGTGTGAAGATAGCAAGAAAAAGAGGGTGCTTTATTCTGAAATTGGACATCACTTTTTAAAAGAGAATTATGGCACAAGTATATAAGAGAGTGTGCTGTCCTGTTGCTTTAATGCCATCTTGGATTTTGGGGAAATATTTAGCTTTATCTAGTTTTTAAATATCATTTTATGGGGCAGGGGTGGGTTCCTCCTGCTTTGGACCGGATCGCCCGAATCGGTAGCGACCCGCTGGTGACGTCACTGAAATGGATCGGCCGGTGCCGGTCCGTGGGCGCCGCCATCTTTTTTTGTGAATTTTTTGCGAATTTTTTACTGTTTGGAAGGTTTTTCCTGTTCTTCTGCTTGAAAAAGGGCCCTCCCGCCCGCCCGCCCCCAGGTTTATATTGACCTTTATTCCTTCGCCTGAAGCACAGCTGATCAGCTCCTCACCTGTGTTTCGGGCTGATTGCAGCTACTGAGCATGTGCGGAAGCAAAATTGCGCGAGGGAACGCGCGCAAAATGTTGCGATGCGAACCGGTGGGGAAGGTTATTCAGACCTCCTTGTTAGTGCTATATAAGCTTGGAGTATAGCCCTGGGGCTTTTGTGATGCTAAATACAAATCTTGAATTCCTTTTTAAAATTTAGAAATAAGTGATTTCCAAATTTCTCCTAGCTAGAATCATACTATTTTGTATATAATTAGGAATATAGTTTTTGTCTCTATACCATTGTAAAATAGGAATCTGTGATTACTCTTTGTATTTTCAGGAAATACCAGATCTTTTTGAGACTCAGATACAGATGCTAGCACTTTCTGTTTGACTGAAAAAATATGTGACAAATGTATCTAAGGAGTAAAAACCGAATAGTAGTTATAAAACTGAGAAGGACATTGTGGCTATATTTATTTATTTAGTGTTGGTTTAAATAACATTCTGTTATCCATCTTCCATTGCTTGCAAACCATTTTTTTTTCTCATTTGCTGGATAGAACTTTGGCAGCCAGTTTTAAAGTGCCTTTGGAATATGTGAAATCTTGCTTCCCTCTTCTTCCTCATTTTGTGCTATTTTTCTGCAGCAGTATTTTATTGGTTCCCTGTGTGATGGTATTTCTATAGATCTCATTGTGTATCGTTGTTCCAAATATTCCCCAAGTGCTTACGACCATTTTTATTTGGTTACTTTTATTATAAATAGACTGTTGCATGTCCTTTGCTCATTAAGGATCTTCATCTCTGTTATTTATGGAATTCATGATTAATTCAGCTGTATAACAGAAATAATTCTCCATGCCATTCTTCTCACTAACAGATAAACTTTTTGACTGACAATAAGGACATTTGGGGATAATTTGCAAAAAATTCCAATAAAATACACTATTCTGTTTTGGAAAATCAACAACTTTTGTTAGGTCACATAAAAATGTACAAATATGCTTTTAAAGATTCCAGTCCATTTTTTCAGATTCAGGAAGTATTCTCAGCTTCACTGTATATTTATATATTTAACTTCAGGTATATTTTAATGCATTTATACTAACAAATGGAATAAAAGAAAGTGTAATGTAAAAGTGAAGAGTATAATGTAAGAATAGTATCAGAAAACATACATAAATAAAAGCCATTTGTAAAGCAGTTAAGTCATGCTACAGACAGCTTGACACCAGAACATATCAAACCATTATCAACATAGTGTATTATTTCTTTTAGTGTTGTCCACTATGATTATTAACTGCAGCTTTCTTAGTGTTGTCCAAGAACCTGTTAACAGATCATAACTTGAGGTGCCAGAGATTGGTCCTGAGATTTTCTGCAAGAGAAGCCTATTCTCTACTACTGACAAAGCTTAGAGTATGTCTATTAGAAAGAAATTACTGATTAATAGTAGTACGTGGTGGGATTTAATTTGCATGTACACTTCTGAATCTTGCTATGTGTGCACACTCTTTTGCTCTCTTTTCTCAGTGAATTTTTATGCCAAGAAAAGTTACTCTGAGATTTCTCTGTCCCTGGATTACAGATTGAATTAATCCTTTTTTTTTATCTGCCCTTGTTCTTATAGTCCAGCCATTGAAAATGGATTCTGTTCATTTATAGAATTGAGTTAATGCACAATATACCAATACATTGAACATAGACTAAAATATATTTAGAAAGATTTTTTAAAAAATTTGCTTTATACTGGAGTTAAAGAACAGGATTAGCTGCTGGAGATGAAATTAACAGGAAATGTCTGTAAACTTCATGAACTCTATGTTGCTTAGCTACTGTAGGAAATTGATTATTATATTAAATATATCATTGGTTTAATTCTGCAGAATTCCTTGTCTAGACTTATGATCAGTAAACAATAACTACTCTGCTACTAATGAGTAATGAAATTTGCTGGCCCACTACTCATGAGAAGGCTGCAGTAGTGGCTAAACTAAACAAACTGAGAAGAAGCAAACAATGTCATTACATCTAAACAGGCTCCTGTTTTATCATCATTGCTAATAAACCAGAATCTAAAGCTCTGTGAAGTTTGTTAGGGAGTCATTCTCCATCCTGGGGTGGAGCCAGCATTCAGGATGGGTTGTCCTCGTCCAATCCAATGAAGGACCGAGTCTGTTAATTTCTTTAATTAGCATATTGGGATCTGCCTTACTTAGCCCCAGATTTGACTCGGTCCTCCAACAGGACGGAAGCTGGCAAACGGACTCCCATCCTGAAGACGGCTCAAATCAACAAATTAAGTCCTTTTTCCAAATTTCCCCTTTTCGATCCAAATTCTGAGGATTTTTTCTCTTCCTGCGCCACCAGGTGGCTCCTTTTTCCAACACTTCGTGGACTTCGTTCGACGGATATCAGAGGTGGATTCACTACGGTGATCAGGCAAGGCACGTGGGCAGGCGATTCGCCCCCCCCCGTTTCATCCAACCTCTCCTCTCGGGGCCAGGTCCCTTAACCGGGGGGGGGGGTAGTCAACGTTCCAATCTGAGTGCCTTTTTCGGCATTAACTCTCGGAACGGAGCCCTACGTTCTTTCCCGGGCCTCCCGCTGTGCTCTCAAGCCTCCTGCGCTGGAGCAAACGCTCGTGCGGCTCTTTCCACGGCAGCAGCCTTGCCCCGGCTGTCTCCTCTTGCCCTGCCCTCGCTAGACGCTCCTGGCCTTGCGATTATAGCCCCTCAAGTGTGCACGTGCCTTGCGCTGGAGCAAACGCTCGCGCGGCCATTTTTCTTTTCGGGGCGCTTTCGCCTCATCGGTGATCTACTGGGCCATTTTTGACCATTTTCCCAGGTACGGCCCTTTTTTTCTGCACACGTGCCTGCGCTGGAGCAAACACTTGCGCAGCTCAGTACTTCATCACAGCATTGCCGTGAGTCATCCGGCTCAGCTGTTGCAAGTGTCTGGGCCCGATTCCCTCGGAGCCTGCTCGGGAGGGCCCAGCTTATTCCTGCGGTCGTCCTGGTGTCTTTAGTGACCCCTGAGCTTGCTCGGGAGGACGTACCGGCAGAGGCCTCGAGACCAAGAGGCAGGGGCGGCCATTTTGAGCGGCCATTTTTTGGCATTTTTCCTCATGGCAGACAGGGATCTTCCCCTGGAAAAGCCTGGTGGCAAGAGGCGGAAAAAGTCAAACAGGGGCAATTCTGAGGACGATCGGTCCTCTTCCTCTGGGCACCCCTCCACCCGGTCCCACGCTTCTGGGAAGCCTTCCTCCAAGGCTGTGGAATGCGCTGAGAGGCGGCTGGATAAGGCTTTGCAAAAGCTGTGTGAACGATCTACCAGGAAGCGCCCTGCCAGGGACGGGGATCGGGATCCATCTCCTTCAGGGGCCTCTATGGACCCGGAAGGGGACCCTTTGGCCCTAGATGCAACCAATTTGCCCAGGCCTCGTGAGAACCTTTGGGGCTCTTCCACTTCTGTCCTGGGTTCGGCCCCTCCCCTGTCTTCAACGACCCAGGCTCAGACCACCGAGGAGCAGGCCTCAGGGACACAGCCCCAAAATCAGGCTCAGGCCCCTCCGCTGGCTCTGGACCAGGCCAATCTCCAGGCCATGTTAACAACGGCCCTCCAACAGGCCCTCACAGCTAGCCTATGATCTTTTGCGGGGCCTGGAGTTTCTACTTCTTCTCGCACTCAGGGGGCCTCGAGGCCTAGGGCTCCCCCGATGTCATCACCTAGGCAGCTAGATCAGGATCATTCCTCGGACGCCTCTGGGGATGAAAGTGGGGCCGAGGATGAGTATGAGGAGGAGCACAATATCTGGGATCTTTCTGACGATGAGGGTATGTCGTCTGACCAGCCCACTCCAGCTGGCCTGTTTCCCGCTGGTCTCTTTAAATCACTTCTCTTTAAGGCACGTGCGGCAGCAGGCCTATCTTCTCCATCGGAGGTGCCGTCATCCTCGGCAGAAGGGCAGCCGGATCCCTTGTTTTCGGAGACCAGGCGAGAGATGGACGTAGTCCCGGCTCCTCAGCTATTCCTAGACATGGTAGAACGCCCATGGGGCACCCCGGCCTCGGGCCCTTCGCCTTCCACGCTGGATAAAATTTTTTTCAATGTGGCTCCTAACCTGGCTGACCTCCTTGCAGTCCCTTCGGTGGACGATCCAATCCGGGCATTGCTTTCCTCGACCGCCTTGCCAGGGGAAGCGGAAGAGCTCTTGAAACCAGAGGATAGGAGGATAGAGCAGGTGCTCACGAAGGCTCACCAGGTGGCAGCCTGGTCAATTAAAGCGTCTTCCACCTGATCTGGCTTCGCCAAATTCAGGAACACATCCCTATCTCAAACATCAGGGCTCAGCAAGATCTCAATAAGATTTTCGCCGCCACTCAGTTCATGGCGGATGCCACGTTGCAGGCGTCCCGTTTTGCCTCTAAGGCTATGGCTTCCTCTTTGGTGGCCAGGCGCATGCACTGGCTTCGTCAGTGGTCCGCGGACTCTCGTCATAAGTGGGGTCTGGCGTCAGGCCCTGTTAGGGGGAAGTCCCTATTTGGTGAGGCTCTAGAACCTTTATTAGTGGAGACCAGTGAACGACGAAAGGTTCTGCCTTCTCTGTCTCAACGGGGTATTCCTCGTGCGTCCCCGTTCTATCGTCGGCCCTTTCGGACGACTGACCAGGGTTTCTCCTTCCACCGGGCCCCAGGTCAGTATTTCTCCCGCCAGCGACCCCAGGCAGATAGGGCGGGCAGGGGAAGGCAGTTCCGCAGGCAGTCCAGAGGGGGATCTTCCGTCAGATCCTTCAAACGCTCCAGATGGTGAGGAATCATCCATCCCTATAGCGGGCCGCCTTTCCAAATTTTATGCGGCCTGGGAGGCTTCCACCCAGGATCTCTGGGTGCGGAATACCATCCAATTCGGTCTTTCATTGGAACTCACCTCCCGTCCCCCAAGGTCTTTTGTTTGCTGTTCGGTCTCCCAGATACCTTCAAAGAGGCGTCTGATGGACGAGGCTATTCGGCACCTTCTTTCCATCAGGGCCATTCAGAGAGTTCCTCGGGAGCAACAGGGTAGGGGCTTCTACTCTGTTCTCTTCGTGGTCCCAAGGCCTCGGGGGGCTGTAGGGCGATCCTGGATTTGAAACGTCTAAATTCGTTTATTAGGTACCGTAAGTTTAAAATGCACACCCTTTCTTCCATTTTGGCTTCTCTCCGGCCAGGCGACTTCATGGCGTCTTTGGATCTCATGGAGGCTTATCTCCACATCCCCATAATTCGGCGGCATCGGCAATTCCTCCACTTTTGCTATCACAAGGAGCATTTCCAGTATCGGGCTCTTCCCTTTGGACTGTCTTCCGCCCCCAGGGTATTCATGAAGGTGTTGGCCGCCCTCGCTGCTCACCTTCGATCAACACCAATTCACATCCAGTGCTACCTGGATGACATTTTAGTCCATGCTTCCTCCAGGGAGCTTGCGCTCGAACACCTGCGCATTACCATGACTGCCCTACAACAGCATGGCTTCTCCATTAATATGGCAAAAAGCCACCTGTCTCCGACCACTTCCCTCCTCCATTTGGGAGCATTAATTGACTCAGTTCAGTGTCAGGTCTTCCTCTCCCCGGATCGTCAGGCCAGCATTAGAAATCTGGTTCTCCAGGTTCAGAGTGAGGTCAGGGTTCCCATTTTCCTTTTGGCAACCTTGCTTGGTAAAATGATTTCCTGCATTGCCATAGTTCCATGGGCCCGCCTCCATTCCCGGGAACTACAGTGGTTCCTTTTGCCTCTCCAGAAAGCAGGGCTCGGTACTTCGTCCCTCAAGGTCCTGGTTCCGCCTCCGATTCTCCGCTCGCTGTCCTGGTGGATTTCCTCGGCCATCTCAAGAGGTTCTCTCTTCAGGGTGGACCACAGAGTAGTGGTGACGACCGATGCCAGCCTGTCGGGCTGGGGGGCTCACAGCCAGGGCGTGATGGCTCAAGGTCAGTGGTCAAGAGCGGAAGCCAAACACTCGATCAATTGGTTGGAACTCCGGGCGGTCTTCCTAGCCCTGAGGCGGTTCCACCGTCAGATTTCGGGACACAATGTACTGTTGCTGACGGACAACATTGCGACCAAGGCGCACGTCAACCGCCAAGGGGGAACACGTTCCAGATCCCTTCTCACGGAGGCATTGCGACTGGGTCTTTGGGCGGAGAGGCACCTGATGTCGCTCTCCACGGATCACATCTCAGGGATCTCCAACATCCAAGCGGATTGGCTCTCCCGGGCCAGAGTGGATCAGGCGGAATGGCGCCTTCACCCTTCCCTCTTTCTACAGATTTCGCAACGGTTCGGTCATCCACTGGTTGATCTCTTTGCGACGCCTCTCAACGCTCATCTCCCACGGTTCTTTTCCCGGTTCAGGTCCCAGGGAGCAGAAGGGGTGGACGCTCTCAGATGCGACTGGCCTCCAGGTCTGCTTTACGCCTTTCCACCTCTTCCGGTCATCCCAGGCCTGATCCAGAAGATTCTGCGGGAACGGGCAGAGGTGATCTTGCTGGCTCCTCATTGGCCTCGCCGGACCTGGTTTGCAGACCTCCAGGCTCTATCCGTCGCCCCCCCATGGCGGTTGCCTCCCGTGGAGGATATGCTCATCCAGGGGGCTCTACAGCATCCGAACCCGGCTTGGCTCCAACTAACCGCCTGGAGATTGAGCGGCGCGACCTGATCAGGCAGGATTACGACCAGGATGTCATCCTGACTATTCAGGCTTCTCGGCGTCTGTCGACCAACCGAATTTACTCGGCGACTTGGAGGAAATTCTGTTCCTGGTGCAGCTCGGAGGGTCTCTCTCCCCTCCGGATTCCTCTGCCCAAGATTCTTCGGTTTCTTCAACAGGGGTTCCAGGAAGGACTTTCTCCGAATACGCTCCGCAGGCAAGTGGCGGCGCTCTCGTCGGTCCTGTCCTGTGCTCAGATGGACACGTTGGCCCAATTCCCCACCATCCGGCGTTTCTTGAAGGGGGCCTCCAACCTTCGTCCCCCAACGATTCACAGATACCCTTCTTGGGACCTTCCTCGAGTATTGTCTTCCCTCACTGGACCTCCATATGAACCTCTACGGGAGGTCTCCTTGAAGCACCTTTCCTTTAAAGTGGCCTTTTTGGTGGCCATCACGTCCGCTCGGCGGATATCCGAGATTTCAGCTCTTTCAGCGAGGGGGGACATGCATCTTCCATGCGGACACGGTGGTTCTTCGCCTTGACCCTACCTTCCTTCCCAAGGTGAACTCTGTTTTCCATCGGTCTCAAGAACTCGTGCTTCCGTCTTTTTGCACCAGGCCAACTCATCAGCGGGACCGCCGTTGGCATTCCCTGGATGTTCGCCGGGCTCTCAAAGTATACATTGACAGGACTCAGTCGTTCCGAAAGATGGAAGCGCTGTTTGTGGCCTTCCACCCTCGCTCTCTGGGTTCCAAGGTCTCATCTTCTACCATTGGTCGCTGGATCAGAAGTACGATCGCGACAGCATACGACCTGGCGGCATTACCCAGGCCTTCAAGAATTACGGCTCATTCCACTTGTAATGCCGCCACTTCAGCCACATGGGCTACACAGGCATCTCTGGACGAGGTATGCCGGGCGGCTACCTGGGTGTCTCCTTCCCAGTTCATTAAGCACTACAAGATTGACTCTTTTGCTTCGGCAGATGCTGCATTTGGCAGGCGAGTTCTCCAACGCGTGGTGGAGAGCGTCTAGTATCTGACTTCACGTGTCAGTTCCCCCCCATGGGACTCAAGGCTTTGGTATGTCCCATCCTGAATGCTGGCTCCACCCCAGGATGGAGAATAGGCGTTGGACTTACCTGATACGCCTCTTCTCATCCGGGGGGAGCCAGCATTCAGTCCCGCCCTTGATCTGTTTTGTCCTGGGTGTGTTTCTCCTTTTCCCTTGCAGTTGGGTTTTTGTGTGGATGGGAGTCCGCCAGGTTTTTTCTTACCTGGGTTTTTAGTTTGCCACATCGAGTCTGGTTTTTTGGATTCGTCAAATCTGGGGCTAAGTAAGGCGGATCCCAATATGCTAATTAAAGAAATTAACAGACTCGGTCCTTCATTGGATTGGACGAGGACAACCCATCCTGAATGCTGGCTCCCCCCCGGATGAGAAGAGGCGTATCAGGTAAGTCCAACGCCTATTCTTTTGTACATAACAGTAAGGTTTTGCTTTCTTGTGAACTTAGCTGGTTTACCTTGGCATGAGAAGTCAAATGGAGATGATTTAACAGCTTGCTAATAAACAATGAGGTGTAATAAACAGCAGAAAATTATTAGACTATATATGATCAATGTGTTCAGTGTTTTGTTTCTTTTCAGTGATTTTGCAGAAAAAATATAGATTTTTACTGTAGCTCTGACTGAGAAATTATTTTGTTGATATAGCAAACTGACTCGGTTCAAAAATAAATTATGTGGATAAATTGGTATTCTTGTATTGTTTTTATCTTTATAAGACCTTTGTGTATCATGATGTCGTGAATTTTTTTTTTTTTTTGACTTACGGAAAATAACCCAAATAAGATTGAAAACTCTTTTCAGGCCTTTTACCATATAGTGTAATAAAATAAATATTAAGGACTTAGAGATAGTATGTAATGTAAATTAGTACAAATGTTTTAGATATATAAATAATGCTATTGTTTTTAGTATTCTGTGGAAATTCTGGAATATACAGATTTTCAAAAAGCTGTTGGTTTACTTTTAGATTGAATTGGCCCTACAAAGAGTATATGTTAATTTTTTCTAGGTCATATTTTTGGATGTGAGACTGTTTTGTGGAAGTATTTCTATATTCTAAAAATTCTCTGCCCAGCATTCTCTGGATAGCACAGTAAAATATAGGCCTTTATTCAGTAGGACCTTTGTATTTGGAGGGGAAATGCTTAGAAGTATGAGAGGGGCATGAATAATATACTGTCCGCAACTCTGTGCAACAGCTTAAACTCCTTTCCTGGTAGGGCATGACTGCCCTTCCTAATTTCTGTATGCTCTAAGGGAATTATGACTCTGCTTAAGGATTTGCGGATAAGAATTATGTTCATGGTCCCTTATTCAAAATATAAAAACAGACATTTTCCTACATTTATTTATTCTACTTGTTTATTGCCAAATCAATATAGACTCATGCCGATTTATAGGGCAATCGACAAAAATATTCATAACAGTTAAAAATGTTTACAGTAAACCTAAATAAATTAAAGCAACTAAAAATTAATGAAAATTACAACACAAGCATAAGTTATAATAATGATAATAAGGAATAGCTAAATCATAAAAAAAAATTCAAAACAATTTCCATAAATCAGTTAATTCAAAGTCAACTAAATTCAAGGTAGTAAGAAAATTCATTCTTTGGAAAGCTCCATCTTCAATAGCTTCTGCAATGTTAGAAGGAATGGAGCATATTCTAAGAGAGGGTATTCCAGAAAGCCAGAGCAGCAATTGAGAACCAGCTCTCAATGATTCTGGACAGCACACAATGATGAAGCAAAGAAATTGCAATAAAATCAGTAAAAGATAGATAAAACATGTGAGTGCAATGAAATGAGAGAGATCTCTCTCTCTCACTAAAGGCATCTGTAAAGAGCCAGGTCTTTACAGCTCTTCTAAACCTCAGCAGAATGGTGGCTATCTGGATCTTGGGGAGAACCTCATTCCAGAATGCAGATTCTGCTACAGTAAAGGTGCACTTCCACTGTTTCCATAGATTACAGGTAATTCTCAATTTATGACTAGTCATTTAACATCTGTTCACAATGTCTGTGGAGATTCTCAGTCATCCAGGTCCAGAAAGTCCAGTTGCCTCTTTCAAAAGCACTTTTGGGACAATTGTTCACAATCATGATTGCCTCAGAACAGGTGCTTTATGGACCATAAAGCACTTCCAGCTATCATAAAACATTGCACTGCAGACCCAGTCACATGACTGCATTTTGGGCACTTGGAAACCTGCTCACATTTATGATTGATTGCCAAGTGCCTTGCAATCAAGTGATCACCATTTGCAATCTCCTCTGCCAGCTTCTGTGGAAAGTCAATGAGGATGCTGGCAGGGAAGGTTGCAAGCCGAGGGAATATTGGATTTGAGGTCCATTTTCTCAGCATGCTGAGACACTTTTCTTCCCCTCTGTTCAGGCAAAGGAAATCCTCCTGCGGACTGAAGGAACAGAGCTCAAATCTGGCAAAAATGCTAGCGAATGCCATAGTTCTGGGAGGTTTAGAACACTTGGGTTCACTTGTGTTTTCTCCTCTGGAGGAGAAAATGCTATCAAACACCATTGTTCTGAAAGACCTAAGTCCTCTCCCTAGCACTCCATTTAACAACAATATCCAGGATTGCTTTCGTTGAGTGAAGCAATCACATGGCATCTTGCTTAACAACTGCTCTGCTTAACAGCCAAGATTCCGGACCCAACTGTGGTTGTAAGTGGAGGACTACCTGTACATTGTTTAATCAAAGGAGTCTGGGAGTGTACCAACCCCATAGAATTGACTTGGCTGAGCAGATGTTATGGAAGATGAGTGATCCATCAAGTAGCCTGGCCCTATGCTATGTAGGGCTTTATAGGTAACAACCAGCAGCTTGAATCACACACAGAAGGAACCTGGCAGCTAGTGCAGCTCACGAAGTAGAGTGTGTTATATAAGCATATTGAAACATTATTGCTTGTGCCACTGCATTCTGAACCACTAAAACCTTCTGGGCAGCCCCATGTAGAGTGCATTGCACTTGTGGATATGAGTGACTGCCTAAAGAGTTCCTCAATCTAGAAAAGGGCGCAACTGGTACACCAGATCAAATTATGAAAAGGGCTTCCAGCCACAGTTAACACTTGCTTTTCAAGCAGGAGCTGCAAATTGCATGCCAGACTTGAAGGGGGAAGTGCTACCCAATCCAAGGTCCAAGATGAAATATCCACCCAAAGATTTGGGTGGCTACTCAGTGTTGGTGGGATTGAGTTGTAGACAGTTCCTCCTCATCCAAACCCACAAAGCCTCTAGGCACTAAAACAGAACCTTGGCAGCCTCACTTGGCTGGCTCAGGGTCAAAAAATATAATTGGTAACATCAGCATACTGATGACCAGCAGTTGACTAGTTGGAGGGTGTTGGTTTGGGGGAAGAGAACTTTTTTAGGTCTTTTTTGTGTGGGTGGTCTAAGATTCTACTCTCTCACCCATCTTTTTCAAGTTGTAAGCCCTCTCTAAGTAGTTTACAAGTCAGCATATTGCCCCCTACAATCTGGGTCCTCATTTTACTGACCTCAGAAGGACGGAAGAGTCAACCTTGAGCTGTTCAGAATCGAACTTCTATAGCAGTGATGGCGAACCTTTTCTGGACCGAGTGCCCAAAGCGCACATGTGTGTGTGAATGCGTGTGTGCATGTCCGAACCCCCAAAATGCAATGCGTGCGTCCCCATGCATGCGCCCCACCCCCGTGCATGCGTGCATGCCCCCCGCACACACACCCGCCCCCTGTGTATGCACATGTGCCCTCCCGTGCGTGCATGCATGCCCCCGCACATTCCCCCCACGCATTCGCACGCAGCCCCCACGCATGTGCCCCACCCCCACGCATGCACGGCAGAGACCTGAAGACCAGCTGGCCGGCGGGAGGTGCGTGCGTATGTGTGGTGGAGCTGAACTGGGACGATGGCTCACGTGCCATCAGAGAGGGCGCTGCATGCCACAGGTTTGCCATCATGGTTCTAGAGTGAGATGTGAGTTAGCCTGCAGTACTGCATTCTAACCACTCTGCCACCATGGCATTGACAGAATCTGTCAGTGGCAAACCATTTCCATATTCTTGCCAAAATAATTTTATTTATTTATTTATTTATCCCACCCTTATTATTTTATAAATAGCTCAAGGCGGTGAGCATTACTAATGCCCTTTCCTCCTCCTATTTTCCCCCAACAACAACCCTGTGAAGTGAATTTGTCTGAGAGAGAATAACTTGACCCAAAATCACCCAGCTGCCTTTCATGTCTCAGGTGAGACTAGAACTCACAGCCTCGTAGTTTCTAACCTGATGTTTAACTACTAGACCAAACTGGCTCTCTGATTGAATGGTAATGTCTGTGTAATCAGCAGGAATCAAGCTTTTTAATATTTTTTTATCGCTTGAAAAGAATCTAAAGGCAATTTTCAGTAGTCTTAATGCTTTACTTTAAGAGGGTGAATTTTTGTATTTTTAAATTTTCTAGTTGTATGACATTTCTAAAATGACAGATGAGATGGACTAGAAAAGAAAATTTGCTGTTGAAGCAATTTGTGTTGCAGTTCCCAACAAGTTGTGTTATGTGATATCTTGTGAACCATTCCCTTATTTTTGGCATTATTTTGAAATCTAGAATATTGCATCCAAATTTTATTTTGGTTTTAACTTTAAAATGGAACTGTGGAAGGGTTTTGTTTTTCAGACTAGCAGTGCTATAAAGGGAATATTTTAACACAGTCCCTTTTTGCTATTTATATGTGATACTGGGGAGGAATACAACTTTTAGCCAAGTGATTATTAGGACTTCCGCTATGTGAAATTGCTGAAGCAAGTCTTCTAGGTCTGTAAAATGTTAATACTTTTCTTGCAAACATTAGTAAAAAAAATGTTACAATTAAAAATATTTTAAGCATGCATTTGGAATGTTCTATCATGGCCATGTCAACAAATCCATTTATGGTCAGCGGATAGTAGATTATGTTAGTTTGTTACACCAACAATTTCTGAAATTGTATAGACTTTTAATAAGTAAGTTATATTATGTAAAGTGATCAATATTTTTCTGTTTTTCAGGCAAGCCTTTCACATCTAAGGTGAAGCAGATGCGATTGCATAAAGATGACTTTGAAATATTGAAGGTGATTGGCCGAGGTGCCTTTGGGGAGGTAAGATTTAGAAACTGTATGTTTTTGCACCATCTGTAGTAAAAATTTACTAATACTGTAGAAACACAATACATATAATTAAATTGCAGAAGACATCTTTGAGGTTTCTGATATTATACAGTACGTAGTGTGTCATTAGATTTAATGATACATTTGCCTTTTAATGCTATAGTTTGTCTTTTGCATTATACCAATGCCATTTGTCTTTTATATTTGTTAATTTTTAAGGGATTGATAGGTCAAAAATCATATGTGATGGTAACCAACTATACATTATATGATTGAGAAGATCACATACTATGAGATTGTATTATTCAGAAAGTTCCACCTTACAAAGAGTTTTTGAGTTTGTACCTGTTTAGTAGGTTGTGATTTTATAAAGGAAGTAAAAAGGCATTACCATCTCTCAAGTATCTGTCAGAAAAGTTACTGTTAGTGATGAACACAAAGTGCCAATTAATGGATGGTGTTTTGTGGCCAAAGGACCGCAAGAATGAGCTGAAAATTACTTCCTTAATATCCAGAGTTCTCACCTGACCATAATAGGTGAGCTGCCAGTTCACCTTCCTCTTTAACCTTTTCTCTTTTCCCTTAGAGGTCAGAATGGGGATAATTTCTCCATTCAGTCTGCATCTTCCTTCCAAAGCTAACCAATGTCAATTTTACATCAGTCAGTGAAAGAGCATATGCTCCTTGCCTCCTAGCGTGATACCTTCTAGATTCTGATATTAGTGCTACTTTGGCTCCTTGATGTCTGTCTGCTGTAGTAATACATTGGCCAGAGTTGTTGTAAATGGCTTCCTTGATGTTACAAGATATCTGTTATTTGAGGTGCAGTAGAAAGTAAGGAATATGACCTTGATGGATATATACAGAAACCAGCCCACTAGGCCAAAGAGGCTGAAGCACATTTTTTAAAGTCCAGAATAATGAGATAACTCTGAGAAGCAGCTGAAGTATATGCATCTCTGAGTCACTGAAGTATAAGAAGAACGAGGAGGTCCAGCACAATCAGGCTTGCAAACTTCTGTTATTATAGCTAATCTCAATAGAAATAGTTTTAGCCTACCTGTAGAGTTGATTTCCAGGCCTGATCAGTCTGGATCAGGGCAAGGTTATTACTAATTTCTTACTGTCTGTACAATATCTATATTGCTTAGTATGGTATCCTCAGCTTTTTATGAAATACTAGTAATTTTAACTCAGAAATAATATTCTGCTTCCTAAAGGTAGAAAAGACAAACAGAGTATTCAAGAAGTTGAACTCCTTTGCTGTGAGGAATGTACATTACAGGTAGTCCTCGAGTTATGAATGTAATGGAGTCTGCCAACCTGAGGATTCATTGGAGTGAATCACGTAAAGTGAACGTGAAAACTCCCTGCTTTTGCCCACACGTTCGCTAATCAAATGCACAAGTCGTTAAGTGCACGAGGTATCTCAGCGTAGGGAAGGCCATGGGGGGGCCTAGTGATGGAACAGGCCACCCAAGGATTCCCTCGACCCACTGAGATATCTTATGCTCCTCACAATTGCTTTCCCCCCATCCTGCCGTGCCAGGTCTTACTTACTTGCAAAGATCTAGCGAGCTGTCTCCTCTCTGCCATGATTTCTTTGCATGCTCCCGGAACTCCAAAAGTGGAGCAGTGAGAGCAGAGGGAGAGCAGGATGACTGCGCCCTGCTCAGCTTGCGATCTCCCTCTAGGCTCTGATTGTGTTTGCAAAAAGCCCTTGCCGCGTCCCTCCCGTTCTCTGTTTTTGACGGCAAGGGCTTTTTGCAAAGACAATCAGAGCCTAGAGGGACACAATCTCCCTGTAGGCTTCAGCAAGCCTTTGCAAAAAACTTTTGCCGGCAAGAATGGAGCCCGGGAGGGACGCGCCAGCCCTTCCAGGGCTCCGTTCTTGCCACCAAAGACTTTTTGCAATGACAACCGGAGCCTACAGGGATGCAATCCCTCGCCTCTGCAGACTTCGGCAATGAAACGGCAAATGGAGGGAAGGCCTGAAGCATCGAAGCCTTCCCTCTGTTTGCAAAGCCTTTTACCACAGATCTCATCCAGGCCTAAAGTAGTGCAAGATCATGTAAGATCAGTACATGAGATATCGCGCTACTGATCTCGCATGATCTCACGGTGCTTTAGGTCTCTGTTCTCTGAGAATGCACCGAAAGCCTGAAGCAACAAAGCAGGCAAAGAAACCATGGCAGAGAGAAGACAACTTGTTAGGTCTTCACAAGGCCCAGTGCTTGTGGAGACCTGGCGGGAGGGGAATAGGCAGGGCGAATGTTGCAGTGCCTCTACGGTCATTCATAAGGGTGAACGACTGCTGTGGTGCTGCAACATTTGTAACTTCGGGACTGTGTCATAAGTACTTGGGGGGGTTAATGTTGTAACTTCAAACGGTCGCTAAGTGAACTGTCATAACTCGAGGATTATCTGTATTTGAAAGTTTTGTTTCACTGTAAAATAGTGTATCACCGTTCCGAGTTTGGCCAGCAAAGGAAGAGACCACACTGAGGGGTTCAACAGAAATCTTTACTGGACTTGGCTCAACATGCAGTGACTACAAAAACAAAAACGTCCAAGAGTTGGTGTTGTCACAGTGGTTTGCAAATCATATTAGATGATTGTGTTTTATCTCTACATATATATCAGTAATTATTTAAGCAATTTGGATAGCTAATATGTATTAGTTGAATTGCTGGATTAAGATTAGGGAGACCTAGGTTTATACCCACCCATTGAAGCTAACTGGATGACATATATTCAGTTATAATTTCTCACCTCAGAGTAACTCATAAGTCTATTTTTCTGATTGCCTATTGCTGTGTGGGAAAAGACAGGATATAATCCAACAAAATTTACTTCGATAAAATATGCTGATAGCATCTGTTTAGGCCTAGCTTTCCTTCTGAGAACATGTACTTGAATTCTTAGTTACCACATAAAATCTATGTTTTTAAGATCAGCATTTTGTTTATTTTCCTCTTGATACAAGCCTTGATTTCTGAAACTATATACTCAGGTTTGGCAAAAATTCAGTTAACAATATAGTTGTCCCTACTATTTTTTTAAATAAAAACATTGATGTTAACTTCTAGATTGTTTCCAAAAAGTCATTTGAAGAATTCTAAGGAACTATGAAAAAAAATGAGTAAGACTTTGCTACACTCCCTCTATAATTATGTGCCTCCCTAAAAATAATCTATAATCTAACAGCAGCACAAACTTCAACTGAAAAACCTTAAGGTATTGCTTTCAAGCTGATTCCAAGATCAAATAAAGTTTGCTTTGGAGATATAAGAAAAATGTATAAATGGTTAGTGAGGGAATGAATTCTGATTTTTAAACATTATTCTTGTAACTTTCATTCTGCATACATGGATATAGTTTACAGGGAAAGTAAGTCTACTGTACAGGAACGGAACCTTTTCTTAATTTAGAATATAGACTGCATGCAGCTGTCCAGTTTTTCATCACTTTAGTTCAAGGCAAGGACAGTTTGTGCTAGTCTGGATAGACAATGCATATCTGCTACTGTTCGTGCCAAATGAATGCAAAACGGCTAATACTCTGGTTACTTCCTACATTTAAAAAAAAATCCTACACAAGAAGTTATAGGGATCTGTTAGATTTCTTTCCCCCTCAGATATCTTCATCCATTAAAATATTTGAAGAAGGAAAGGCAAGTATGTTGATGTATAAATACACAAGAGACCTAACTTAGTAAAGAAGGAGAAATCGTTTGACAGCAAGCCAGATGGCAATAACTATTTGTGGGAAATATGGAAGAAGAATTTTGCCTTTTCCTTTTCCTTCAAACCAAAACCAAAATGTTTATATCAGCACATACCACAGATTTTTAGCAGGCTATTCATGGAGAAAAACACACTTCTAAAAACATTAAATATTCAGTTTTAATAAATCACAGTGGCAGACTTTTTTGAGAGGCCAGGGAAAGTATGTGGTTATCACTTTACATTTCTATTCTATTTGCTGTTTCAGCTATCGTGTGTGTGTGTGTGTGTGTGTGTGTGTGTGTGTGTGTGTGTGTTTGTTTAATAGTGATGTAGATACAGTTTCCAGTTGAGAGAAAACAAAATTTGAACTAACCCATTTTGAAATACCTTGTGTTAATATGCATTATATATTAATTGTTCCAGATAGGAGCATTTTATGATTTATTTGTAGGATTTATCCACTATCATGATCCACTATCACACCTCTCATTCCTCTCCTGTGAACATGGGAGTCATGAGAATTATGTTTCTTTCAGCTTCTTAGAGATGGATGCTATTATTATAGCATTTTATATTCTATAGAGGCCAGTACTACCGTTTGGGCGAAGATGTCCAAAACTACATGGCTGGGATCTGTTTAATTCGATTGTTTAATAATGGACACTCAAAAATACTTGGCTTTTTTTTTCTTGCAGTGTTTAATAGTATATGTTAAAATTGTGGAAAAAGACCCAAAGAAAGGTTAGGGTTAATTGATTACTAGTTCTAGATCAAAGCTTTAAGCTAATAAGATTAGTAGCTACTAAGAATTACAGTAGGTATTTAAGCTAATAAGAAATCTCACAAGACGTAAGGTTTCTGTACATTTGGGGGGGGGGGAAGGGGAAGATTGCAAGCATGATAGTCAGCTTTGTTCTATGTGCGTGATATATATTGATTGAAGCACGCACAATTATGGATGAAATTTCTTGAACAATACAATTGAAAAAACTGGTTCATACTGGTCATGACTTTTGCCTCCATAGGGAAATCAGTTAATGTCTTAATTACAGTTTCAAAGTTGTGCTTATGTCAGTAGTATGACCATTAGTTTCTAATGATGTATAGGAACAAATATCCGTGTAGGGGCTACTAAGTTAAATTATTATAATTCTAAATTAATAATCTCTATATAAATTAAGATTTCCTGTTCTCCAGTTATAATGGTTGCTGTTAAGAGGCATTCCTACCTTCTAGTTGTGGATTTGGTCATATAAGCTATGATTTCACGAATTTGAGGTGTAGAAATAATTTCTATTTTTTACAATTTATTGCATCTCTGTAATTGAGTATTTGTCATGCTCAGTGTGAAAGTGCTCATCATGCAGAGACTGAGTTATGTTGATTCACAATGTTGTTTTGCTCTATGCCAGTAGTTTAAGCAACAAAAGCATGGATAGTACCAATGGGGAGAAGAAAAGGAATTCAAAAGGCAATTTTAGATACCTTTTTAGTCATTTTAACCATCTTGGTTATTTTGATTACCTTAGTTATTTTACAATATTGTTGAGAGATTCTACTCTTTTTATGTTGATTAAATACTTTTCTATATTGTCTACCACCTACTATCTTCAAGATTTGAATAATTTATAAATGCCAGTTATGTGCTTCCCATTCAAAAATATAGGATGCTATGAGCCATCATTCATACGCTGCTACTGTGACAACCAAAAACAGTTGGCCCTGGAATTAACAACAAAGCAAAGCCTTGAACAAGTGACAGGCTCTGGTTTCCCTTTGAAGTCCTGATGACCTGAATACAGAATTGCCCAGTTCAGCCACGCATGACTGAGGAAACTTCTATTATTTTATCAATTATTTTTATTTTTATTATCATTTCATACAAATTTATTATTTAAGGGGAATCACAGTACCATAGTTTTAGACCCTTCTGAAAATGAAATACCGTGTTTCCCCGAAAATAAGACATGTCCCGATAATAAGCCCAACAGGGCTTTTCGGGACATGCGTTGAAATAAGCCACCCCCCGAAAATAAGCCCCCCCATTACTTTCCGGGGGGAAAGGGGGGGCATGCCGGGAGGCGCTCTTTTTGCTGCGGGCACTTTTTTGGCCGGGAGAGCGAGAGCAAGTGAGAGTCGAGGGCACGCACACCCCACGAGACTGCTCGGCTCCTCTGGGCTCTGCCTCTGCCAGCGTTTTCAAACGCGCTCCTGCCTCCGAGGAAGAAAAGGGGAGCCTTGATGGCTGCCTCGCCGCCCCATCTCAGGCAGGAGCGCGTCACAACGCTGGCAGAGGCAGAGCCTGCCAGCGTGCGCTCCTGCCTCCGAGGAAGAGAAGGGGAGCCTTGATGCCTGCCTCGCCGCCCCATCGCAGGCAGGAGCACTTCAAAACGCTGGCAGAGGCAGAGCCCAGAGGACCCGAGGCAGTCCCGCAGTCCCGTGGCCAGATTCAGTGTGCCGGACGCACCACTGCCGCTCGGGAGAAGAAGAGAGAGAGGAGGCATTGTGAGAGAGCCCATGTCTCATGT
>QLTV01000548.1:519789-561893 GCA_003457575.1 Thermophis baileyi
GGGGTGATCGCTCACTCTACCAGGAGCGCCGCTGCTACGGCTGCCTGGTCAACCCAGGCCTCCCTGGAAGACATCTGCAGAGCGGCCACCTGGGCATCTCCTACGCCGTTTATTCGGCATTACCGGCTGGACGTGTTTGCCTCAGCTGAGGCATCCTTCGGCAGGAGAGTACTCCAGCAGGTTCTCCGCGCACCGACAGATCCAGCCCCAACGGAGACCCGCCCTTAGGACTTCCAGCTTTGGTATGTCCCATTCCTGGCCTATCCTGCAACCTCACTGGAGAAGGAGCGTTGGTCCTACCTGAACGCCTTTTCTCAGTGTAGGTTGCAGGATAGGCCAGTCCCACCCTGGCATGACCGTTGGGTCTGGATCCTGGAGGGTGGGGTCAGGGCACCTAACCTCTGGATAAAGTTGTGTTGTTACAGCTGCGCCTTCGTCGATAACTGGAGCAGAGAGAGAGGCAACGGGGCGTGGCTATGAAAATTATGACTCAGTCTCTAGGCAGAAGGATGAAGTCATCACCCATTCCTGGCCTATCCTGCAACCTACACTGAGAAAAGGCGTTCAGGTAGGACCAACGCTCCTTCAGCTTCAGTTGAAGCTTGTTGTTCCTCATCTAGGCCCCCACTTTCCTGTTTTTGTTTACAAATACACACTTATACAAACAGTTATGGAATTTAGCTTTTTTTTCCCAAGCTTAATGAAAAAGCAGCAGACAAGGAATGCAAACCAAACAGTTTCTGAAAGAAGCTTTTCCTGATTAGTTTTGCTTTTAACAGGAGCACACAGAAGAATAGTAAAAATTCAGTCCAAGGTTCCAGGAGCCAGGTCAAGGATGTCGGCCAATCCAGATGTCAGAATTCCATCAGCAGTATCCATATAACTATAACACAAGAGCCAGAGATGAGGCAAGAACAAAGGATCATGGATCAGTGCTGTTTCTTAAATCAGGATTGTGTTGACTTTTTTGGCAGCTGCATCACTGATCATGCTGACCAGCCTCAGGTGATTCTTGACTTTGTGTCTCCTGAATTGGATGTTCCATAGGTTCAGCTGGAGCAGCTTATAGATCAAATAATAGCATTAAATGATATTTTTATTGTTTGTTGAACTATATCAAGAATATCACTTGTCCTGAAATGCAGAAATAATTACAATTGGTGTATAGATATGAGCTGGCAACTCAAAGTGCTTAAAACTCCCTGAAATATTAGAATATTAGATGTGCATTTTAGAAAATCATAAGACTATAGTAACTATTTATAAACTGTTTGTTAGAATGCACTAAATTAGATGTACAAGAAAATAAGGCATCAATGTCAATCATTTTGGAATCTACTATACAGTTTTTAGACATATCTTTTTAGGAGGAAATAGAAGGGGCAGAAAATTCTTACATCAAATAATATTGGCTCTTCTTGGATGAAGACAAAGAAGAAATATCCCAGTTGTACTTACATAAGTTATATTACTGGAGCTGCATTAGTTAAGGCAAGAAAGCCTGAAAAAAATTAACAGTGTATTTGGTAGGATTGAATCAAGGTAAAATTGCTGTTCAATCAAGCTTTATCTGACAATGTATATTTGACTATAAATTAGAATCTTTGAACTGTGCTCAGTACACGGCCTTAATTAATCCTTTGGAGGGGAGACGCGGAGCAACTGATTTATATTATCCATAATTCTTTCTGCAGCTGAAGGCTTTGATGGTATTTTCTCTATTTATTGTAAAGTAGAAGCACTGTATTTTCAGCTTTATTTTTCTAATCCTGATTATAATTACTTGTCTCCTGTTGATTTTTGCATGTGTTCGTTTTCAAATATTTGTACCATGTTTATTTAGAGATTGAAGCTTAGTAAATAAGAAAAAGGAAATGGCTAAAAAATGATACTGTTATTCTTGTGTTTGGGCATCTTATCAGAAAGTTGATTAAAGTGCAGCAAAACGGTCAGACACAAAATTACTAGGACATAAAGACCCTCTATGTATAAGCTCTGCATAACTAGACTCTCACTCCCCCCTCCTTTTTTTTAAGCTTATTCGAGGTTGTCTTTTCTAATTTTTAAAACATTTTTTTAAGTTTAAACATTATTTTGTTTTGTGTATGCACATTTCTAGAAAAATAAATAAAATGACTGCTTTCATAGAACAAAATGTAAATCTTTTAAATAACTAAATATATTAGTTACAAATATACTTTAATATTCCATTGTTAAGAAACCTTCAGTTAAATGTTAATTAATTACATGAATACATTATAATAAAATGTAATGTAACATAATCTGTTTTGCTTATGAGAAATGTGTACTTTTGAGGCTTCCCACCATTTTCCCCTTTTCTCTTTTTTATATTGAATAAAAATAAAATAAGCTCACTTTCGCAGTCACATCTCTCTGTGTGGGTACTGTATTCTGTTTTGTATGTGTCTTTGACATGTCAGAGTATCATAAAACATTAAAAGACAATTTATCATCAAAGTATGAACTTGTTATTTGAGCTCAAGCTTGGACTAGAAGCTAATATATTAAATACTTCTTTGGAATAACTAGGTTTGTTATCCTCAGAATTGAGTTTTACTAAAACAAGAAAAATTATCAATGTTGTATTTAGAATAAAAGTTCCCCATGTTCGCCCCCCCCCCCCCCGGTCCTTTTTTTTAAACGTTTTATTTTATTTTTTTAATAGCAATTATTTTAAAGAGAAGCCTTGTCCCCATGTTCGCCCCCCCCCCCCGGTCACTTATTTTAAGACTTTACATTATATTTATTGAAAGGCAATTATTGAAAAGACAGCTATGCCTGTGGCAATGCTTTCACTAAAAATCTCCCTACATACCATTGTCACCATGTGTCTTTTGCTTCCACACATATAATTTTGTGCACAGAAATCCAGATGGGCAAAGGAATTAAGAGCCTTTTCACAAGGTTTATGTTTAATGGAGACAGCAGGAGCCACAGACGGATTGTCCTCTTAAGTTGTATAGCTGTACAACAAGTTTCAATTGGCAGTTACCTGGATTAAGGTCGGATTTGGTTTGGCTTGGGCCTAGTTTTGAACCTGCTCGGGCTGTCTTGGAGGCTGAAGTAATGGGCCAGATGATGGGCCATGCTTGTTACTCTGGCTGTGCTAACCATGTTTGCCATGCCTTTGGGCCTGGTGCCGACTGCGCTTACTGTTTCTATGGCCACTCTGTGTAGTGTATTCTCTTTGCTGTTGGCATTTCTCCTCCAATGGATTTTTTTCCTTTGTAGAGTTTGCTGGCAGCTGTATTAGAAGGCTGGTTGGAGGGCCTTGGCATGGAGGACTGGGCATTTGCGGCTGGTTAACAATGCTAAGGGACACTTATAGCATGCCAATAATGGAGGCATTTGCTTAATTGAGTTCTTTTTATCTAATTTTAGGATTTTTGTGGGGAACAAATGAATTTTTCAGTCATATTTGTGCAGAAAGGTCAGGAGGGTTCACAAAATTTTAAGCTACACTATATAGGAAAAATGTTAAAAATTGTAATATATTCTGTCTGTTTTGGTGAAACACAAATATTGCACCATGCTGATATACAGGTAGTCCTTAACGTATGACTGTAATTGAGTCGGAATTGTACTCCTAAGTCATGGCGGACATTAAATAGGTCATCACGTGATTGCACACGATGTTATGACCTTTTTTGCAGTGGTCATTAAGTGAAGACTGTGGTTGTTAAGTTAGCACAGAGGTTGTTAAACTGGTCCATTTTCCCCAGAGGGCTTTTTTGCCAGAAATCAGAAGTAAACACTGGAAACTGGCAAAAGCCACCAAAAATCATGGTCATTTGATTGCAGGATGCTGCACACAGCTGTAAATGCAAAATGGTTGTCATATACCCAAAATGTGATCATCTGATTGAGGATGTGTGGCCATCAGAACTTCAAAAATGGGTTGTAAGTAGCTCTGGGGAGGTCCGTCATAACTTCAAATGATTGCTAAACAACTAGTCATTAAGTGAGCACTACCTGTATTTCTTTATAACTAAAATAAATTGTGGGATTATAAATGCATCAGCAGTGGCGTTCTGAGAAATTAATATTTTATGCTCACTTTTTAAAAAAATTAATTTAATTTTTGCAGGTTGCTGTTGTGAAATTAAGAAATGCAGATAAAGTATTTGCCATGAAAATCTTAAATAAATGGGAAATGCTGAAAAGAGCAGAGGTAAGACTCAAGGAATGGTCAAGTGGCTATTAAGTTTGTGACTTTTTTCTCTTTTAATTAGAATCTAACAAGCTTGAAAGAAAAAACCCAGATTATTTCTAAATGCAATATATCTTGAAAGAGTATGAAATATTACAATATGTTGCTGTCATAGTTTTCATTTTCATAATTTGTTTCTGTTGAATGGTCTATATTAATCACCTTGTAAAACAGATTTATTATTCTTCTGCCCTGTTTTGGTTTTTTAGATTTTTTTTTTTTTTTGCTATGGGGCTTTTTTATATAGAATTTGAATCCAAAACATTTTATTATTTTAGATTTTTTTTTTTTTTGCTATGGGGCTTTTTTATATAGAATTAGAATCCAAAACATGTGATTATTCATCTTAGAAACATTCAAATAGTTGTTTGATCACAGGACAACATGCAGATTAAATTTCCAATAAATCCCTTCTGTTTTTAGAACCACTTGCCATAAAGGTTTGCATACACCAAATTTGGGCATCCATTTTTGTCTGTTTGGTTCATGCTGTTGGATTAGAATCATCTGCACAGTGTCCAATAGATGATTGACAAAGTCAGCTTTTTGACAAGAAATTAAATGCTTACTGTATTCCTACCTACTTTTTTGATGCTGCCAAATCTGTTTGGGAAGACAGCGATCACTTACTTACTGACCTTTGCCCCTTGTAGTGGTTTAAATCAAGATGGAAAATCACATTAAATGATTAAAGATGTTTGATACACCAAAAAAGTACTTCTGCCTAAATTGATTTAATTTTAATTAGGAAAAAACCTGTTACATTTCTTCTTCAAGTTTTTTTACATTTTTCCCCCATTTCTTTTTAGTTCTGGTGGGATTCTTAGTTGTGGGTTCTGATTGTCACTAATATTAATTCCATTATAACAGTACACTACAGATCATTCAATGAATCCAACTGTTAGTAAATTCAGAATATGTAGTCTCCTAATAATTGTCTTTTCTCTTATATCAAAGGTAGTAATTGAGAGATAGGAAAAATACTGTTCTGATGGTGTTTTTACTATGAATTTATTAGAATTTACTATGTGGCAACCCAGGATAGGGTGTTTTTGATCTTAGTACCCCAACTTGAGACATTAGTAAATAATTATTTACTTAGACTTTTAACTGAAACTATGTACAGTAGCTGTGTTTCATGGTTCTTGCCATTCTGGTTTTTAATATGCAGCTGTATCTTTCCAAGAACTAACGTTACACTTTCATGATTTTAAAAGTAATTTTATTATTTTAGCCACATTTTATCCTTGCTTTGGATTATCATAGTTGTAATGAAAAATTGATTTTTATATGGTAATCCTATTTCCTATATCTTCACTATTATTGTTTAAATGAAAAGAACTCTAAATGACTCTATATTTTGCTTATAATAATTATATTTATCTATCCCTTAGACAGCTTGTTTTCGAGAAGAGAGGGATGTTTTGGTGAATGGGGATAATCAGTGGATTACAACATTGCACTACGCCTTCCAGGATGAAAATTATTTAGTGAGTAATACTTAAAAGTAATATTTGAACATAATGTCTAATTTTAATTTACCTGTTTACTGATAACTAAAATAGTTAAGTGGCAAATATGCTGCTGTGCCACCATACAAGCAGTTGTTAATTGTTCCTATGAATAGACAAAGAGGTGTATTTTCTGTATTATCTGCACACAATTTCACGATGGAGAAAGCACATCGAAGCACATGACATTACTTCTAGCAGGATTTAAAAGCCACGAGTGGCCAGCTTCTCATGGCACAAGACGTTAGCCACTTGTGAAGTGCTACAGTAGTGTGACCCCCCAATTATTTTTAAAAGGTTATGTTTGAATATTATGTATGAATGTAATGACAGTGTCAAACATCTGCTCATCTTACTCCTTTTTTTAAAAAATGCTGCTGTCAAAATATATCAAATCTTAGTAATATATGATCACAAGAACTGATGGGAGTAGATTTTTTATAAATTAACTATAGGTAAATTAACTATACTTTTAAAGTTGCCTTTTTTGTATATCTTTGAACAGAAGCATGACATTTATGTCTCACTCCAATCTCTCAAGTGATTAGATATTGCTATGCTTTATTTTTGTATTTTGTGGCAGGTGACGGATAGCTATAGGGGAAGAATAAGCCATCGAATATTTTTTGTTAATAGCAAGGCACTTCTGTAGTGTTTTGCTCCAGCATTATTGCACTTCTAATATAGTCTTTCTCTAGAAAAGAAAAATATTGGGGCTGAGCAAAGGTTTTGAAAGAGGTGTTATATAATGGAGGATATACAAAGAACCTATTTCCAGAAGATTTACCCTGCCCTAATCATATTGAGAAAGCAGCTCTTGGTCTTATCCAATTTGTTATATTTAGTGCATATTTGTATTTCTATCAAAATTGTTTTCTATATTCCTAGTACCTCGTTATGGATTATTATGTTGGTGGAGATCTGCTTACCTTGCTCAGTAAGTTTGAGGATCGGTTACCTGAAGAAATGGCTCGCTTTTATTTAGCTGAAATGGTGGTAGCAATTGATTCTGTACATCAGCTACATTATGTCCACAGGTAATTATTATCAATAGATCATACTTCCCATTGTGAATTAGTCTCTGCTGTTTTAATTAAAGTGGTGTTTATAAAGAACTAAATCTTAAAACATTAGCTTAATGAGGATAATATTATCTATTAATATATAGTGCTTTTGACAGAAATTGATGAACAATTTTGCTGAAGATTTTTAACAGTATGAGCCTTTGCCAAGTCAGGTTGCAAGTCATAGCTACAGCCATATATACAAGATTTTTATTCATATTTCATTAGCTTCATTACTCTAGAATGAATACATTAGTTTGCATATATGTTTCAAACAAGTGGATTGGTAGTTTTGTGAGATAAATATGCAATTATAAATAGTCTTAAACATTCTAATAATATTCTAGTGTATTTGTATTGCTCAGCACAATATATACAAATGTGTTTTTACCATATATAATTTTTAAATATTTTCTTGGATTCCTAATATAATAATTAATTTGGATACGTACTATAAACAACCAAAAAATGAAGCTCTGATATGAATTTCGGCAACTAAATTTAGGAGAATTTTTTTTTCTTATTTTCAAGAGAGTGATTATGGTAATCTAATTTATCATGCTGATTATAGATCAGAAGGAAGAAATTGATAACCTGAAAGATTCAAGATATATTAGAAGTCTAGTTATGTACAAAATGCACAACTCTGAATATCTCTTGCCCTACTTTTTATACTGACTTCCAGGATTTTTAATTAATTGTTTTGGAAATATTTGCTGAATGAGTTTGGATAAAAGTTTGTTTGTTTGTTTGTTTGTTTGTTCGTTTTAAAGTGTCACCTTGTTCTGGATAAGTTGTATTCAGGTTCATAGCTTAAAAATTCTCCTGAATTATATTTTCTGCTGCTTTGCCCCTTTTAATTGTGCATGATTGATGATAAGGCACGATACACAAAACCTGGCAAGAAGCTACTGTAAAAACAATATAAACAAGGGAATCCATGAATATCTTGTCACAAATCTCTTTATATCCAAAATGATAGTTTTTATCACTTGGATTTCAGTTAACACAAATCATGCCAATAAAGCAAAGTTTCCCCCTCCCCAAAGATTTAAATCTACATTCCCCTCCCCCTTTTCTGAGATGTATGACTTATTTCCAGTTTATTTTATTTAATAAAGCTGTGCTAGTAGAAAGAGATGAAAAAACATATTGCCAGCTGTGCTGTTTTCTAGAGAAACAAACTGGCAGCTGCCCACTTACGGAAAAGGAAACATTTGCAGAATTATTAACTGAACTGCAGCTATAGTGTTCTGCCAGTTTCCAGGGTGGTTTCTGTTGACCTTTAAGATAAATCAAGTTCATGTTGGACATAGTATAAAATGAATTGCCAGATAGTTAGCTTTCTAATTTTCAGCCTCCATTTTGTGACCACACATTTTAAGCCACATATTAAGGTTTAAGCCACATTCAAGATAACAATGAAAATAATACTAAATTTAAGGTAATAAAAATGCAGCAAAACTAAAAAAAAAAAGCATGCATCTAGTTTTAAAATCATAATCAATAAAACTCCAAATCATAATAAAGCAACTAATCAAATTGGCTTTTAAGACCTTTCTAAAGTCCTGTAATAATGGGTTGAATAGAATAGAATAGAATAGAATAGAATAGAATAGAATAGAATAGAATAGAATAGAATAGAATAGAAATAAGCAATCAAATCATATTAGGAACCAGTCAATATAAATTGTAAGGATACAAGCAACAAAGTTACAGTCATACAGTCAGTTGTGGGAGGAGATGGGTGATGGGAACGATGAGATGATTAATAGTAGTGCAGACTTAGTAAATAGTTTGACAGTGTTGAGGGAATTATTTGTTTAGCAAAGTGATGGCGTTCGGGAAAAAACTGTTCTTGTGTCTAGTTGTTCTGGTGTGCAGTGCTCTATAGCGTCGCTTTGAGGGTAGGAGTTGAAACAGTTTGTGTCCAGGATGTGAGGGGTCTGTAAATATTTTCACAGCCCTCTTTTTGACTCGTGTCCTCAATGGAAGGCAGCTTGGTAGCAATTGTTTTTTCTGCAGTTCTATTCAGTTTAAGACTTGTCATTAGAAAATCATCAATTTAACAAAGGGAACTATGTATTCACTTTTAAACAGAGCACTG
Source organism: Thermophis baileyi (assembly GCA_003457575.1). Classification (NCBI taxonomy): domain Eukaryota; kingdom Metazoa; phylum Chordata; class Lepidosauria; order Squamata; family Dipsadidae; genus Thermophis; species Thermophis baileyi. Next base: position 528,703 of record QLTV01000548.1, read on the forward strand.
AGATTCTTTTTTTCTTAAAGTAGGCTTAACTTGCTGTTTAGTTCTAGATAGATTTTAAATTTTGAATTTTACATCTGTACAGAGCTACAAAAAGATGATTCTCATCTCTTGTTATCCAAGTAAATCTGAGTAACTTTATCTGCTAGATAACTAGAATAACTAGAGACTCGTTAGATGATCCTAATCCTCATCCCTGCCCTTCAAGAAGTGGATCACTAGATAAAAGATTGCTGGTTGGTTTTTAGTGGATGGATAAGGGTGAAAATAACTGTGTTTCACCAGTATTATCAGCATGACATAATCTCTAACATGAATTCTTAACACAAACTCAGTTGGATTTACTCTTCCTCCAGTGGCATTCTAGTCATCTCTTCAGATGTTTCAACTCTCAAAGAAGGGTACATAGATATAGGCCATATAAGAGTAATCCGATCTAAGACCCTTGCCACTGCCAATTCTGGTCAGAAAACCATACCTCAGGTGAAGAGCCCATCAGATCCTCAGAAAAAAAAACAAAAAAATACAAGAGTTCTCTTCAAGTCTTCCTGGGTCAGAGTCATCTAATAGGTTTTACTTTCCTGCAAGGAGTACAGTATATTCATGTGGAGAAGCAAAAAAGTGAACAGAATGGGACCTGAGCATGGCAAAGAACTAATGGTAATATACTTTACCTTCAGATCATATTAGAACTGCCCTGAGATAAAAACCAGACCTAATGTGTAATCTTAAACACGTATTAGTCCCTCAATAATTTTGAACAAGTCCATGTTTATCACAGTGAGCATGGTCCAGAGCAACTCCAAGCCCAACACTATCCAGGGACATGTTAACCCTCAAAACTATTGCTATCAGCAATGGAGTTTAGTAGCCCAGGTAGAAATATTGCTGTGTAGCAGGGAAGCCAGTAAGGTAGCAACAAATTGAACTGTATCCAAGGACCCAATTTCAGCTAGAGCCTCTGTTTATCTAGCACAAAGCCCCCAAAAGTCATACTAATGTCCCATCCTTCCTTCCCTACTTTTACAGCTGATGCCAAATGCAAAATCTAGATACCTCCCCCCACCGAGCCTCTCCAGATCTCAGTTATGCTAGCCAAGTTGGCTGAATTTCTCCCCAATCAAGTCATACCACACTGACATTTAATAGCAGTAGCTGGAGATTAGGGTCACCAAGGATTAAAAAAGGCTAAACCACGTGATAAACGATTGACAGAACTAGGTACAGTATGTTTAGCCTAATGAAGGGAATAATTAAGGGTGATATGATAGCAGGCTTCCAGTACTTGTGGGACTGTCACAGAGAAGATTTTATTTTCCAAAGCATGTGAGGGCAGGGCAAGAAGTAATGGTTGGAAGATCATTAAAGAGAGATCTAACCTAAGAGTTGAGGAGAAATTTCCTGACAGTGTAACAGCTTGTCTCCGGAAGTTGTGGATGCTCCATCACTGGAGGTTTTCAAGAAGAGACTGTTCAGCCATTTCTCCAACGTGGGAGAAGCCATCATTCAGGATGGGTTGTCCTCATCCACTCAGAGTGAGGACCGAGTCTGTTATTTTTGCTGGGTCCGCCCTCTTATGACCCAGATCCGACTCGGTCCTCAGAGAGGACAGACATGGATTTTTTCTCCCCTCCTGACTGACTGGCTTCTTTCACGTTAGCTTGACCTCGGATTGTTTTCTCGACCACGATTTGGATTTCCCTTAATTGGACTGATTTTTCTGGCTTGGCAAGGACTGTTAGACTCGTGAGTTTTATTCGTACGGACTTTACTGTTGCCTTCAGGAGGACCTATAGGGCGATTCATTTCATTCCGTTGGCCTCCTGCCTGCAACGTTTGGGGGGGGGGGAATTCCCGCCCCTACAGCGCCGGACAACTGATTTCTGCAGACGCTGAAGCTTCGGCTGGTGCCTTCCTCACCTTCGGCAAGCCTCCTGTATTTTATCGCGTGTCTGGCTTCTCCCCACAACGATAACGGCTCTGGAAGCCTCGGCTTCAGTATCACCGCTTGTCACCAGGCCCCTTCACGCGCTGGAGTCTAGGCTCGCGCGTATCAACTGTTTGCCTCAGATTAACAAGGCAACATGGGCGCTGGAGCCTCGGCTCGCGCCGGGAGGCAGGAGATCGGCTTCCTCCGTTTGACAAGGAAAAGTGGGCGCTGGAGCCTTGGCTCACGCCGGGAAGCAGGAGATCGGCTTCCCTCTGTACTTGTTAGAGCGCTGGAGCCTCGGCTCGCGCGGTCTCCACCGTTTTCACTGCGGGCCCGCCATTGTTAGGCCAGGAAGAACGCTGGAGCCTCGGCTCACGTGGCCTACGTTGTTAGCCCAGGAGCAGCTTCCCAGCCTTGTGTCTCCGGCTAGCCTGCTCTAATTGGCCAGTTTGGCTTCATAGAGACAGCCTCATTGGGACTCCGTCCGGAACATTCTGACTGGGCCTTTCGTACCAGACCTTGTGGGCGGCCATTTTGTTCCCCTTCACTGACAGGGTGGCCATTTTGTTCCAATACTGAGACAGGGCAGCCATTTTGCAACAGGCCAGTTCAGGGCTTTTCATACAGGGCCTTGGTTGGTAGCCATTTGCAATTGGCATTTTATCTGTTATGGCCCAACGTCAGGCGGACAAGCCGGGGGGCAAGAGGCGTCATAAAACTGACAGGCCCGTCCCTGAGGAGGCCGTTTTACCTGCGCCTCCACGGCAAAGAGAATCTTCTTCCTCTCGTTCGAGTCACGCTTCTAAGGCCACTGAACGGGTTGAACGCCGGCGTGACAAGGTGCTCAAACAAATTTGCTCCCGCGCCACTGAACAGTCTTCCCTAGTTGAGACCCGGCATGGAAATCTGCAAGGGGAGCAGCGGACAAGGCCCTCGGCTGAGGCTATGTCTTTGGATGATCCGGCCCTGTTCCGGGCCTCTACAGATCCCTGGGCGTCAGTTGGCCTCCCCCGGGCCTCCTTGCCCCAGTCGCAAGGGACTCAAGACTCCTCATCGGTCCCCTCAGCGCAAGTTGCGTCCCAGGACGCGGGACATGCGGTCTCCGCCACCCAGATCTCCTTGGACCAGGCAACTCTACAATCCATGCTAGCTGCAGCGGTGCAGCAGGGTATTGCGGCCTGCATGCACTCGGCGGGGGGTGCCCCTGCATTTGGTCAACACAGTTCGCGCAGGGGTGCCGCATTTGGGGATCGTCACCCCAGTTCCGACCATTCAGGCGATTTGGATATGGGGGACGAGGCCGAGGATCTCGAATTTGAGGGCGGGGACTACGCTCTCTCTGAGGATGAGGGCATCCCTCAGGAGCCGCCTCTCTCCTCAGCCCTGTTTCTGCCCACACTTTTTAAGTCCCTGTTGCACAAGGCCAGGGTGGCAGCTGGCATTGAGGGACCCTCTACGTCCTCAGAGGCCGTTTCCTCCCAACAGATTGACCCATTATTTACAGAGGTAACCCCAGAGGAGGACTTTGTTCCCACCCCTCCTCTATTCCTGGACACTGTCCAAAGACAATGGTGTTCTCCTGCGTCTGCTCCGGCAACCTCTTCCTTGGACCGCAAGCACTTCAATGTTGATCCGGGACTCGCCTCCCTGCTCGCGGTTCCGCGGGTGGACGCCCCGGTCCTGGCTCTCCATTCTTCTATGACTTTACCGGGCGAACCCGAGGAGATGCTTCGTCCGGAGGACAGGCGAACCGAACAGGCCCTCATCAAAATGCATCAGGCCGTTGCCTGGGCGATCAGAGCTTTGTCCTCGGTGTCTTTCTTTGCTAGGTCCTCCCTCATTTGGCTCCGGTTGGTGCAGGAGCAGATCCCGTCTTCCAACTTGCGGGCTAATTGAGAGGCAGCAAGATCTTTGCTGCCTCTCAATTCACGGCGGATGCCTCTCTCCATGCCTCCCGTTTTGCATCTAAGGCCATGGCTTCGGCGGTGGTGGCCAGATGATTGCACTGGCGGAGCCAGTGGTCAGTTGACGCACGCCACAAGTGGCGCCTGGTGTCGTCCCCCTTCCAGGGGCAGCTCCTTTTTGGACAGTCCCTCGACCCCATAGTGATCGAAACTAGGGACAAGCGTAAGGTTTTACCTTCCCTCTCTCGAAGGGGTAATTTCCATCCCTCTCCATATCCCAGGCGGCCCTTTTGGGCTGTGGACCGGACCTTCAGCTTCCCCCGGGTCTCAGGTCAGTCCGGATTTGGACAGCGCCAGCCGTCAGATAGGTCCGGGAGGGGGAGGCAGTTCAAACGCCCCTTCAGGGGAGGAGGTGGGGGTCGCTCTTTCAAGCGCTCCTGTTGAGTCCATAAACAGGGCCCCTATTGGCGGCCAGTTATCCCTTTTTTCCTCTGCTTGGGAGTGTTCTACCCAGGATAGGTGGGTCCTGGAGTCTATATCCACTGGTCTGAGGCTAGAATTTCTCTCTACTCCCCCGAGGTTTTTCGTGGCGTGTCCCGTTTCCAGGGTGCCCTCCAAGAGGGCTCTGATGGAAGAAGCAGTTCAGCACCTGCTGGACATCTCGGCCATCCAACGGGTTCCCTCGGATGAGCGGGGCCGGGGACACTACTCCATCCTCTTTGTCGTTCCCAAAGCCTCGGGGGGATACAGGGAAATTCTGGACCTCAAGCGTCTTAACCGCTATGTTAAGTACCGGTGGTTTAAGATGCACTCCCTGCAGTCTATACTAGGGGGTGTCAGGGAGGGTGATTTTCTGGCTTCCCTTGATTTGACTGAGGCCTACCTGCATATCCCAATTTGTCAGGACCATCAGCAGTACCTCCGGTTCTGCTATGCAGGTAGGCACTTCCAGTATTGGGCTCTTCCTTTTGGCCTTTCCTCGGCTCCTAGGGTCTTTACTAAGATCCTAGCCGCTGTAGCCGCCCACCTCCGGACGGTCCCCGTAAGGCTCCAGTGCTACCTGGACGATATCCTAGTCCAGGCACCTTCCGAACATCTGGCACGGCGCAATCTCCAGGTGGTTATTTCCACACTGGAGCAGCATGGTTTCTCCGTCAACTTGGAGAAGAGCCATCTTATCCCTTCCACTAACCTTCCCCACCTGGGAACTGTTATTGACACCCTGGAGTGTAGGGTCTCCCTATCTCAGGAGAGGCGGGACAGCATTGTTAGATTAGTATCCCAGATACAGCGGGATCGCCGGGCCTCTCTAGCCCTTCTGTCCACTCTCCTGGGGAAGATGATCTCCTGTATTTCGGTCGTCCCTTGGGCACGCCTACACTCCAGGGAGCTTCAATGGTTCCTCTTACCTTTCCAGAAGACGGGCCGCAGCACATCTCCATCCCAGGTCCTGGTTCCTCCAGCGGTTCTCCGGTCTCTCACGTGGTGGCGGTCTCCGGCTCTTGCCCAGGGGTGTCTGTTCCGAGAGCCCTCCAGGGTGGTTGTGACGACGGACGCCAGCCTCTCCGGCTGGGGTGCTCACTCCGACGGCCAACTGGCTCAGGGTCGTTGGTCTCCACTGGAATTGGCGGCTTCCATCAACTGGCTGGAGCTACGGGCGGTATTCTTGGCCCTCAAGACTTTCAGTGCCTCCCTGGCGGACCGTCACGTACTGGTCCTCACGGGCAACACGACGGCCAAGGCCCATATCAACAGACAGGGGAGCACACGGTCGCGCACCCTCTTGAGGGAAGCTCTCAGGCTCGGCCTGTGGGCGGCACGTCATCTTCTTTCACTGTCTGCGGACCACATCTCCAGGGTGTCCAATACCCGGGCGGATTGGCTCAGCCGATCAGAGATGGACCACGCAGAGTGGCGACTGCATCCTGCCATCTTCAAGTCCATCGTAGCCCGCTTCGGTCTCCCTCTGCTGGACTTGTTCGCCACCCCGGAAAACAGGCAGGTCCCAAGGTTCTTCTCTCGGTTCCCTTCCCCGGGAGCGGAGGGGGTGTATGCGCTACGGACGAGGTGGCCGCCAGGCCTTCTCTACGCCTTTCCGCCACTGGCAATTTTGCCCCAGGTCATCCAGCAGATCCTGAGCCATCGAGCGGAGGTCATCCTGTTGGCGCCTCACTGGCCGCGGAGGTCCTGGTTCGCGGACCTGAAATCCCTGTCCGTGGAGCCGCCGTGGACGATCCCTGCCACGGAAACAGTGCTCACTCAGGGACCACTGTCGCACCCGGATCCGCAGTGGTTGCGACTGACTGCCTGGAGGTTGAGTGGGGCGCTCTAAGGCGGCAGGATTATGACCTGGACGTAATCTTAACGATTCAGGCCTTGCGTCGACCTTCTACCGAACGCATCTATGCTTCCACCTGGAAGTCCTTCTGTTCCTGGTGCGCATCGGAGGGCCTTTCACCGACTAACATTCCCCTGCCCAAGGTTCTAAAGTTTCTCCAGCGGGGTTTGTATATGGGTCTTTCTCCGAATACCCTTCGACGCCAAGTGGCGGCCTTGTCGTCGGTACTATCCTGCGATCGGGTGGATTCGCTGAGCCAGTTTCCGACGGTTCGCTGATTCTTGCGGGGGGCGTCCAATCTCCGTCCCCCCGTTGTGCACCGTTACCCAACCTGGGATCTCCCCAGAGTATTGCAGTCCCTCACAACGGCCCCGTATGAGCCTCTGCGTTCGACTTCCCTGCGTTACCTTTCTTACAAGGTGGCTTTCCTGGTGGCGATCACCTCGGCTCGCAGGATTTCCGAGCTTTCGGCTCTATTGGTCCGTAAGGACTTGTGTATATTCCACTCGGACCGTGTTGTGCTTCGTTTGGACCCCTCATTTGTTCCAAAAGTTAACTCCCTCTTTCACCGGACTCAGGAGCTGGTCTTGCCTAGCTTCTGTTCCAACCCTTCACACCCTTCGGAGAAGGTCTGGCACACTCTGGACGTCCGTCGGGCGGTTGGCATTTATATTGGCCGCATTCACGGTTTTCGCAGGACGGAGTCTCTTCGTGGCCTTTTTGCCTCACTCGCTGGGGAGGAAGGTGTCCGCTACGTCCATCGGGCACTGGATTCAGGGCACCATCGCCAAGGCCTACGAAGTGGCCGGACTGCCAAGGCCCCTGGGGATTACGGCCCACTCTACTCTGAGTGCGGCTACATCTGCTGCCTGGGCGACCCAAGCTCCTCTGGCGGAGGTGTGTCGTGCGACCACCTGGACTTCCCCTTCGCCCTTCATCCGGCACTATAAAATTGACAAATTTGCGTCGGCTGACGCTGCCTTCGGTCGAAGGGTTCTACACCAAGTCGTGGGAGAGCCTCTGTGATAGGGGCTTGGACCTGCCCTCCCTGGGAACTCAAAAGCTTTGGTAGGTCCCATCCTGAATGATGGCTCCTCCCATGTTGGAGAAGGGTCATTGGTCTTACCTGATACGCCTCTTCTCAACAGGAGGAGCCATCATTCAGTCCCGCCCTGCACGTGTCCAAGCGGTTCTTTGAATAGTAGCCGGCTGTCGCTCTACCTCTGTGTGGGTTTTCTTTTTGGCCTATTTTTGCTTGCCAGTGCCGCCCTCTTTTGTTTTTGGCGGTTTCAGAAGGGGAGGCTGTTTTCTTCGGACTTTTTTTTTTTTTTTTTTTTTTGTCCATTTTAATGTTTTTTGGTCTCTAATCCACGTCGGATCTGTTCTAAGTCTCTCGCCGGATCTGGATCATAAGAGGGCGGACCCAGCAAAAATAACAGACTCGGTCCTCACTCTGAGTGGACGAGGACAACCCATCCTGAATGATGGCTCCTCCTGTTGAGAAGAGGTGTATCAGGTAAGACCAACGCCCCTTTTCCAGAATGGTGTAGAATCCCCTGCCATAGGCAGGGGGTTGAACTAGAAGATCTCCATGGTCCTTTTCAACTCTATTATTCCATGTTCTGTGCAGCCTTCTCCCACCAACTCCAGCCAACATCATTGCTGTCTGGTAAGAGCTCCACACCAAACACCACCAGAGGTATTGGGTCTGTCAGCAAGAAATACCCCGGGTGGCCCCCACTAATCAGCACTCTCAAACTTGGTAAGCCATTCCAAGACTAACTCCAGCCTACGTCTGCCTCCTTAATTGTTCCCAATGGATTTACTCCTATTTACAACAAAGCAGGCTGAACAATGGGAAGCCCCCTTCCATCTCTCTACTGTATTCTCTACACAGACAAACAGCCACAAACATGCAAACTGAAGTCTGCATTTATGCTTGATGATTAGGAAAATGTTTTTACTGTTCCCCTGTACAAAGGGAAAAGCAGCAAAAGCGAAAAATAATAGATGAACTGGTTTGTTAACTATGCCTGGAAATTCTGATTGAAAAGATACAAGATAATGAGCAAAATTTAAGTGCAATATAGATTTTATTTTATTCATTTGTTTATAAGATCTATAACGCTGTTCAACTCAAACATGAAAAGATAAAAGAAAAACACATCCCATGTAATAGTAAACAGTACAAATTATGAAATGGTGACCAAGCATATAAGAACCAGTTTCATTCAAGTGACCCCCCCCCCAATGCCTAGGGGAGCATTATGATAGGGATGGGGCATGCAGACCAGGTTTTTCCTTTCAGTTTATAATTGAGAAATGCATGAAAGTGTGAAATAAAACTTACTGCATATTTGTTCATTTAGAGAAAACAGGATAAACTGAATAGGAAGATTGCAGAATGGTTGCAGAATGTAATAAGAGTGGTATATGATTGATGTGAAGCATACATTGGAATAAACAAAAAGTTTAGCAAATACAGTATTTCAGCATGATGAATAAAACAAGGTTATATAATAATGAGTTATCAGTCCTTTAATATATTTATGGATACATGTAGAAGAAATCCTTTTAGTGCTATTAGAATGTGTTGGTTGGGTATGTGAATATAGATGTATGCAAATAATGCCATGTTGTTGGTTGAGACCTAAATGTCTTGCAGAGAGAGAGGGAGAGGGAGAGAATATTTAATGCATTAGAGTAAGCATTTTTGTTGATATTTTTCTGTGGTATATTTTGTGTATATTTTTGGATGCAGTGCTAAGTAATTTAAAAACATGTCTGAAAAGTAGGTGAAACCAAATTGTAATTTGTCATTCATAGAAAATAAACGTTTTTTTAAAGCTTATTAGTTCTCATGTGCGTCAACACCAATTGTTTTCTCTATTTCTAGTAAACTAATTTCCCTTATTTGTATCTTCTGTATCCATTGGATAGTGTTAAAATTATTTATTTCAGTATTTCAAATTGTCTATTCTGATCAATATAGGAATTGTAATAACCATATGGCAGGGGTGAAATTCAAAATTTTTCCCTACTGGTTCTGTGGGCGTGGCTTGGTGGGCGTGGCAGGGGAAGGATACTGCAAAATCTCCATTACCACCCCACTCCAGGAGAAGGATACTGCAAAATCCCCATTCCCTCCCCACTCCTGGGGGAAGGATACTGCAAAATCCCCATTCCCTCCCCACTCCTGGGGGAAGGATATTGCAAAATCTCCATTCCCACCCCACTCTGGGGCCAGCCAGAGGTGGTATTTGCCGCTTCTCCGAACTACTCAAAATTTCCGCTTCTCCAGAACCTGCTGAATTTCACCCCTGCCATATGGACTAGGCCAGTATTCTTAATAAAAAGCTTACAATCGGCCGTGTTTTATATTCAATACTTTTACTTTCAAGTTATAAATATGCAAAACTTAATCATGTGTAACTCATGGAAACCTTGATTGGTGGATAAACAGAATTCTAATTAAGTTCAGCCAGACTAAAATTAGGTTATAGAAAGTGCTTTCGGTTATGATGGAAATTAGTACACCAAAATTAAGAACATATATTAGAATAGAATGTTCAGTTGTAGAACTCTATAAGATGCCACATGAAATTATATAATGGAAATAGACTTGTTTTAATCAGCCTCTGTATTGGAATTGACATAATTTTGTTTTACATTTCAGTCTATATTTCTCCTCTGTATAAAAACTTTGTGTTAAAAAAATAATTAGTTAGCTTGAACTTCAAAATCCTTCAGAAAATGAATTTACAATCATATCTTTAATGCTAGGGCTGGTTTTGAATTGCCCAAACTAGTAAAGAGTTATCTTCTAGCAATGTCTGGTTTTCCCTAATCATTTTGCTTAGTGAGACTTTTTGGGCAAAGAGAATATACAAATGTTAGAATCTTTTGATTTGCTTTGAGTTTTGTTAGGACAAACCCACTAAAGTAGGTTGGCTATTAAAATGAAACATAATGATGGGTCTGTAATTCAAATATATGATTATAGGTAGTTTGTAACAGGGAGTGTCAGAAGTACTTCAGAAGCAAAATTACTTGAAGAATTGCACTAACAGTTCAAACTAGAAGAAAAATTCTGACCAAGAAAGTGATGGAGTTGTGGTTAAAGTATAGGACTAGCAGACCTGAAGAGATTCAGTTTCTGTACTCAGCCATAGGAGTTTACTGAGAAAACAAAACGCAGAACTATACAAAAGCCAATCATTTTATTTCAGTCATTAACCAGCAAAACAGTTATTTTAAAAAAGAGAGTCACATTTAGCTTGCCAAATATCCTTTTTTTTTTAAATAAAATTTTATTACAAATTTTAATAAAACAGTAAAAAATAATAATGCAAACGAAAAAAAGAAAAATAGAAAGAAGAAAAAGAATCCCCTCATTGCAATAATTTCACTATATTTTCAGCTCATAACAGATATAAAACTCTTAATCTCATAATTCAGCTCTTAACTGTAGGCAAATCCAGTAACTTCTCCAAGTATCTGCAAAAAGTCTAAACAGAGCTCTAAAACAATAACATGAATTAACAAAAGTAAAACTCATTATTCTATACCTCAACTCATAGCTGCAATAATATCTACATTTAGAAAGCATAAAGTGTCATAAAGTATAAACAGAAGGCTGAAATTTAACGTTTGTCATATTAACTCACCAAATATAAATGCAGACTATACAGTATAGAAATTGACTTGAATAAAACAAGATATAAAATTATATAGCAATACATATAAAATTTTAAATTTAAGCATTTTGAGTATAAAAATTAATATAGCAAGGCATTATACAATTTGAATAATAAAATTAAATGATAATTTAGAAAATAATTGTAAAAACCATCTAAATATAGAATAAGTATAAGGCTAAAATCCATGGGGGAAAAACTGTAATTAATATTAGTATTATACCTAGAGAAAATGCAGTGATGCAATGTATAAGGAAGAATGTGGTTATTGTTTAAAAATTAGTCAAATTATAATTACTTTTTGTGTATGTTGTTAATCTGGCAATTATTAATGAAAATAAGACAAAAGTAAGAATCAATTCACAGAAAAGGTATAGTAAATTATTATAAGTAATGACTAAATGGACAGCTGCATCTGAAATATTTCCAAACAGAGAATATCTAGGAAGTGGATATTCCACTCCACAGCCACATGTCTCTTGCAAAGGGGCTGATGTACATAAGCTAAACGTTCCCTTTGCTGGGATATTGGGAGGATGAATTAAAAGGAAAAACAAGTCAACTCCTTCTTAAAGAACTTTCTTGTTTACTTGATCGTTGTCCTTTTCATATTATTGTAAAGAGCAGAAATAGGCTAACTGTCTGGGCTCCAAAGATAATATTTCTTTGTGAGTTTGATAGATCTGGCTTCTAAAGTCATGATCACATTATTATGAAGAAATTATTTTGATTTCACTTGGGGTGGGGGAGAATGTTCCATAAGACGGACACCATAGCACAGAAGGCCCAGAATAGTAAAACCTTTAGTTGAAAGGGAATATGCAAATAAAAGAATATAGATATAATAATTCTGTGAATAACTTTTGATATATTATAGTACTGATAGAGGAAAACATTTGTAACTCAGGTTGAAATGAGGGTTCCTTGGTACTCTCTAAGGTTGGTTTTACTGCAGACATTTCATTACCCAAACTAGGTAGCATCATCAGTACTGGTAGGGAATGGGGTTTGCTCTCAATTTATATTCTAGTGGCTTGCCCTATCAGTGTTGGTGGGAGTGGTCTTAGTGGTTCTTTGGTTGGACTGTTTATTGTTAGCTTGTTTAACATTTCCTTCATTGGGGTATTGTTTAGTTCTTGATTGGTAGTCTGATGTTAATCTTGGTGTTAATCTCTGCTCATCTAGGTGTTGATTGCTGGTGGGGAGGTGTTTTTTGGGTTTTGCAGTCCTTACACTGTATTTTATAGATGACTCCTGTTTTTTGTCCGGGTCTGCTTGGTCTTTTAGTTTACGTAAAATGTTTTGGAGGGCTTTAATTGGTTTTTGTGCTATACTGATGCCATGTGATTGTAATAGTCTGTTGGTGGTTTCTGAAATGTTTTTATATATTTGTACCTTTACCTTTTTTACAGCCTGTGTTGGTTGTGCTTTTTGGTTTGAGTGGTAGGGCACTTTTTGATGAAGTTGCTTTTTTTGGGGGGGGATGTAGTATAGATGATCAGTTTCCTTTTTCTGATGTTCAGGGTTGTTGTAGTATGTTTTTGCTTGTCTAAATAGTGCTATTACACAGCTTCTCTTGTAGGAGGTTGAGTTATTCCTTTGGTATATATTGTAGGTTAAAGCATTTATTAGGCCCCAAAACTAATTCCTATAGAGAAATGATAGCATACTATGTGAATATGTATTTTAGCCATTTAGCAGAATTACTATGGAATAGAATAGAATAGAATTTTTTATTGGCCAAGTGTGATTGGACACACAAGGAATTTGTTTTGGTGCATATGCTCTCAGTGTACATAAAATAAAAGATACATTCGTCAAGAATCATAAGGTACAACACTTAATGATAGTCATAGGGTACAAATAAGCAATTAAATCACATTAGGAAACAGTCAATATAAATCGTAAGGATAAAAGCAACAAAGTTACAGTCATGCAGACATAAGTGGAAGGAGATGGGTGATGGGAACGATGAGAAGATTAATAGTAGTGCAGACTTAGTAAATAGTTTGACAGTGTTGAGGGAATTATTTGTTTAGCAGAGTGATGGCGTTCGGGAAAAAACTGTTTTTGTGTCTAGTTGTTCTGGTGTGCAGTGCGCTATAGCATCGTTTTGAGGGTAGGAGTTGAAACAGTTTATGTCCAGGATGTGAGGGGTCTGTAAATATTTTCACAGCCCTCTTTTTGACTCGTGCAGAATACAGGTCCTCAATGGAAGGCAGGTTGGTAGTAATTGTTTTTTCTGCAGTTCTAATTATCCTCTGAAGTCTGTGTCTGTCTTGTTGGGTTGCAGAATGAGGTGCAGATGACAGGCTCAATAATTCCTCTGTAGAACTGTTATCAGCAGCTCCTTGGGCAGTTTGAGCTTTCTGAGTTGGCGCAGAAAGAACATTCTTTGTTGTGCTTTTTTGATGACGTTTTTGATATTAGGTGTCCATTTTACATCTTGAGATATGGTAGAACCTAGAAATTTGAAGGTCTCTACTGTTCATACTGTGTTGTCTAGTATTGTAAGAGATGGTAGTATGGGAGGGTTTCTCCTAAAGTCTACCACCATTTCTATGGTTTTGAGTGTGTTCAGTTCCAGGTTGTTCCGGTCGCACCACGAGGCTAGTTGTTCAACCTCCCGTCTGTATGCAGATTCATCATTGTCTCGAATGAGACCGATCACTGTTGTGTCATCTGCAAACTTCAGTAGTTTAACAGATGGATTGTTTGAGATGCAGTCATTGGTGTATAGTGAGAAGAGAAGTGAAGCACACAGCCTTGGGGGGGCACCTGTGCTAATTGTACAGGTATCTGATATAATTCTGCTTAGCTTCACCTGCTGCTTCCTGTCTGTTAGGAAGCTTATGATCCACTTACAAGTGTGTTCAGGTACCGCTAGCTGGTTTAGCTTAGTTAGAAGAATGTCTGGAATGATGGTATTGAATGCTGAACTAAAGTCTACAAAGAGGACCCTTGCGTAGGAGATTCAAGATGTTGTAGGATGTAGTGCAGAGCCATATTAACAGCATCAGAGACATATTAACAGCATTACTATGGTGCGCAATCAAAACAGAAGAAATGCATATTAACATTTTATATCTATTTTGCTCATAGTTTTCATTTCACTTCCGTATTTAAACATATCTAATCCAGGCTGTTTTCTATTCTGCAGAATGCTTCATTAATCATCCAGCTGCAATAACCAGTATTATTTAGTTGGAGTATAGAAGTAATCTTTGACTTATGACCGTAATTGGGACCAAGGCAGTTGTTGCTTTTCCAAAAGGTCCAGAAGACATGATTTTGTTAGTGAGCCTAGGGACCCCGGATGGAGCTGGAGCTGATCATTTGGTTGATCTGACAGTGTTGTTTCTGCCATGGGGGTAGGGGAAGACTTTAGTTTTATGTTGTATTATTTTTTAATGTTGTAAGACATCCAGAGTCACCTATGTATGAGTGAGCAGCCATATAACCTTGTTTAATAGAAATAGCATTTCAACTTATATATCGCTTCATAGCCCGCTCCAAGCAGTTTACAGACTCAGCATATTTCCCCCCCAACAATCTGGGTCCTCATAATAATAATCTGGGTCCTCATAATAATAAATAACTCCCACCATCACCCATTCTTCCCACTACTCTGTCCTATGGTCAAATGTGGCCCCAGTAGACTGGTGGTGTTTGCTTCTTCAATTTTTTTAAAAATGCTGTAACTACTGCTGAATATTTAGTTTTCTTGACTGTTTATGACTGTGATGTCTTCAGGACATCTTTTGTCCAATTCTTTACCTTGACAACTTGTAGTCTTAGAAATTTTGGGTTTCCTGCACCTTCTGCCTGCACCTTCTGCCTGCACTTCTGCACCATCCATGTCTGTGCTGCAGGTTTCCTGTAGCCAGTTGCAAGGTCACTGGAATTATGGTGGCCATTCATGTTACCATACCTACTGAAGTCCACTTGTCAGTTGTAATGATCAGGAAGGCTTCTCTTTCTGTTGAAAGAAAGAAGGGGGGACAAGGTTCCAAATCTCAGTTTCCCCAACTACTACCCTCCCCCAACTGTCTCTTTTCATTGTGGCTTCAGTTCTCCGTTTCTTTTTATAGCAATAGCACTTAGACTTATATACCGCTTCACAGTGCTTTTCAGCCCTCTCTGAGCAGTTTTAGAGTCAGCATATTGCCTCCAACAATCTGCAACCTCATTTTACCGACTTCGGAAGGATGGAAGGCTGAGTCAACCTTGGGCCGGTGAGAATTGAACTGCTGAACTGCTGGCAGCAGGCAGTAAGCAGAAGTAGCCTGCAGTATCCATTCTAACTGCGCCACCACGGCTCTATATGTCTGTTGAAATCTGTTCACTGTTCCCACAAGATTGAGAGAAATCTTCCACCCAGTGGGTTGTTCCACTTTGTTTCTATTTATTTTATTTTTTCTCTCTTTGGGCTGTTTTTTTTTTTAAATCCTGTGGGGCTTCTTTCCATTGATCCATTGCCTTCCTTTCTCTCAACTTGTGTGGCTACTATCCTACTGATTTCCTTCTTGCCATTGGGGAAAACGACCAAAATAACTAAAAAGGTGAAAGCACCGGCACTTTGCGTTGACACAACCTGTGAAATATTTTAAAATTAACATGTTCCATCTGCAGATAATTGAGCTAAAGTTTATTTCCATCTCCTTTCTATTTATTCTGAATATGTAGCATAGTTCTGTTCATACTTATTCACACCCATAATTCCATGCGCCCCCCCCGCACATGCGTGCGTGACCCCCCCCCGCTCCCGGCATGCAATGGCACACCCGTTTTTCTCCATCGTGGGTGGAGCTAGCATTCAGGATGGGTTGTCCTCGTCCACTCAGAATGAGGACCGAGTCTGTCACTTTTGAGAGGTTCCACCTTGCCAGGACCCCCAGCTTCGACTCGGTCCTCAGACAGGATGGACATGGCTAAAATTGCTCCTTTCCTGAATTGCTATCTTCACCCGAAATTGTGATCAAAGAACGGTTTCTTCGAATTGTGAGTCATTCCTCAGCGTCCTCAATTGACATCCAAGGATCACGGGGAGTTCGGCAGCTGAGCCTCGGCTCCTGCCGCGGCAGTGGCTTCCGTGCCTGTTATTGGCATTGACCGTGAGGGGCCTTGGCCTGGTCTGCCATTGGAGCCTTGCGCTCCCTGATTTGAAGGAGGCACTAACTGACGGGCCGGTGGCTCCGAGTGCATGTTCACCGCGGCTGTGGCCTGTGGAGCGGCGGGCTCCTATCTCCTGGCTTCCCTCAGTCCCTGGATTCACCAGTTGAGCAGTTCGTCGAGCGCTAGAAGAGGGCGATTATTATCATGGACTGATCCTTGCCCAGCGCTGTCACAGGAGCCTTGTGCTCACGCGACCAGGCCACGGGGGTCCCCCCCAGTTCTTGCCATGCCTCTTGCCGCTGCACAGGTGGAGGGTGTAATTCCCACCTGGTCTCTGGCTGCCCAGAGGAGGAGGTCTTGATCTTCGCAGGAGCCTAGCGTTCGCGCAATCTCCTCTGAGTGCGATCGATCGTCGGCTATCTGGCTACGCATCGGATTCGTCAGCTAGACTCCAGCCGGCAGCCCAGCCAGAGATCGTTACAATCAATTAAAATCAATACGGTGCCTGGACCACACAGGGCTTGCTCTGGTTGGCACCAGCGACTTCTTGGCTCCCCTCCAGTCCGCCAATTTGACAGCGACCGTTGGGGCAGCCATTTTGTTTCAGCTGTTGGTCGGGACTCCCAAAATGGTGGACGCCGCTGTCTCGGGAGCAAGCAGCGGGGCAAACGACACCATAAGTCAACTCACCAAGTCCCAGACGAAGACCAGCCTGACCCCTCTAGCCAGGTCACGGCCAGTGCTCCTCAAAGCATGCCCGGCTCTAGAGCCACTGAGCGGGTGGAGCGCTGCAGGGACAAGGTCCTGACGAAGCTCTGTGAGCAGTCCTCCAATCGGACCTCTTCTGCATTACACGATCAGGGCTCCTCTTCTAGGGCCTCAACTGCCAATCCAATTATTCTGGGGCCATCGGGGGAGCAGTTGGCTCTCGACAATCCTGCACTTCAATTGGATACCCCAGATCTCTGGGGATTGGCCAGCTTTGGCAGCTCCATTCGTCCGCCTGCCCTTATGGCTCCTCAGGAGACCGGGGCTCCGGTCCTTGGCCAACCGCTAGGGGCCCCCTCGGGGGTGATCCCAGCGCTATTTGACCCGGCCAATCTGCAGTTGATGATAGCGGTTGCTGTCCAACAGGCCTGGCAGCGAGTCTGCAGTCTTTGAAAAACCTCTTCGTTGGGTTAGAGCGATCTCACCCTAGACCTGGTCCCAGTGCTAGGGAACATAGCCCAGACCGCTATTCAGACGTGTCAGATAGCGGGAGTCGAGATCACTTAATCGAGGACACCGAATAAGGTGACCTCGAACTGTTGGAGGATGAGGGTATCCCTCCGGAACAGCCAATGTCATCGGGCCTCTTCCCACCGGGACTTTTTAAGTCCCTGCTCTACAAGGCCTGCAGTGCTGCTGGCCTGGACAATCCAGTTCCTCCTTCCATGGACACTTCGTCACCGCAGATTGATTAATTGTTCGTGGAATTCACCCCAGAGATGGACTTCATTCCAGCCCCTCAGCTGTTTCTGGACAACGTCCAACAACAATGGTCATCTCCAGCGTCGGGGCCCATGCCTTCTTTGACTGATCGCAAGCTTTTCAATGTCGCGCCGGAGTTGGCATCCCTTTTAACTGTCCCGACGATTGACGCCCCGTTAGTGGCTCTCCATGCCCCTACCACCATGCCAGGGGAGTCGGAGGAATTATTGAAACCTGAAGACAAGAGGACGAAACAGGCTCTCCTCAAGGCCCACCAGGCGGCTGCCTCTTCTTCAGTGTCCTTTTTCGCACGTTCCTCCCTCATCTGGCTGCGACTCATCCAAGAGCAAATACCGGTGTCAAATCTGCGGGCTCAGCAGGACATCAATAAGGTCTTCGCGGCCACTCAATTTGTGGCGGATGCCACCCTACATGCATCTAGGTTCACCTCCAAGGCTATAGCTGCCTCGGTGGTGGCCAGGCACATGCACTGGCTCTGCCAGTGGCCGGCGGATACCCGCCACAAGTGGCGCTTGGCCTCAGCGCCTTTCCGGGGTCAGAACCTATTTGGGGAAGTGCTGGACCCTATTCTGGTGAGACTCGGGACAGGAGAAAGGTTCTGCCGTCTATCTCTCGGAAGGGCAACTTTCGTCAGTCCCCCTATTCCCGGCAGCCCTTTCGGGCACCTGACCAAGGTTTCAGCTTCTCCCGACCCCAAGGTCAGTACGGATCTAGGCAGCGCCAGTCCCAAGATAGATCCGGGAGGGGGAGGCAGTTTAAGTGACCATTCAGGGGCGGAGGAGGAGGTCGTCCTTTCTGACGGCCCAGATAGCTTCCTTTCAGATCCTCCCATCGGGGGTCATCTGGCCCTTTATTCCAACGTGTGGGAACAGACCACCCAGGACAGATGGGTCCGAGAGACAATCCACTTTGGTCTCTCCCTGGAATTTCTCTCCCTTCCCCCGAGGTTTTTCCTTTCCTGCCTTTCCCGCCTTTCCCGCCTTTTCCTGCCACGTCGAGCCTGCTTCTTCGGATTTGTCAAAGCTGGGGGTCCTGGCAAGACGGAACCTCTCAAAAGTGACAGACTCAGTCATCATTCTGAGTGGACGAGGACAACCCATCCTGAATGCTAGCTCCACCCTACGAGAAGAGGCGTGTCAGGTAAGACCAACGCCCCTTCACTCTCACCAGGCTTCAGAGCCTTTCTAGGAACCTGGGGAGGGCGAAAACGGCCTCCCCCCCGAGGGGAGTTCCTCCGGAGGCAGAAAATGGCCCGTTTGCCAACTTCCGGTTGGATCGGAAGGCCCATTTTTTTGCTCTCCCCAAGCTCCAGAGCCTTTCTGCACTGGGCCATTTCTGGCTTCCGGGGGGGGGAGGCGATTTTTTCCTCCCCAGGCTCCTAGAAAGGCTCTGAAGCCTGGGGAGAGCAAAAAACCGGGACTTCCGGTCCAATCGGAAGTCGGCAAACGGAACATTTCCGGCCTCCGGAGGACCTCCGGGGGGGTTGGGGAAGGCCGTTTTCACCCTCCCCAGGCTCCTAGAAAGGCTCTGGAGCTTGGGGAGAGCAAAAAATGGGCCTTCCCCACCCCCTCCGAAGGCTGGAAACAGCTTGTTTCCCGACTCCCAGTGGGCCCAGAAGGCCCGAAAATCAGTTGGCCGGTGCGCGCATGCGCGCCAGACCTGAGCTTGCGTGCCCACCAATATGGCTCCATGTGCCACGTTTGGCACGCGTGCCATAGGTTCGCCATCACGGCTCTATAGTTTCTCCTTTCAGGATGCATTTGACAGATGGTATTCCCAGATGGATGTAGCATTTTTAACAAAATTACTTTTTCTACTTATTTATTGACCAACAACTTCTCGTATAACACAAGTTCAGAAGCTCCGTGCCTTAATTAATAGATTGTACTTAATCTTTAGACCATGGTGAAGACTTGTGGTATTGATATTAGCAAAAATTTCACTTATGATTTTTGGTAGCTAAATATTCATTCAAACCATGGCTATGTAATCAATTAAACTTCATAAAATATGGTTATCTCTGTTCCTTTTTTCCTCTGTCTTTCTTGCTCTAATTTTTACTTTTGAGGCTATAGTCAGACCAAGAATAAATGCTTATATTGTTAATGTGATGTAATTTCTGTAAAAATTATAAAATAGATTTTATTTTTCAGCTTTCTAGATACAAAGTAGCCCAGTTTAGAACTCTTGGTTATAAAAACCTTCCTTCCTGGCCCATAAATAAGGCTTACCTAATTTTTACACTAAGGAGATATAGATAGTTCTCATTAGCAGCTGCCTGGTTTACTGACTTTTCAGAATTACGATAGCAATGAAAAAGTAATTTTTATGATCATTCCTTTGCATTTATGACCTTTGCAAGTCTGTAAAGGAAAGGAAAGCTGAAGTAAGATCCATAAGCATAGTAGCAATTTCATTTAGTGACCGCTTCCACTTAATGACCAAGTTGCTTGTCCCAATTGTGGTCCCCCCAAAAAAGAGCTTCCTGTACAGGTAGTCATCGACTTACAAAAGTTCATTTAGTGACCATTCAAAGTTACAACAGCACTGAAAAAAGTGACTCATGACCATTTTTCACACTTATGATCGTTGCAGCATCCCCATGGTTATGTGATTTACATTCGGATACTTGATAACTGACTCACATTTATGACTTTGCAGAGTCCCCGAGTCATGAGATCCCCTTTTGCGACCTTCTGACATGCAAAGTCAATGGGGAAACCACATTCACTTAACAACCACGTTACTAACCTAACAACTGCAATGATTCACTTAACAAATGTGGGAAAAGTCATAAAATGGGGCAAAACTCACTTAACAAATTTCTCACAAAACAACATAAATTGTGGTCGTAAGTCGAGGACTATTTGTACTTTGCAAAAGTCAGTCTTGTTTAGCAACAATAATTAATTGCCTTCAATATATCATCAGTCACAGACCAACTATACTTCACACTATTAACATGGCCTAAATTAAGCTTGGAAGCAGCAGGAGAAAAATCAGCAAAAGGGAAGAATGCCCAGAGTACTCATTTCTGAGGTGGAAGAAGATTCAAGAGGAATATGTTGTGCTCATGGAAGATGGAGGGTATTATAGCAGGCCAGAGCATAGGTTTAATGGCTAATAGGTGGGGTGGGGATGTTCTTTTCTAAGGCTGAGGTGGATATGATCGTTTATTTAGTTCTGTACATATTCAGGTCAATGGAAAATTAAACAATAACTGAAGGGTTGCATGCTGTTTCCTCTCCCCGTACTCTTATGTTATTGATAAGGAATCAAAGTGAACAAATTAATGTAGAATATGACTCATAATGCGTAATGCTGTCACATTAGTACTTATTTTATAAGTCTTACCCCTAGATTTGGATTTCTAGTTTGCTGTTGCTTCCTCTGCTAATAAAGATATCCAGGAAAGGTACTGTGAAGCAGCATTTAGAAGCTATAACACCTCTACATTTACAACCAAAATTATGAATCCAGTATGTAGGCAACACTTTATCATCATCAATCATAATAATAAAAAGGAACTAGAGAAGACACATTGAATAATCAACATCATTGAAGGAATAAAATTTACAAGGGAAGAAGAAAACAATGTACAACAATGATACTTGAATGCACTTACACTTATATATCATACTCAGTGTATCTTATTTTGAAGCATTACTGTATATTTAAAATGATTTTAGTAGTTTTATGTTTATTTTTGTGCCATACTTCAATAAATATTTTTTTTAAATTTACAATGAAATATAATGTTATTTTTAGAAAGTACTTTATGAAATCGCATGTGGCATATACAATCTTAGAAGACATTTATGATCGCCTCACCGACATAGGGCATATATCTTGTAATATTACTTTTGATGCAACACTTACATGCCTTACCTAAAAGTACAATTACTGCAGTTCACTACTATTATATCAATAATATGTAAATGTATACAGATTTTAATTGATGCACATTAATTGATAGAAATACATGTGATTCAGGTTTCATCAAATCATGATTACTTTGCAATATGCATTTTAATTTCAGTTGTCCCCAAAGTGTTTGAAATGCAAAATATTTTATTAGACTTAAGTTGATAAAATGACACTTAACATGGAATGACCCAAATGAATTTTATTCACAGGGATATCAAACCAGACAATATCCTGATGGATGTGAATGGACATATTCGGTTAGCGGATTTTGGTTCTTGTCTGAAGCTGATGGAAGATGGAACGGTAAATTAGATTTTTTTAATAAACTCAGTTAAAATGTAGCTTCAGACATCTTTAATATTTGATCCTTGTTAACCAATTCAGTTTTGGGATTATATTTGATATAAAGAAAAGTTGTTGGTTGCTAAATTATCCTTTTTGAGCAATTGTGTTGGAGCTATAATAGAAACCCATTTTAATTCTTCTGGCTGGATATACTATAAGATTCATTGACTTGGCACTCCTTTTATGTTCCTTCACCAAATATCTTACTTTACCATCATTGTCCATAAATATCTAATAATTCCCATTATCCTGTGACTCTTCCATTTTTGATAGTATTTATATAGTTCTATATCGTAATATCTACCATAGGTTTTGAGTGATATCTTTATTTGTTCTGCCAATGATCTATTTCACCATAGAATTTGAGTTCTGAGTGCATAATTTAGATGCTTTTATTGTAGAACTAACAAAACAGATATAATAATTGATAATGAAGGAGGATATGTGGGTTTTTACAGTTATGAATCTGGGAATAAGGAATTGAGATTCACAGAAGGGAAGACAAAGTATCCTTTTTAGTGTCAATTGCCTGACATGTTATTCAAGCTATTAGGGGTCCGTTATAGCTGGAAAATAATCACATGAGAATTGGTGTATCAGGAACAACATTAATGTCAATATGCCAAGTATAACAGAATATTTTAATTTGTATTCTCCTGTTCTATAGCCACTATTATAACCATGGTATTTTGGCTGCATTGCTTTCATTGAAATAAATGTGGAGATGGGTGTGTAAACATTTCCTTTCTTCATTTGTTGTAATGATTTTTATTAAAGTACCTTATAATGTAGCACTGTGACTGGACAGTTTTACAAAAATGTGTACTTTAAAGCTCTGTTGTTTTGTTTTTATGGTACACGCATAAAAGATTACAGCCATTTAGAATTGTATCACAGAATACAAATTTACCATACCATCCTGGAAAACTTTCCTTCAGTTTCTTATGTACCTTTCCAATATTTTAGTATAGCATAGGTTGCAGAGCAAAATGAAGCTCTGTACTCCTTTCTATAGTTTTGTGTCCTTAAACAACTAAGTTAGGTATTTAAAAATACCTGCAGTCAGTTTTACTTTGTTTTTTGCTGTTAATTAATAGAACTTGATTTTACTATTCAAGAATTTTATTCAGTAATAATGAACAAATATATCTATTCAGATACTTCCAAGCAGGTCTTTTGAATATTTTAGCATTTTAAAATATAAAAACTTTCTAGTCCTACTTACTCCTTCCTACTGACTCAAACCTGTAATTTTTCTTGCAGTCTAATGGTCTTCTCTGTGATTTGTGTTGTCTCACTATGTTTGAATGTTATTTGTATATTCGCTCCTGGTCCCTAGCCTTGAATATTGAATCTAGATCTTCTTTTTTAAAGTGTCAGAAACATGTGAAAAAATATCACAAATCCTGTTTGCATTCTAAAAATACAGCTATTTGGTTTCTGCCAAATCTGTGATAAAATCCAGAGCCCACTTCTGCCTGTTTGCAGCTATTTTGTGTGTTCTAGTATTTCCTAGCCATAACTCATAATTAGGTTAAATACCTAGATCTATATCACTTGCTATTCTTATTCCTTTTTGTTTATATCACTCCCAAGTCCTGGCAAAATATTTTAGATTTTTTTAAAAATTGAAAGTGTGCAGTTTGTTAATACACTCTTTCAGTATGTGATACAATCTGGAAGAAATACAAGATTGTATATTGATGTGGAATTTTTCTTCACTGCAAGTTCAGGAACAAGATAACAGCTATAGCTAATAAATGCCAGATTGCTAGTAGGATTTTTAATATGTCATGGTGGAAAACATTCTTCTTTAATTCCATCTACTCACACCTATCACTATTTTAAATATAAATGGATCTGTTCCTATACATATAGAAACAGAAATAGTGTTATGGGTAATGTTGCATTGTGAAATAATAATCCCTACAGGTTCAGTCTTCAGTGGCAGTTGGAACACCAGATTATATCTCTCCAGAAATTCTGCAAGCCATGGAAGATGGGAAAGGAAAATATGGTCCTGAATGTGATTGGTGGTCCCTTGGTGTTTGCATGTATGAAATGCTTTATGGAGAAACACCTTTTTATGCTGAATCTCTGGTGGAGACATATGGAAAGATAATGAACCACAAAGTGAGTGAGCTATGCTTGTATGTAGAAATGAATGACAGCATCCAAGGAATCTAGAATTGTTTCGCTTAATGATTCACTTATATTTATTTCTGCCTGTATTTAATATATTTCCTTTCAAAATGCATTTCTCATGGCAGCTCATTATAGAAAATAGTAAAAGGCACACAACAGATTATGAAACTGTTGTAAATTAATTCAGTTAAGATATTTCTTTGAATTAATTAAAGAGCCGCGGTGGTGCAGTGGTGAGAATGCAGTACTGCAGGCTACTTCTGCTGATCACCGGCTGCCAGCAGTTTGGCAGATCGAATCTCACCGGGCTCAAGGTTGACTCAGCCTTCCATCCTTCCAAGGTCGGTAAAATGAGGACCCAGATTGTTGGGGGCAATATGCTGACTCTGTAAACCGCTTAGAGAGGGCTATAAAGCCCTGTGAAGCGGTATATAAGTCTAAGTGCTATTACTATGGCTAATATATTAATAGTTTTGCATATTTGATATACTTATTGATTGACTTGACTTTAAGTACCCTAACATTTTTATTGATATTCTTGTTGGTTAATGAATGGACTTTGGGTGAAATCTAATGAAACAGATTTTCTAGTGAAACTGCTTCTGAAAATGGATTAGATGGAGGGAATAGTGCCTCCTCCTGCCCCTATATAAGTTTCCATGTGTCCAGAAGAATGACAAAATTAGGAAAATATCATTAGTGCAAACAAATACTGTTGTGAGGTTGAATTTCACCTTCTGAATTCTGTTTTTGAGTGCAGCCTCCAAAATTGCAACCAGATAGAAATGTTTCATTTCATGTGACAAAAGAATAACATCCTCAGGCAGTATTCATATTAATTGTACTGAGTTAATTTAATAAGCACTATTTTATCCTTTCTCTGCCAACCAAAAAATAAATATGACCACTGACCAGAAACAAGGATGTCTTCTTGTTAAAAGAAGTTCAGTCATTGTTGCAACTAGACTGAATCTGTCAATTTTGGTTTTTCTTAGTTTGTTTCCACCTCATCAATTAGTTAACAAGAATAGTATGATCTCAAATTTTTACACATCTTCCTGCAAATTTCATTTCATGTAGTCCTTATTTTTTATGGTGCAATTCCTAGTATGCGTATCTTTTTTCAAGACAGGTACTGTATCTCTGATATAAAATATTCTGTGCATATTACTTCCCCAAAACACATATTTTATGAATTCCTAAGTGCATAACAAAATTCTAAAAACTCTAGGTGTTGAAAATTTCTTACCAATTGGTGCTTATACTTCTGAATAAATTTATTACTGAAGACGCTTCCTTGGAGAAAGTGGTAACTCACATTATATGGCAATATATTTGTACTTGATAAATTTCTGATGGAAGATATAAATGTACCCATACAGAACCTATGGGGTTTTGCTTCTTGGGTTGGGGTGGTTAGTTTATATTTTTTTGTAAAGTAGTTAGCATTAGTTTATTAATTAGCATTCTTTTTTTTCTTTTAAGGAAAGATTTCAGTTTCCTGCCCAAATGACAGACGTGTCTGAAAATGCCAAGGACCTAATTCGAAGGCTTATCTGCAGCAGAGAACATAGACTTGGGCAGAACGGAATAGAAGACTTTAAAAGCCACCCATTTTTTTCAGGGATTGACTGGGATAACATTCAGAACTGTGAAGCACCTTATATTCCTGAAGTCAGCAGTCCAACAGATACTTCGAATTTTGATGTAGATGATGACTGTTTAAAAAATTCTGTAAGTAATAGAGGAGAGTGTCTTTTAATATGTTACGTTGATATTTGTGTATTTATGAATAAAATTTCTATCTTACTTTTTACTAATACCCCAATCATTATTTAAAATAGGCAGCAAATGAAATCGTAACAAACAAATAAATAAGTAAATAAAAATTACTGATTGACACTACTATCAAAATTTATGTCCATTGGGTCACAAAAAATGGAAAGTAACTGAACAATAAGAATCTTTCATTAATTTCTAAAATAAGCAAAAATGGCAATCAGACACTCCAAAAAAGACAGATTTTCTTTTTCTTGGTTTTTATTGTTTTCTCAGCTTTTTGTTCTGTACTTTTGGTGATGTAAACATTGCTGGAAATAAGAAGCATTGAACCAGAATTACTTTTACACTACCATAAATGACCAAGGAAGCCAGCGATAGTGTTTCTGTGATGGTCTTTTCAAATCTGCTACTTTTTCTGAACCGGAATACCCATTGTGCTAATTATAACTGAAATTAATACAAATGGATTAACCTTTTCTAAATTAGTAAACTCTTCTTGTCCCTTTAAACTTCAGGAGACAATGCCGCCGCCAACACATACTGCATTTTCTGGCCATCACCTGCCATTTATAGGATTCACATATACAAGTAGCTGGTGAGTGACCAGTTTGTTGATACTAAATCATAATAGAATAGCTCAATTATTTTGTGATTTAAAAATAAAATAGAATTAATTGCAAGTATTTCCTTGCATTATTTGTTAATATTTGTTTCTGTAATGTGTGCATTTTACATGAAAATTTTGAACCAGTTGTTGTACAAAATTCATACATTGAATGGCACATTGTTTCCATCTTCATAGAAAGTGCAGATTGTATAATAAAACTGCACAACAGACAAAATACCTAATGTAGTCCAATATATTGGTTATATCCAGTTATATCCAATATATAGTTCTTGTTGGTTGTTTCCTGTATCTAGAATAATAATAAAAAAGGTAGAGGAGTCCCCTGCAGATTTTACTCCACTAGTCATTGCCAGCTGAGGGGGCATCTCCGTTTCAAGGCCATTGAGCCAGCACTGCCTGAAAACATTTCCACGGTCATGTGGCCAGCATGACATCATAGATCGCTGTTACCTTCCTGTCGAAGTGGTACCTATTTATCTACTTTCATTTGTATGCTTTCAAACTGCTAGGTTGGCAGGACCTGGGGCGAGGACAGGAGCTCATCCCGTCATGTGGCACTCAGGTCTCGAACCTGGGCTGCTGGCTTTCCAGCTGATAAGCCCAGTGTCTTAACCACTGAGCCACCATGCTGACCCACCTAGAATAAAATGTGAATGTAAAATATTAAAAGGCCAAAACTGCAAGGGATTTTTTAATGGATAGAGACAAACATAGCAATAGCAATAGCACTTAGACTTATATACCGCTTTACAGTGCTTTACAGCACTCTCTAAGCGGTTCACAGAGTCAGCATATTGCCCCCAACAATCTGGGTCCTCATTTTACCCACCTCGGAAGGATGGAAGGCTGAGTCAACCTTGAGCCAGTGAGATTTGAACCGCTGAACTGCTGAACAGTCAGCTGAAGTAGCCTGCAGTACTGCACTCTAACCACTGCGCCACCTCGGCTCTTAACATAAGCATAATAGTTGTTTTGCAGTGGCACTGCAGAATACTTATTCAATATGCAATTGGCTATTGAAAGGGCTTCTGACTGATAGAATACAGGACTTACACAGTTGGGCAAGTTTATATCGTAGATCATTTCCTTACCTGCTTTATCTAAGTATATACTGTACAATGCTGCTTAAAAGTTTGTGAATTTTTTAAAATTTCTGCATAAATATGACTTAAAACATGATCTGTTCTCCATACAAGCTCTAAAACTATATAAAGAAAGCCCAATTAACCAAATGAGTCAAAATCTTAATTGATTTATTGAATGTGTAGCAAAATTATGTGAACATCTAGGATTATCAGGTCATTTGAAGGAAAAATTAGAGTCAGGTATTTCAATCAATGGGAAACTAGTAATCAGGTGTGAGTGCAGAACTCCTGCTTTGTTTAAAGAATTGAATTCTGAATATTCACTGTTAAAGTCTGATCTTCATAACACAGGTATGTGGAAGTGTGTCATGATTTGGAGAAAAAAAAAGAGATTTCTACAGATCTCCTAAAAGCAAGTGTTGACACTCATCAGGCTGGAAAAGATTATAAAACTATTTCCAAAGAATTTGAACTCCTCCAATCCACTGTCAGCATATTTTGTACAACTGAAGGCAGTTCAACACCATTGTTACCCTCCCTAGGAGTAGTTAACCAACCAAGATCACACTAAGAGCAAGGCATATAATACCTTGGGAAGTCTCGAAGAATTGTAAAAGGAGTGATGTCTAAGAAACTAAAGGCCTTAGGAACTAAAGAAATGAAATGGCCAAGTCCAAATCCTGACCTTAATCCTATAGAAATATTATTGAAGGACCTGAGGTAAGCAGTTCATGAGAGGAAACGTATTAACATTCCTGAGTTGAAGCTTTTCTGCAAGGAAGAATGGGTTAAAATTCCTCCAGGCTGGTGTGCAGAATTGATCAACTGAAAGCAAAGATTCACATCATTTGAATCATTTCCCACAATAAATCAATGAACAAGTACAAAGTGTTTGACTCATTTGTTTAATTTGGTACTGTTTATCTAGTTTTAGGACTTGTATGGAGAACAGATCGTATTTTAGGTCACATTTTTGCAGAAATATTGAAAATTCAAAAGGCTTCACAAACCTTTTAACATCACTGCATAACTGGAGATATTTTAAGAGTATACCTAAGTATCTGGGTAATTTTTAGTTATTTTTTTCTACTGACATAGCTATTTCATTGCTGGAATGGGGAGAGGTGACAAAACTATTATCTTCCCTCCTTATGACTGTTGCCATTTAAAATTGACTCTGATATTTGGAAGATCATTAGAAGTCAATTTGGAGGGTAATAAGAGGGAAGAGAGAGAATCTTTGTGAGTGGATTTCATTAGAATTTTCAAGTGGATTTCTACTTGAATTATGTTGGATTTCAATTGCAATTTATGATGGCCTCATGAATACATTTGCAAAAAACTGTACAATAAAGAGACCTAACTGCTTCCAGTTTTCTTTTGGAATGTATATATGAATTTTTAATTATCCTAATATGAAAGTCATAAAGATCACTCTGTTAAAATGTTCTGAACCTGATAACTATCTTCTCAGTGTCCTTTCGGATCGTAGTACTCTAAGATTTGCAGCTGGGCAACGTGTAATGGAACTTGATGCCAATGTTCAAAGAACACTAGAAGATACCTTAGCTACAGAAGCATATGAGAGACGAATAAGACGTTTAGAACAAGAAAAGCTGGAACTTAGCAGAAAACTTCAAGGTATTCCTATATAAAGTATACATGATTATCTATTTAAGTCAATTTTGGATTCCATGACTTATGTGATGGAAAGACTTATATTACTACATTTTCAGTAGAAACAGTATTTGAAAACATTCCGCATATAACTGGACATTAATTTATTGTGATATAGTCAGTGTCACAACTTAGTAATAATTTGGAGGAAAGGAAAGGAAAGGAAAGGAAAGGAAAGGAAAGGAAAGGAAAGGAAAGGAAAGGAAAGGAAAGGAAAGAAGAGAGAGAGAGAGAGAGAGATAGAAAGAAAGAAAGATAGAAAAAAAGAAAGATAGATAGAGAGAAAGAAAAGAAAAAAAGATAGATAGATAGATAAAAAAAAAAAAAAAAAAAAAAAAAAAAAAAAAGAAAGAAAGATGGTAGGAAGGAAGGAAGGAAGGAAGACAGAAAGAAAGAAAAAGAAAGAAAGAAAGAAAGACTTATGACAATTGAACCCAAAATTTTGGTTGCTAAGCAAGAATGTTGTTAAGTGAGTTTCACCACATTTTACAAGTTGGCCACGCCCACCCGGTCACCTGACCACCAAGCCACACCCACCTGAAGCCACACCCACCTGACCTCCAAGCCACACCCACAAAATAAGCCACGCCCACAGAACCGGTAGGGGAAATTTTTAGATTTCACCACTAGGTTAGACTGAATATGAAATTGAGGACATAAAAATAGTTTAAGAACTGAAATTGATAGAGGGTGGAATTTCTATGCAAGGTAACAAAAATCTGCATAAGGAGTTTTACATTGTAGGTTACATAAAAAGTTCAAATGTTGGATTGAAGAAAAAAAACCTGTAGTCTAGATTTCTTTCCCCATTATGGAGAGGTTTGTACTGAATACTTGCTTAGCCTGGCTTATGATTTGTAGAAAGAATCTAGCTTACACAACTTCCCTGAAGTTCTGTTCATTTATTCCCTTAATGCAATTTGATCTTTTTTTAGACACTTAAGAATGTAACAAAATAATGTTTTAGTTTCCATTGCTTCCCAAAGGAATACAGTATAGGAGGCTTCAACTTTTTCAGTTTCCCCTTCCCTTGCCAGCAAATCACTCTTTTAAGATTGATTTAAAGCATTTGGTTTTCTATGTTGAAATAGCAATAGCAATAGCACTTAGACTTATGTACCGCTTTACAGTGCTTTACAGCCCTGTCTAAGCGTTTTACAGAGTCAGCATATTGCCCCCAACAATTTGGGTCCTCATTTTACCCATCTCGGAAGGATGGAAGGCTGAGTCAACCTTGAGCCTAGTGAGATTTGAACTGCCAAATTGCAGTCAGCCGGCAGTCAGCAGAAGTAGCCTGCAGTACTGCACTCTAACCACTGCGCCACCGTTGCTCAGTGCCATGGTGGTAAATGCTGATAAGCAGTGAGTTTTCCCGCTATGATTGGGCAAATGGTGGTATCCATTCAGGAAGATTTGCCCCACCACCACCACCAGTGAGCAGTATGTGGCTGCAGTTAGTTGTTTTTCTACAATTTACCTGCCTATTGGACAGTAGTTACAGAAAAGCAACTACGCTTAGCACAAATGCCATCACTTGGTAAATTAGCTAACATACTGTTTAAAAAAAACAATAGGATCAGTGTAATAGTGTAAGATTCATTTTCTTACTGTTCTTGATCACTAGAAGAAAGTGAAGGTCAGTTCCTTATAGAAGTTCAAAAAGTTTGGCATGACAGAAAGTTTTATAGAATCTTTAGATTGGGGTTCAAAAGCCCACAGATACTTCTTGGGTACCATATTATGATTTTGAAATGCCAAAACCTATAGATTGAAAATTTTGAATGCAGTTTCTTACATCTTCCTTGCTTTTTTAAAGAGTCCACACAAACAGTCCAGGCCCTACATTATTCAACTGTAGATGGTCCATTAACAGCAAGCAAAGATTTAGAAATTAAAAGCCTGAAGGATGAAATTGAAACATTGAGAAAACAAGTCACTGGTAAGTACCAATATTTAATATTGAAAACATTACAAATTCTTTTCTAGTTTTTGTGTTCTGCTCAAACAAACAACAATTTCCTTCACAAATGTTTCAACTGTTATATTTATCATCCAATGTAAAATGTCAACAGATAAACCTTACTTATCAACTGCTTCATGCAGCGACTGTTTGAAGTTAAAATAATGCTGAAAAAATAACTTTGCAACCAAGGTGCACACATGACTTTCATAGCAACTCTCTCTCAGTCATTTGTTTGCCATTACAGTCAGTTAGCATGCATTGATCTATGACCCTTTTTTTTCTTTTTCCCCCCTTCACAGAACAGAGAGATTGCCTAAAAAGGTGACCTCTTTAGATAATCTTTCCTGTCTCATCTCTTTTTTTCCTCCCTCCCCTCTAAAGAATAAAGAAATTGGAGAGAAAGGGATTACAAGAGAGTAAGTAGGCACATAATGGGGAATACACATTAATTAGTTAATTCCCTTTTTGCCAATTAACCTAATATTGGGGTAAGCATTACTACTGGGGGGAACTTTTTCACATTCATTCTTAACAATTTCTTTGCTTTCATTCCTGTTCCTCTGGTTCCCCATCAGTGAAGAAATCATTGAAACTTACTAAAGTGTTTTCTTGCTTCATTTCTGCTTATAAGGCCATACAATCAAACTGCATTTTCCAACCTTACTATTTCTAATTTTGGCATTCTATTCTCTAACCATCAAGCAGCATGTCTTACTTGCATGTTCTGTTGATTTTATATTAAATTTGACCATTAAATTAGTCAACTTCATAGTCTTCTACATTAGTGGTTGGAGCATAAACACTGATAACTGAAGGCTGTCCTGCAATTGATTTAGTCAACTGACTGCATTTACCTAAATACATTGTACCTAAATACTGTCTTTGCTATATAGCCCAGGGGTGAAATTCAAAATTTTTCCCTACCGGTTCTGTGGGTGTGGCTTGGTGGGCATGGCAGGGGAAGGATACTGCAAAATCTCCATTCCCACTCCAGGGGAAGGATACTGCAAAATCTCCATTCCCACTCCAGGGGAAGGATACTGCAAAATGTCCATTCCCACCCCACTCTAGGGGAAGGATCTGAAAAATCTCCATTCCCACCCCACTCTGGGGCCAGCCAGAGATGGTATTTGCCGGTTCTCCGAACTACTCAAAATTTCCGCTACCAGTTCTCCAGAACCTATCAGAACCTGCTGAATTTCATCCCTGATATAGCCTTTCTGATAATGAAAGCAACACTATCCTTTTTGTTTTTTGTGGCCTGAGTAATAAGCAGTATGATCTTCTGACTGAAAATATCCAGTTTTAGTTCTTTTCAATTCAGTGATACGTAAGATATCAATGTGTAGCCAGTTCGTTTCATCTGTCACGATGTTAAGCTTTTCCAGTTCATCTTTCACATTCCATGTTCCCACTGTATTTCAGTTTTGGCAACTCCAGATCTTCTTTCCCTGCATGGCAGTATCCAAAAAGTTTTAACTTAGTTGTATCATAAACCCCATTGTTGCTCCAAAACAAAACCCTTGATTATTCCTCAGTAGCATATTAAGAGCTTCTCAGCATAAGGTGCTCATCATCAGCACTACATTGTAGGTCATTTTATCTTGTCTCTCAATGTGATTTGCTTGATAAAATACAGGTGTGATTTACCATTACCTTTCTCCCACGCAATATGAAATGATGCCTTTGCCATTTTTGCCAGAGTCTCTTGATGGCAAGATGGGTGGCATATAAGTTGCAAGAAAAAGTATGTGAACCCCTTGGGATTACGTGGAGTTTTGCATGAATTGGTCATAAAATGTGCTCTGAATGTCATCTAAGTCATAACAATAGAAAAACACAGTCTGCTTAAAATAATACTACACAAACATTAGATGTTGCCATGGTTTAATTGAATATAACATGTAAACATTCACAGTGCAGGGAGGAAAAAGTATGTGAGCCCCTAGCCTAATGACTTCTCCAAGAGCTAATTGGAGTCAGGAGTGAGCCAACCTTGACTCCAATCAGTGTGATGATATTGGATGTGTCGCTGACAGCTGTCCTGCCCTTTAAAACCACAAAACTGGTTTGGGTTTACTGGTTTCAAGAAGCACTGTCTGCTGTGAACCATGCCTCGCAGAAAAGAGCTCTCAGAAGACCTACGATCAAGAATTGTTGACTTACA
>QLTV01000548.1:564947-596529 GCA_003457575.1 Thermophis baileyi
CTATATTTTTAATATGCTACTTTTGATAATTTCATCCCAAGTAAAATTGACAATAGTCATATTTTATGTTCCTAACGTAACAGAATGACTTTAAATCTTAAAAAGACAAAAAAGTGCTAATGTAGCATTTTTTTTTCAATTTTTCCGAAAATTTCCGTTTTTCCCCCCCAAAAAAACGGAAAAAAACCGGGTTTTTTTCCGAGCTTCAAAATTTCCGGAAATTTTACATCTCTAAAAGCACTATGAAGCAGTATATAAGTCTAAGTGCTGTTGCTATTGCTAAATAGCTGCTGTCCGATATAGGTGCTTATGGGTATCTGGGATAATTTTAATGCCTTGGGTTGTTCTGCTTGAATATTTCTGGCATACCTTCCAGCATTCTTTACTGTCCCTACAAGGATAGCCCCTTTATCACGATAATATATCACTGCAGGACTTGTGGGGCTTATTTTTTATATTTGAGCATGGTAATGGTGACTTCTTTGCTGAATTAATGTAATACCATTTACATTTCATTTAGATTCTGTGTTCAGATTAGTACTCCTATCTCAAAAATGGTAGAGAAAGGGATAGCCAAAATGAAGAAATGACAGTGCCACAATTACTAGAATATGTCCAGGTTAGCAAATAAGATGATAACAAGAGGGCATGGTTAATTCGTTGTCCTGAATAAAAGCATGGAGTGTATTGTTTGTTCTTTTATTTTCTGCTATTATAAAAGTAAGGATTCTAGGTCACATTGGAATTCACTAATGGCAAAAAGATAGATGAGGAATCTAATTACACAAGTCGCTATAATAAAGCATGTAATAATTACTAGCTTTAAAGGGAGATTTTAAAAATCCATCAATAAATCTTAGTCACAATTACAAAGTAGAATTTCAAATTCTTAATTCTGTTCCCTGTGATTTCCATATATGGAGTTTTGCATTTTCATAATAGCATATCTAGAATATTTCAAGCCTAATATTTTGGGTGAGAGTCTCACCCAAATCTGTACAGGGAAGAAGTAAAGGAGCTGCCTCTGCACCTTCTTCCATTATCTTTTAACCAACTTCATCTAAAGTTTAGATTCAAACCTTTAAAGTTTGGATTTCAAAACTCAAAAATAATATTTAAAACAATCAAATTAATTTAAAAGGCTTGGATGAAAAGAAAGATTAAGACTTCCTTTTTAACACAGAAAAAATGAAGGTTAAGTATACCTTCTAAGGGAATGCATTCCATAATTTGGTCATGATACGAGAAAAAGCCCTCTCTTGACAAGTAAGCTTCTAATATCACAAGCATCTTTGAGATAGTTTCATAGCTGTCATTCAGGCCCTGAGCTTTTAAGGGATTTGAAAATCAAAAAACTCTTGAATTGTCCCTATATTAATTTATCAAAATTAACATAGTATGATCTTAGTAGTTTTGTGGAAGTTAGTATCAGAACTCAGGAATATGATAGCACCTTTATTGACTAATAGATTTTCTTAAGAGGAATAAGCTTTTGTGAACCTTTTACTAAGTTGCTAGTTGGAAAAAGTTCTACAGATTTCTGATTACTTAGTATCTGTAGTAGTGCCCAGAACTATTTTCATTGTGCAGGTGTTGCTAATGACAGAGCCAGTTTGATATAGTGATTAAAGATACTAGCCTAGAAATTGTGAGTTCTTGGCCTGCCGTGCCATAGGCACAAAACCAGCTAAGTAACTTTGAGTCAATCACTTTCTCTTAGCTCTGTGAAGAAGGCAATGGCAAACCACTTCCAAAAAATGTTGCCAAGAAAAGTGAATTGTCCATGCAGTTGCCAAGAATCCAGTCTGACTGGAAGGCATAAAATCAATCTGTCTTAGTGTCATCACCTTATGCTCCATTTTGCATGACAGAGCTTCCAGGCATTCTTCAAGAGTAGTCTTACATAGACACTGTATAGTGATAGTCTAACAGTGATTTAGCCAAGGCTTTGGTATTCATTGCCAGATCCAAATAGCTATAGAAAAATTACAGTTGTTACAGTAGATGCACTGTAGATGCACTGTAACAACTGTGGCATCAAGGAGCACTTCCAGACTACAGATCTATATTTTTAAGGGAAGGGGGAATTCCCTTAAATTTTAAGTGAATATCTGTTGTCATCATTAACTGAGAATTGTGGATTATTAAGCAAGTACTTGTCCCAATTCAAGTCATTCCAGGCTTGATCCCTTTCTGCCCCTAGTAAGGTAAGAGACTCTCCAACTTACCCCACTCGGCTATCTTCCCCCACATTTCTCCCTGCCTTGTGGGGCAGCAAGCATCCCTAGAACTACTTGGCTCTAGGGCTACTTGCCACACTCTGGAAAGTAGCAGCTGCCTGAGTCCAGTCCCAGCCGCAATCACCCTTGCCTGCCTGCACTCCAAGACCTCTGCTGCTCTGCACTCTGCTGTCTGTAGACTGTAAGATTAAACATTTTGAAATGCAGTTGAAATATTCCCATATTTTTATGAACAGCACAGTAAAAAAAAACACTAGAATTTTTCTATTTGAAATTTCAAATAGCTTCTTCTATCTTATTCCTTGTTCCCAAGAAAATGATCTGTCAGCATCTTGGCAATATGTCTGAAGCCAAAACAAATGGACAATTTGTTTGATAATTTAGGATAAATTAGGCTCAAGATATTATACATAATGAAAATGAATGGTGTAACATTCTGTGTGCTTTGTTTATTTCTTTTAAGTGACTACTAATTTGTTTTAAAAATAAAAGCTTGGGGAGTAGATTCCTTTTGCAGTTTCAGAAATAATAAAATAAATGTAATAAATATTACATTGAATTAGAGCTTTAATTATTTAATTTATCTTCCTTTAATTAGGAGTAATTAAAGTCAACTGTGTATAATAAGATGTGAACTACAAAATTTTGTCTTGAGTAAGGCAACACTTCTGCTGATTTTAAGAACATGCACACAAAATACTAAGCACCCTTCAATTTAATTTGCTAAATTATACACCAAAGCTTTTGGCTTAGACAGTATCTCACCTAACTGCTATGTGTAAATGTTATGCAATATGTCTTATTACATTTTTCTTAAGAGAAAATAATAGCATAACCTGCATTACAACTTGTGATTCTGAATTTCATGAAGATGAATATCATGAAATTAACAGTTGCAGATAAGAATTTCATGTTTACTTAGTCAAGGGTACTTAAAATCTGAATTCAAAGTTTATTTGTAGAGATTTGAATGTTTTTCCTTATTTAGAATTAAGTTTACCAACATTAAGACTAAATATTGTGGGTTCTATTGTTTCAACATGGTGACTGCAAAGAGCATATTTATTCCTGGTTATGTTATGTTCTATGTTAGGCCCAGTTATTAACTCTGCATATTCAGCATGCTCATGTTTTCATATCTCTGTCATCTGTCCTCTGTTCCTATATTCTGAAGTAACAGAAATAAGTAAGATGGAGGCAAAATTGCACAACCAACCAAAACATTCAGATATTAACTTGATTTTGTATGTTTTTTTTCTAAAAACAAAACTCATGGGTTGATATTATACCAAAAATAATAAAGAAAATGTTAAGAAAGTGTAAGGGCTCCAATATGGTTTCTTCTAGGTAGAAATTCTTTTTTTTTTCTGTTCAGTTTTATTTCTCATCAGTATAGAATAGATATTTCAGAATGAAATAACTGAAATAGAATTTCAGAATGAGAAAAGAATTTCAGAATGAGAAATGAATTTCTCATTCTGCTGGACATTTGTCAGTTAATGTCTCATTTTATAACCAAGTGGATTCAGGATGTAATGATATTGTTTCCTGTTCAGTCTGTGGGCCTGAACAGGGGACAACTAATACAGTACTTTTCTATAAATCCCTTTTGTTTTTTTAAATTCAGATTATTCATATTACTATGCACACAAGATATATCAGAGAAATATGTCTCCCACTAGAATTACCATGGGCTAACTAGGATATGTTTATATTTTATCTTTGGAGGTTTCGTACACCTAGGATCTGTAACCCCCTACCTAGGGAAGGTCATCTCATACTCTGTATTAATGACCTTCCATAAAATTTGGACAGTCCCGTTTAAAAAGGCCTTTATTGAATAGGAAGTTACTATTTTGTTTTTAATGGATCTATGAAGAAAGAAAATTGTGACCAACCTGGAGTTTTTAAATTAAAACTTTATAATTATTTTTAACAATGCCCAGCTCCCTGGGGAACAGTATCCCACTTCTATAAAATAATACAGAGGTGAAATTAACCACAGACCCCACACTAATCCCTAGCTTTAGTCTGGAGCTCATTTTACAGAAGACACAGTTTGAAGAAGAAATGGAGACAGGATCACTTACCTCTCATTTTAACTGGCAGAAAGTCGGCACTTCACACATACAAACTGACAAATAGTACTTAAACATTCAACTCTTCTGGGAAGTTGGAATGAATGATGGGTCCTTTTTGTTGCCCAAAGTGAGCAGTAAGACTTCTATTTTAGTGTTTTATATTTCTCAGTAATTTTCTCTTACAGATTCTGGGCAATTAGAGCAGCAACTTGAAGAAGCCAGTTCTGCACAAAGAGATTTAGAAGAGGCTACCAGACACATCAAAACTTATGAGAAGCAAATGAAAGCACTAAAGCAAGAGCGGGATGATCTTAATAAGGTATAAACAATCTGATCAACATTTTTTATTTCTATTTTAGTTTTAGAATGCTTCACCTATATTCAATCATCTTAACATAGCCACACAGCAAAATGATTAGGCCATATGACTTTATCTATCTGCATTTGATAGTATTTCTGAAATGATTATTATTAAAAAATAGTTACAAGTGTTACTACATGAGCAGTTCTGTATGATTGATTCCACATTTTAAACCACTTCAGGAGCTCACTGCTATGTTTATATAGAAAGCTTTCTTAAACTCAGGTAAGATTGCTCATTATGGGGTAGATCATGGAAGAATTATACCAAAGTAACAGATACAAAGTTTGGGAATAGTGATATAAATAACATTCGGACGTCCTGTATTTGTGTGAATGTGTTCTATTGCACAGAGAGAAAGGAGGATATTTGAATTTGGTAATCTGAAAATTAACCTTGGAGGTTAAATTATCTAGTAAAAACCACCATGAAAATCTGTGATAAAACATTTTAAAGTAATTTAAATTAATCTACAATCCATTATTGTGTATGATTAATTATAATAAATACAGTACTTAAATTGGTTAGGTGTTCTAAGATAATAGAAAGAAGCAGTCACCTATGTTAATGTCCATATTTATATTAACTAAAGTTATATTAGATGCTGAATGTTGTTTGGTGATAGGTAGAAAGTCACACAAAAGCTTGCTCGCTAACAAGTAGCAACATTTATATATGACTAAATCAGAAAGCAAGGTTCTTTGACTTGTAGCATCTAACTCCTTAGTGCAGAATAAAACTTAGAATTGCTTTCTTTTCTATATCAACATAATAACAGATAGTAAAAAATAAACCTACATCCTTTGCTGCCTTCTTCTTGGGGAAAAGATAAATCTGAACTTCATATAATATATGCAATGTTAGGGATTAAATAGAGGCATGTTGCTAATGGAATTTCTTATGACCATACAATATTGATTGGGTTTTCATAGAAATTACTATGTTAGTTTATTCTTTATTAAAACAGCGATCCAAGCAATGTTGTGGCTGTCCTTTCTCAGTGCCTGGTGACTGTAGGGACCTAGATGAGAGATAACAGGCTTCAACTGAATTCTGGCAAGATGAAGTGGATGGGGGTGCTGGGGTCCTCAGGATCTGGTTATTTATTATCTTTAGTTCTGGATGGGGATGCACTACCCTAGACAGACCCAGTACACAATCTGGGATACTCCTGGACTCGTGATTCCTGCTCAAAGAGCAAATGGCAGTCGTGGCTAGGAGGGCCTTTGCACAGTTTCATGTTGTGTGCCTGTTGCGCCCTTATCTGGATCGTGAGGTCCTGCACATGATCACTCATGCCCTAGTCATCTCTTGGTTGGATTACTGCAAT
The DNA here is from genome assembly GCA_003457575.1 of Thermophis baileyi. Lineage (NCBI taxonomy): Eukaryota > Metazoa > Chordata > Lepidosauria > Squamata > Dipsadidae > Thermophis > Thermophis baileyi. Next base: position 570,960 of record QLTV01000548.1, read on the forward strand.
GCACTATATATGGGCTACCCTTGAAGAGTATCTGGAAGCTACAGGTGATGCAGAATGAAGGGCGCACACAGTTCTGGGGTCCCTATAGTGTCACATATAACACGGCTGTTGCACAAACTGCATTGGATACCATTTTGCTTCTGGGTCCAGTTCAAGCTGTTGGTTATTACCTTTAAAGCCCTATATGGTATGGATCCAGGGTATTTGAGGAGCCATCTCACCCCAGTGGGATTAGTCTGCTCTGCTCACAGCAGCAGAAGAGGTCTGCTGCAAACCTCATCTGCTAAGGAATTTTGGTGGGTAGGGTCATGAAGGGCCTATTCCGCTGTGATCCCAACTGTGGAACACTCTATCACCAGACGTGAGAATTGTTCCCATCCTTTTTGGTCTTCTAGAAGGGTATTAAAACTTGGTTTTACCATGGGAGTAGTCAGCACTGGAGGTGGTTTATGAGGTAAAAAGACCTTATCCAAGTCTTTTGCCATCCATGTCCTTGGTTCTGTTTTTTGCTTAGTTTTAATGGACGTAGCTTTAAATTTTTAACTTCTTTTCTACTTATCTTTTTATGTTCTGCAAACTGTATGTCTTACTTGTTTTAACCCTATTTAGTGATAGAAAGCTAATATTTAAGCATATGTCGATTGCAGGAACTGCTTGACTCCAGTGAGAGGTTAAAGGCACAAACCAAAGAACTGAAAGATGCACATAGTCAACGGAAACTGGCCATGCAGGAATTCTCTGAGATGAATGAGCGACTTACGGAATTGCATTCACAAAAACAGAAGCTTACCCGCCAAGTTAGAGATAAAGAAGAAGAGATGGAAGGGGTAATGCAAAAGGCAGAAAGCTTGAGACAAGAATTACGTAGAACAGACAGAATAAAGAAAGAAGTAAGTTTAATCTGTCCATCCATCCATCCATCCATCCATCCATCCATCCATCCATCTATCATCTATCTATCTATCTATCTATCTATCTATCTATCTATCTATCTATCTATCTATCTATCTATCTATCTATCTATCTTATCTAATTTTTAAAGCACCAAAAATCACCCCAGATGATAGTATTACACAAGAAAGTTCACTTAAATTTAAATTCATGTGTTTGTCTTTTAGTTAATTAAACAATGGTAATTGGTAAATAACAGACTCTGCAATTCATTTTTAATCTTCTAAATATACTTATTGATATCATCTTTATGATAGAATTATATATGCAGATGAATCCAGAAGTTTCTGGTGCATTAGTAAGGAAAAGCAATGCTAAAATGAATGTTTATGATTTTAAAATTATATTTGTAGCTGGAAGTTCATGCTGAAGCTGCAGCTGCTGAGGCATCCAAGGACAGGAAGCTGCGTGAGAGAAGTGAGCAATATTCTAAGCAGCTGGAAAATGAATTAGAAGGACTAAAGGTTAGTCTTTATTGATTTCACCATTTTAAAGCATGTGAGTGCCTTTGTCCGATGTAGGGGTAGGAGACTTGAAAATGATTATCATTTACAATAGCTTATTTTGAATGACTTTAAATGGAAAGCATACTGTATAGAAATCAATCATTGAGGAATGAGGACTCTGGTAAGGAAATAACTCTGAAACAATGACCCAGGAGTCATGAAACACCCCCCCCCCCCGAATGATAATGACCTGGCTTGCAAAGTATTTCTGTGCATCCATTGGAATCCTATAATAGGAACTACTTTGCAGTGGTCTATTTTCTATTGTTAATCCTGGAAGAATGGATAATTAAGTTCATAATTTGTTATGCATTTATCAAAGAGGAAGCTCAGTTGAGGAACAAAAGCAATTCAGTGAAATGCAATTTATTAAATTTTATTTTAAAATCAGTGTCAACCAATTTCATTTTTTTCACCTTCTAGGATGAATTATTCCTATTTTATACTGTATGTCAGAATTTTCCAGATCATAAAAGCTAATTCTGAGATGTCCCTTTTTTGTAGCAGAAACAAATTGGTTGGTCTCCAGGGGTTAGCAGCACAGAACATCAGCAGGAAATAACAAAATTAAAAGCTGACTTGGAAAAGAAAATGGTTTTTTATGAAGAAGAACTGTCTAAACGAGAAGTAATACATTCTAATGAATTAAAAAATCTGAAGAAGGAATTGCGTGATGCAGAGATCCAACAACTTGCTCTCAAAAAAGAAATTCTGATATTGAAAGACAAATTAGAAAAGACAAGGAGAGACAGGTATGACCATTCATATACAATTCCTCTGTACTTGGATATTTTTATGATTTTAAAAAAGTTGATACAGCTGCAGATATTTATATTTGGATACCCAAATAATATTCTATCCTAAAGTAACAAATTAATGTGTTTTAGCCTTTGAAACAAAATTATTAGGAAATGAATAAAAAGATTAGTTAGATTCAGTATGACCTGGCAGGATATATGTAAAGAATGTATCTTAAATGTGTTGGATCTTTGCAACTAAATTTATACAATAAGGAAAGTCTTTACATAGCTCTTTCAAACTGTTTTACTTAAAAGATGAAGAATAATGCACAATGACGGTAAATTACCTTGAAAGAGGGGTTTACATATGCACTTCATTCACTGTCCTATATAGTTTGTATGTATCTGCCTCTGATTTTGGTTGAATTCAGAGTGTGTGTGTTTTATAAATAAAGGTCTGTCTGCCCTTATTAGGTTATGGTAAAATGGAGAAACTCTGTTGGCTGAATGAAGGAGATAATCCCTTTTTTTGTTTAAAGATTCTCCTGCACACTTGCATGCTCCAGTCAATAGGGCAACCCTCTGAGTGAAAGTGGTGATTTGAGCAGATGGTATTGGCAGAATAGAGTGGGCAACTATGTTTATTTATTTATCCATATCATTGATAAGGCAACTCTGGGCAGCTAACGAACAGTAGAAAAATAAATATAAAAACAAAATTTTAAAAACCATATAAAAACCTAGAACCAAGGAGATGGATGGCACAGGGATGAGAACTTCTGCTTACCCTATCAACCACCTCTGATGGTATGTGTCCCCTTCAGAGTCCCAAGCCAATTGGCAAAACCAACTGTTTATATGCTTCCAGAAGACCAAGAGGGGGGAGCAGTTCTCACCTCTGGTAGTAGAATAATCCACAGGGCCAGGGTCACAGCGGAAAAGGCTCCTCTCCTTGTCCCCCACTGGAATTCCTGAGATAGGGTCTGCAGCAGGGCACTTCTGCTAGAGCAAGTGGGGTGGGGTACTCCCATTGGGGTGAGACAGCTCCTCAGATACGCTGGACCCATATCACATATAGGGCTTTATCATATTCTCCTCTTTTTTGCTCAACAGGAGCATTCTGAGCAGAAGTCCATTCTGATAATTATTTTTCTAGCAAAAAAAAATTGTTCCAATTATTTGAATGTAGTCTTTATACATGTAAATATTGCTAGCAGTTTCTTTTGTAGTAGATTTCATTAAAAATAGACATGAGTAAATATATTTTTGATTGATGGTATCTATTCAAAGAAACAGGACTTGGGCCACAAAATGTGCTGTGTTATGTAAAGCACATTTAGATTATAGAATTAGAAGGGAATGTTTAGGACCACCTACTCCATGGAGGAATCTGTTTTAAATAATTCCTAGAGCTAACTGTCTGGCCTTCACTTGAACACATCCAGAAAGGTAGCATTCGGTTCCACTGCTGAATTACTCTTATTGACAGAATATACTTTCCTACTATTTGAACTAAAATGTCTGCTCCTATAATTAATTTATATCTTGTAGAATAGAGACATGGTTTTGATTTTCTGTGCAACATCCTTTGAGATAATCAAATCCAATCTCAATCATTTTTGCTCAAGACGAAATATCACTCATTATACTTCTCAATAACTGCTCTGGTTTTTCTGAATCTTTCCTAGAATGTATTGCACATTTTTGGACGCAGTACTCATGGTGGGGTTCTTTGCAACAAAGCTTGACTTGTATAGAGGTTTTACACCCAGTTGTAGTAGATCTAAACTGGATCTATCTATAAGTTACTATTGCACTACCATGGGATGCTATTGGATCATGATTGCTAATTTACAGTTATCAGTTGTCCTGGATTTCAGCTGTGCAGGATAATTGTATTACATAGTACCTGGAGCTTAATAAATAATTTCATTAAGCATTGAATACTTGAATGGTTGGCTCTAACCAAATTTTGTCCCTTGTAAATATTTCATGTTCTGTTTATCAAAGTTATAATTTTATAATTGATATTTTTATTTTTATTTTAAAAAGAAATGCCTTGGATTCTGTAAAGCCTGGGTCCCCAAACTTGGCAACTTTAAGACTTGTGGACTTCAACTCCCAGAATTCTCCAGCCAGCTATGCTGGCTGGAGAATTCTGGGAGTTGAAGTCCACAAGTCTTAAAGTTGCCAAGTTTGAAGACCTCTGCTGTAAAGATTCAAAAGGATGTTATGTTACTATTTAGTCAGGAAACACACTTGATAAAGTGACCAAAACAGATAATTTGTGAGAAATAAGCATCACTTCTGACAGACAATTTTAATTGAAATGAATAGAAATGGAATTTCTTTTTCTATTTTAAAAATTAAATATAAATAAATGAATAGCAGGTGAAGTTTATATCTCAATCTTGATAATGTTCTTGCAATACATATTATTTTAGCTTTATCTTTCTTCAGTTGTTTTTCTGTAGTTTATACTGATATCAAGACACATATCAAAGAAGGCCTTGCTTTGAGAGATATTTTTAAAATATCTAGCAAAAATGCTGTAAGGAGAAGACTGTTTAGTTTGTTAGAAAATAAGCAAAATGAAATTTAATGGCTATTAAAGGAATGACCAAGATGACATTCTATTGTAAAAACAGTTTTTGAAAAATGATAACTCAAAAAAATATGTACCACATTGCTTTGTTGCATTTTGGTAAAATATCAGGAGTATATACTTAATTCCAAGTTTGTGATACTGAGAGTCTCATTGTGGGCACCCTTATTTAGCAGAACTATTCTAAACTAACTGTGCGCAGAACTGCAACCTGTATTCATTCCACTGCTCTGCTTTTTTATTTGTATCTTCCGCTATTTTTTAGAGCAAAGGTGCTGGAATATAGAAGAAAATTGTATCAGGGTTGAAGCTTGAAAGCATATCTATGTGGTACCTAAAATTAATTTTCTTCTGTTACATTTGAACCACCAAATAATTTTGAATTCAGATTCTTCCCTTGTACTATTCTGAACCAGTTCCATTTCTTTCTACTGTACTGTAGCTTCAGCTGTAGCATTCAACATCACATCTCTAAATCTATCATCAGAGTTTACATAAAGTTCCACATCACATCTTTTGCATATTGCAAAATAAAAGAATTTTAAAAAAAATATTTCTAGAAAATCTGTGCTAAACACATATATCAAAATAAAGATGTAATCATATGCTTAATTTAAAGAATGGTGAACTGTTGTCTGAGAAGTTAGCCTTAAACCCCAGTCTGAGGCATAGCTGTGTGACCCATTATCCATCCCCCTGAGAGTTAATGCTTTAATCTTTGTTGGCTTTCCCCCAGAATGTTCATCATATGCATGGAATCTGTTAGTTGAAGAGCGGAGTGGATGGTGTTGGATTACAGATTCAGAGTTTGAACAGCAGTTATTAATATGCAACACTGTTGGAATGAAGTGTTGTGTTTCAAATGATGCCTAGCAACATGCCAATTCAGAACTGGTTCAGATATGCTGTGTTGTATTTCAGAGACTGGTTGAAAAAAAATAATTTGAAGGCAGGGTATTTTGTTCCCTTTCTCTACATTTTATTCTCATAGTTAAGCTGATAAACATTTCGGAGTATCTTTGGAGAACAGTTATAAATTCTGTTGTAGAGACAAGCATAATTATAGGGATTGTGATAGATTAAACAATCTTATTTTCTCAGCTATCTTTCCCTGTTGCCTTCAGTTCTTGCTGAGCAAAGGTATATAAAAATTATAACTAATATAGCACAGTTATAGCTAGTAAATAGCTATATAATAGGCAGGGACTAGAAGCAGGGGCTTTTTTTGTCTCGTTTAACCATGGGGTTAAACAGTTTAACCATGGGGTGGGAAGGGAAATCCACAACATTTCATCTTTGTTTCATGTACTTAACTGAGGACTATTTATTATAGCAGAATTTCATTCTGCTTATTCTATTTTAATGTAATACTTATGAAGGTTTTTAAGGATTCATGGTTGTCATTATAAAACTCTTAATATGCTTCAACTTCAAATAAAATTATACTAGATGGATACCCAAAATTGCAGGTGCAACAAAATGATGTCTACTTTATTCCAGAATTTGCCACAAAACAAGCTTAGTAATTTTTTGGGTTATGTTCATCCATAGAAACTATGACATTTTTTTACCTTGTTTTATGGAGTAGAACCACAAAACAAGTTCAGACTAAACAATCGAATAAATTTTGTTCCATAACAATATCAGCCAGAAAGACACAGTTATGACTTGATCTCAGTTATAACTATTATTGTATCTCAAGTTCAGATGCCGAATGGAATCACTTTCTGGACTGTAGGGGAAGTTGTCAGTTCAGCTTGAAATGTATATGAACACTTTTTATTCATAAACATTTGATATATGTGATTCATTTTTCCACAATAAAACAAAGCAAATTCTGTCAGGTAAAGGTTGAAAACAAGTACCGTGTTTCCCCGAAAATAAGACCCTGTCTTATATTTTTTTGAACCCTGAAATAAGCGCTTGGCCTTATTGCCATGCACTCAAAAGCCCGATTGGGCTTATTATCAGGGGATGTCTTATTTTGGGGGAAACAGGGTAGTGATCTGAAGCTGTTTTTGTGATAAGGAAATGCAATCTACTCATATTTTCAAATATCATGTTATGATGTGAAAAATGCAAAAAGGACAGTTTTCCCCTAAGTGAAATAGCTTCTGTAATTTTTCATTTTTGTATGTTGCCAACAATATAGTTGAAGTGCATTAAAAAGAAAAGTGACTTGGATCCCACTGTCTTCCCACTGTATTCTGCCTCACTGATTTCTCTCTTTTCAAAAGGATCTTCCAATCATCCTGTAAAAAAATTTAGAAGCAAGGGAAAGACAATTCTCATTTCATTTTATAAATCTCAAAATTAACATTATTTATGCAGGTTGTTTAATACAAAACAGTTTGGAGACTGTTTTACAAGATTTTACGAGATATGTTGCTTCTCCCTCAATATACAGTTATTGTTCAGCTGAAACAGGAATGTAAGGAGATATGTTCACATTTCTTAGAAAAGTTGTCTGTCCCTCTCACTTTTAAGTTTTTTTCATGGCCTATAAAATGTTACTTATGCTGAAAATTAGGAATGTTTCATATTAAAGAAGATTTCTTAATGATAACTGAGCATTTGGATTTTTCAGGAAATTTGTTATAATTAGACCAACTTTATTAACTTAATGGGAATCTCTATGCATCAAACTTTTCAGATTTTGAAACCATATATGGCAATTGTTTCTTTTGTACTGACTGGGATTTTGAAAATGCAGTGTTATAAAAATGAGTAAGCATATTGAATCAGAACACTTACTCTGAACTGTGACTGTTTGAATTCATATATTATAATAATGAAGCTGAAGGAATGTCATCCAGAATATCCATGCAATATAATTCTCTCTGAAATTAAAGGGCTTTATTCAGTTAAACCTAGACATACTTTGGTTATAATGATGCACTCTTCAAACAATCCATATGTTTGAGGCATTTATAAATTGGAACCGCAAACATCTGCTAACTTAAATTCTAATATTATATGGTGTTATTATAAAGCATATTGCATGGATTACTATATTGTTTTTGGTCTTGGTTACTGTGGGATCTTAATATTTTTATGTATATTTTAAGTTGTGACAAAACATATATGAGGAAATTATACTTTATATATGCTAACTGTTTTGCACATTTTACCATAGCCAAAATGAAAGGGAGGAGTTTGAAACAGAATTCAAACATAAATATGAACGGGAGAAGATTCTGCTGACTGAAGAGAACAAGAAGCTTTCCAATGAGCTTGACAAGGTGAGTGATATGTTGTTTAAATATGCATTAATGTATTGAACAGAATTAGGTAAAGTTGATAATAGAACATATTTGTTTAGATTAATGTATATTGTCATCAAACTTGCTAAGCAGAAATCTGGGTAGCTAACAAAAATTTTAAAAAATACTACAAATAAGTCAAAAAATATAAAATAGCTGCCAAAGAAACAATGGCACCAAGAAATATAGGCTCAACTACTCTCCGGATACATAGGCCCAGAAAAACAAACAGCTCTTAAGAGTTTACCAAAAGGCCAGCATAATCAGACAGCAGGTTTGGGTTGATCTAATCTTGGACAGTATGGTGTTCCAAGGGACAGGTGCTGTGACAAAAAAAGCACACTTTTTGGGTCCCACTGGATGACATTTTCTACTCAGTGGGACCTCCTGCCAGATTTGATGAGATTAGTAGAGTCAGTTGGAGAAAAGGCTGTATAAATAACAAACAACACCTTTAATTCTAAACCAGAAGGAAACGGGGGGTCAGTGAAGCAAAGAAGTAATGTAGGATGAGCCACCACATTCTGAACCTTTTGTAATTTCCACATGTTCTTCAAGGACAGCAGCATGTAGAACACATTTCAGTAATCAACTTAAGAGGTAACCAAAACAGGAGTTATGGTATGCAGTGCCTCTTGCTCCAAGAAAGGTCACAAATGGTGCACAACAGAAGGTTGTACAAATGCCTTCCTAGCCACATCTGCCATCTGCTCCTCAAATAGGAGCAAGTGGTGTACTAGTTTTGCCTACCTATCCAAAATTAAAGATGGAAAGTTGCCAGTTCCAGGTAGCCCTAAAATCCCAAACCACTTAGTCTTATTGGATGAGTTGAAGCCTGTTCTTGCTGAAGTAAATAAAATAAAGTAAATAAAAAGATATTCAGCATTTGCCTAAATGCTTTTAATGTTACAGTGTTATTTTTACAGACAGTCAGTGGTGGGTTGCTACCGGTTCGGACCGGTTCGCGCGAGCCAGTGGCAGAAATTTGGCCCCGTTTGCCGAACCGGTAGCGATGGCCGGCTTGCCACGTCCCCAAACCGGTTCCCTGGTCGCCGCTGCTTGAAAGCGGCTGCCAACGAACCCTCTGCGCATGCGCAAAGGTTTCTGCGCATGCGCAGAGGGTCAGTACCTGGATGTAACACGCGTGGATAAAGTGCGATGCGCGCACTTCCAAACCAGTAGGGAAGGTAAGAGAAACCCACACCTGCAGACAGTATATCAGTAATGACACTTTGGAAAATTTCACAGAAAGACAACTGAAAAATAAGAGAGTACATCATAAATATATGTAACATGTAAGAAACCTCCTGGGGCAATACATATGTGAATGTAATTAGTGCCTCATTTAGATTTTTTAAATGCATGATAAGCTCAGAAGAAAGCACTTTCAGATCACTATTGCCGAATCATAATTGTGATTTTAATATTTTTTAAATATATATTTAGCTTACAGCAATGTATGAAAGACTAAGTATGAGTAACCGACAACTTGAAGAAGAGATGAGAGATCTTGCTGACAAAAAAGAATCTGTAGCACACTGGGAAGCCCAGATTACTGAGATCATCCAGTGGTAAGGACATTTTTCTGTTTGTGAGTCATGCAGTAAGGTACATTATTTTTGCATAACAAAAAATAATTTTGCTGTTTTGTCATCTACTTTGAGCCTTCTGCTAATCCCGACTCCACTTAAAAGAGCAAAATCATATCTGACACAGTTCTTGACCTTTCAATAAGTCATAAGACATACCTAAGAGAATTAATCTCACTTGCTTATATTTCATTACCTGTATTAGTTTCATGAATGAATGTATAATAGAACAAAAGAGTAGTTAAAAACCTTGACCTGTTACTGTCGCTAATACTAAAATATTTTAAGTGGATGAAACATGGTAGAGACACTTGTACTTTCCTTAAACAGAAACTAATAGCATTGAATGCAAACTGATTTTCCACTAAAAATGCTTATATCAAATAGACATCTTTCTGAGTGACAAAGCTAAGAGTGAAAAACAGGGATGAATTCAGAATTGTTCATGGAAAAATACTTTTGCTGTAATCTGTTGTCCCATTATTTTATATTTAGATCTAATTTTAACAATCTTTTCCACAAGTCATTTAACATTGATTAATGTTAATGTTCTATCAGCCTAACATATTTTCATCTTGCTTGCTTTTGTAGCAGCTGTGTAATTTATTTTTTATTAAAAATAGATAAACAGAGGTCTTTTAGAGAAGCATTTAGCTCATCTGCATTTTTATTTGTAATGTAACTTTGCTATCCTTATATAGAAATAGTTCTCTCTCTCTCTTTCTTTTATATGGCAGGACAATTTGTATCATTCTGAAAAACTTGGATTGGTCCAAGTAGGTTACTTACATTTGTGAACTGATATAATTTAAACCTAAGACCATGATCTATGTTTATTTTTACAGCCTGACTTATAAGCAAAAAATAAAATAAAATAAAAGCTACATAATTTGGAGGAAAAAAATTGTCCTTTATTATAAATTCAATTTTGGTTACAAGAAAAAAAATATTGATATATAACAATGGCAGTAAAACTATGTTTTACTCAGTCTCATCCACTCTTTAGAAACATTATCTTATTGATGAAGATACATCTGCTTTCTAAAAAAGAAAATTGAAATAGAATAGATACACCTTGATTATTAAAACTATTCAGGAGAAAAGGATAATGGGATTTCAGAACTCAGAACATAAAATTGTTTCCTCAAAACAACTGACATTCCAGAACGGAGGAGACAGACTTGGATTTTGGAATGTTCCATTTCTCACACGTGGATTTTTCTTTGATCACAGGGGACCCAACCAGTGGTGGGATTCAACCGGTTCGCACCGTTTGTTAACTCTTTGTGGAGTTCTGCGAACCGGCTGAATAGTCAAGGCTGCCTACCTGCTGATTCCAGTACCTCACACACACCTCAGATGTTCCTGCTCATTTGTAATTAACCAAAGGAAGGGAAAAGAAAAAGAAGAAATAACCACATAGCCATTTCCTCAGCAGAAAAATTCTAGCCCCTTTAAAACTCAGGCTTAAAGCGCAAGAGAGGTGGTTTTTTTCCCTTCTCTCTCCCTTCAGTTAATAGCTCTGGCCCAGGCAGACAGCCAAGAACCATTTAACAGGCGAATACTTAGTTGCAATAACAAAACCGCAGGAATGCAGTCAGCACAGAAACAATAGAAACTTACAGATCATACAGATTAACAGAGTTGGAAGGGACCTTGTAGGTCATCTAGTCCAACCCCTCCCCCCAAGCAGGAGACCCTACACCATTTCTGATAAATGGCAGTCCAATCTCTTTGTGAAAGCCTCCAGTGATGAAGCTCCCACAACTTCTGAAGGCAAGCTGTTCCATTGGTTGATTGTTCTCACTGTCAGAAAATTCCTCATTTCTAGGTTGAATCTCTCCTTGTTCTTGACAGGATTAGGCCAGGGAAGGAGTTTTAAAAATGTTAATACAGAGCAGGAGTTTCTTGTCAGAGTTCTTATGTCTTTTTAAATACACGTTCTAATTAGCAGAAATGGTTTTATTAATTTGGAATAGGGTTGCAATGCTGTTTCTATATTTATGTATTTTGATCCTGTATTTTCAGCATTTAAGAGTTAGCTTACAGTATTAGACTGTAAAGATTTCAAATGTGTTGCTTGTGTGTGATGGAGCACCCACAACTTCTGAAGGCAAGCTATTCCATTGGTTGATTGGTCTCACCCTTGGGAAATTTATTCTTAGTCCTAGGTTGCTTCTCTCTTTGGTTAATTTCCATCCATTGTTTCTTGTCATGCGTTTTGGTGCTTTGGAAAATAGTTTGACCCCCTCATTTTTGTAGGATCCCCTCAAATTTCCTGACAGAACAATCAATCAGTGGAACAACTTGGCTCCAGAAGTTGTAAATGCTCCAACACTGGACCTTTTAAAGAAGAGATCGGATAAACATTTGTCTGCTGGAAATTTTAAAGAAGAGATTGGATAACCATTTGTCTGAAGTGGTGTAGGGTTTCCTGCCTAAGCAGGGGGTTGGACTAGAAGACCTCCAAGGTCCCTTCCAACTTTGTTATTCTATTCTATTCTAAATATTGGAACAGTGCTATTTTATTGTGAGTTGGACTAAGGAGAAGTTTCCTAAGGGTGAGACCAATCAAGTTGGCCACGCCCACCCAGTCACATGACCACCCAGCCAGTCATTATTATTATAAATTATTTGAATCCCACTCAATAGATTCACACTCTCAGTTTAAGTCTCTCAGATAGTCCCAATATTAGTTCTTCCCCAGCTAACTAATCAGCCATTAACTATGTAGCAAAGAATGGTTACATGTTAGCAGCAGGCTCTGAGAGGAGGAGAGGCATTGGTATATTGAACACAGGGATCTGATTGTTCCTTTCTTTTTCTAGGAACAGTAGTAAATAGCAATATTGCCTTCATCACATATTTCCATAAAAAGACAACTACATGCCCCAACCATTTTTAATTACTCTTTTTATATGCCAATTTATATTAGTTGGTGCTATTGTTCTGGGGTTAACTCAAACATTGCTTTGGATTGGAGGGAAAATATGCATTTACTTGTTATCTGCATTAAATAGCATTCCTGCATATGATATGGTTCCTTTGGACTCTTCAAATAAACCATTAAGCTTTAATTTTCTCTGTGGATTCTGCCTTATTCTTAAACCTTAAATTTACTTATATAATCTTCATTCAGTGTGAGCAACCTTATTTTTCTCCTACGCTCAGCCTTCCTAATATTTAAGCTGTTCTGCTCCTTCTCCACTTTTTAATATATTTTACTATTGCAAATAACCAGAAATAGAAAAGAAAAGAAAAGCATGATCTGCTCTGCTACTAAGAACATTTGCATATTTAATTCATAATATTTTTGTCTCTTCCAAAACAAAATCTCATTTTAATTCTACTATGCCACGCTCTGATTCCTGCAGGACAAATCTACATTCCATGGACCCATATTGTCAAACGCTGTTGTTGTTATAATGATTTCCCTCCAAATTGTATGATCACAACTCTAGTGTTGCTTTGACTTTTTCATTAAATTAAAGTATTTTTTTCTCCCAATGCAGTAGTCATAAAATAAGTAAAGAACAGATAAGACCAGAGAAAAAACCTTTCATATTAAAAATATATGTCATAGTAAAGTCATAATAGATTTTGCCTTATGCTATAAATAGTTAGAATCAAATTGATACAATTCTGTTATAAAATAATGAAAAACTATCATTATAAAGATGCACATTTTCCCCTAATGTTAAAAATTATGTCACATATATTTACATATATTTTTGAATTTATCTGTCTTTATTTAGAAATAATGATATCAGCTACTGAAAACTAGTAGAAGCAATCCAATGGTTATATTGAGCCAAGATTCCTGAATCAAAAGGGCTTTACATAAAACAATTATGTTATTTCACAATTTAATCACAATTTTAAAAAGTTGTGATTCCTTACCAACAGATACTAAATATATGCATATTTTGCATAAGGTTGAGCATTAATTGGCCATCATACAATCATTCTGAACAATTGATTTAGTTGTAATATGGAATAAAATCACAATTATGCATCTGACAAAGACTGTTTCAGAATTGAACTGAAAAATGAAGAATGCATTTATGCAGAGAAAAATGTGTCCTTGATTAAGGATAAAGATGTACATATGTAAGATAGTGCATCTGTTCAAGAGAATGTATTTATTATCTTGGCTGTGATTCTAGACATCTGTTTGTAGAGCTCCATATGGAATTTTATTGATGATCAGATTCTATATAAAATTATCATATTGCAAGTTAGGATAATTCCATTTCTAATTCACATTATCATATTCATTTGCTAGTAGCAAGTCACCCTGGAATCAATCTACATTAAGGGTCACACACACAATCTATTTTTGTATTGGGGTAATTGCCCAAGGAACTGCTGATACAGTTCTACAGAGGAATTATTGAGTCTGTCATCTGCACCTCTATAACTGTCTGGTTTGGTTCTGCAACCCAACAAGACAGACACAGACTTCAGAGGATAATTAGAACTGCAGAAAAAACAATTGCTACCAACCTGCCTTCCATGGAGGACCTGTATACTGCACAAGTCAAAAAGAGGGCTGTGAAAATATTTACAGACCTCTCACATCCTGGACATAAACTGTTTCAACTCCTACCCTCAAAACGACGCTATAGAGCACTGCACACCAGAACAACTAGACACAAGAACAGTTTTTTCCTGAACACCATCACTCTGCTAAACAAATAATTCCCTCACCACTGTCAAACTATTCACTAAGGCTGCATTACTATTACTATCTTATGATTCTTGACGAACGTATCTTTTCTTTTATGTACACAGAGCATATGCACCAAGACAAATTCCTTGTGTGTCCAATAACACTTGGCCAATTCTATTCTGTTCTGTTCTATTCTATTCTATTCTATTCTATTCTATTCTATTCTATTCTATTCTATTCTAATTTGAGGGTATAAGACATTAACATCAATCCTTTATGATGATGAGATCTCTATCTGATTATTCTGAATCTTGCAGCAACTCCTTAGCTCCATAATATGGGCACATCCACTATAGTGGTCTGCCCTAGCTGCTTTATAGATTTCATTGGTTTCCAACAAGTGTTTGGAGAGTTTCCCGGCAGGCTGCTTGGCAATTCTGTGGAGAAAGTGGTTAAGATCTAGAATACCAAATTAGCTGCTTGATAGGATTGCCCCCAAATGACATCTGCCAGAATGCCAAACCATTCTTGGTTTACTAGACAAGGTTCAGATGTATATTGTGGCAGTAAGAACCATGTAGTAGCAATTGTTTTCTGCACTTACTGCACCTGTGTGTAGTGAACAGGCATTGATCTCAACTTGAGGGAATTGTTACTTTTCTACTCCCAAAGTAATATCATACCTTGAGATTCAGCTATCAGGGAATAATTTCATAAACATGTTTAATTGTGTTAAAATGTCACTGCTGCTTTCCTCAACTTTTTAATTTACTTTCCAATGTACCGTAATTATGTTCAAATACAGCCCTTAGCTTTTCTAAAGTTTTTAATCTGTTCATTTTTTGCTCAGGGTGAGTGATGAAAAAGATGCCCGAGGTTATCTTCAAGCGTTAGCTTCCAAAATGACCGAAGAATTAGAAGCATTGAAGAGCTCCAGCTTGGGTGCAAGGGCAACAGTAAGCTTTGGATTTTCTACATGATTCTGGTTTTAATAATTTGCTAAGTCATCAAATAAATGCTGTATCAACTGTTGTACCAGTTTAGAACCAGGCACTTATATCCAGGCACTTAACTTCTTATTCACTATGCAGTTTTCTAATTCAGAAAAATCACTGAATGTCTATATCAGTGATGGTGAACCTTTTTTTGCTCGGGTGCCAAAAGGGCGTGCGCGCGATAGCACGTGTGCATGCCCACACCCACAATGCAATGCCCTCCCCCCGTGCATGCACACACAACCCCCCCACGCTGCCCCCCCTGCATGCGTGCAGACCTCACTGAAGCCTCTGGACTTCCGGTAGGCCTGTTGGGCGGGGGGAGGCCATTTTCGCCCTCCCCAGGCTTCAGGAAAGCCTCCGGAGCCTGTGGATGGCGAAAAACGGACCCAACGGGCCTACCGGAAGTTCTGAAACAAACTTAAGGTTGGGCCATTGCGCT
The DNA here is from genome assembly GCA_003457575.1 of Thermophis baileyi. Lineage (NCBI taxonomy): Eukaryota > Metazoa > Chordata > Lepidosauria > Squamata > Dipsadidae > Thermophis > Thermophis baileyi. The sequence goes on from QLTV01000548.1 coordinate 586,723, forward strand.
GTTTTTCGCCTTCCCCAGGCTTCTACACCCTTCTTGGAAAGCTCCAAAAAGCTCAAAGATCCTGCAGAGTTATGGAGGAGAAGTGGCCAAATAGCAAAGCAAACAAACTTCCACCTTCAACCTCCCTTTCCTTCCACTGGATTTTGGTCCATTACATAAACAATAAGTATCATATAAAAAAAGGACAGCTTTGGATCCACCCCACTATCTAAAAGAGATATTATAATGTTTGTTAGAGTTTTAAATATTAAGGTATCATTAGGAGATATATTAGCTAATAATATTTAAAAACATTTTCTTTGAAGGACATGCCTTGGAAGATGCGTCGCTTTGCGAAACTAGATATGTCTGCAAGGTTAGAGCTACAGTCAGCCCTTGATGCAGAAATACGAGCCAAGCAAACCATTCAGGAAGAATTAAATAAAGTTAAAGCTTGTAACATTGCAACAGAATGGTAAGATTTAATGATTCCTTTTAATATTTTAAGGCAGCTTGTGATATTTTCTGTTGAGAGTCATCTTGATATATTCTACATTGTTTTTGGTTTCAGAAACTGAATAATAGTTTGATGGCCTGCCATAAAAACCGCAATTTTCTGTGTATAATTTGCAATTTGTTTGAAAATTGTTTCCTGAAAACAATTGAAAGACTTCAGCTGAAAATAAATACCTGCCATCTTTTACAACCTTAATAAGATTAACATACAATATTCCTTTGACATCCTATTAGACTATCTGATGAATTCTAAGAATTGCTTTCCAATTGCGGTCTTTCCGTCTCTTGTACTGAATTAGGAAATTCTTTATTCAGGATTCCTGTTTAGAAGTAGTTACTAGGAAACAATATAAAATCTTTCTCCTTCCTTCCTTCCTTCCTTCCTTCCTTCCTTCCTTCCTTCCTTCCTTCCTTCCTTCCTTTTATTCATCCATTTATTTATTTATTAAGAAAATTATATGGCCATCCAACACAGTGATATTTCAGGGACTTACAGAAGTAAAATACCACATGCAAAACCTAATGAACCCCTACCATTTAAAACAAAAGAAATATTAGTTGTATTAGAAAGCAGTTGGAATGATAAGAGTTCTACATAGTTTTTTCCATAATAAATCATGCTAATAAATAAATATTCTTTGATGTTAGAATGCAGTTTGATAATACTGCTTTTATATGATGAAAAATGTCTGCATAGAGTAAATCATTATATATAGAACATAGTTTAAAATCTTGATTCATTAGAATGATATTTATATATGTTAAAAAATGTTAAAGTAAGCATGAAGTTCAAGAATAGGTATATAAGTGTCCAGTGCAACCCATAATTAGAAAAAAAGGCAAAACTTATTTCACAGTGTAATAATTCAAACCCCAGTCTTTTGTATATGTGTCCTGACAAAACAAAAATGCATGTCACATTTTGTCTTTTGGTCTTGTTCCCCCCACTGGCAGGCATATAATGACTTTGATACCAGTGTACCACCTTGGCTTTTGCAAGGTGGTTGCCAGCCATGTGCTTTTTTATTAAGAAGATTAATAATTTACAAATATGGTTCTGGGGCCCCAAAGATATCCTTAGAACATAAAAGTGTAAGTTTTTGCAACTTTGTATTTCATATAAAAGTGCAAAGGAAAAAAATTTGCTAGGGTCAGTTGGTGGGTTAGAGACTGGGCATCTGGACAACTGGAGGTTTGCACTATGACAATCATACTATAATCATTCACAGCACATATGTCTTCCCTCTATTCTGCCTGCTTGTTAGGAATTATCATGGGACTTTCACAATCCAAATCGATAATTTTAAACTAATCATACAATCATCTTGTTCCATTGGGTGCTTATAAAACAAAACCATGAATCAAACAGAAGTCATTATTTTCCTTTTCAAGCTTACTTATTGAAATCAAATGCTTTTGTCTATTTTTATGTTATCTTTTGTTTAATAGTGAGACTTAAGTGGGGTTTTCCTAATTGAAGGACGCTGCAATCAATTTTCAAATATAACCACATCATGGTCCTTACTAACTGGGTGTCTCTCTTTTTGTTTTGTTTGTGTAAAGCAAATTACAGGAATCTGAAAAGAAGAACTCCGAGCTGTTATCAGAAATAGACAGACTGAAAAAAGAGGCGGAAGAACTTCAGTCAGAAAAGGGTACGGGCACTGACATCCAAATGAAGCTGACTGGTGGTGGGTACATCTTATCAAATCAGAATGTCCACTTACGGAGTGCTGACAGAATCTGTATTTTGAAGATTCTGACTCTTGAAGTGTCATCATAGCCCTGGCATGATAAGATGTACCCACACAGCTGTTACAAAATTAAAATTATCTTATGTACTCTTGGCATACTTGAAATACTTTTTTTTTCAGATCGTGTTTTTGTTTGTGCATTTATAGTCACTGTATTAGGAACATAGTTTTATCTTCTTAAGAGAAGGTGATTCTTAATTTATTCTTCAGTTGTCAAGTACTACTTAGACATCAGGTATATAGGATAGAAAAGAACATATATAAAATGCATAGTCTTTTGGTCTTTGATCATAATAAGCTAGAATCCATGTGTTCAATTAAGACTTATGAGTTATCTAAAGTAAACCTTTTACAGGAAGTTTAATCTATTGATAATTGCATTAATATAATTGAAAATGTTGGTTGGTTTTACTATTTATTCTAAGGAAGAGAACTTCACATACACACACACCAGTATTTTCTTCATCTGATGTCTCTTGGGAAGAAACAGCTAAGAAAGCAACTATAGAGCAGTATCTTAGAATGTGAGAAGCCCTGGAAATGGACCTCTAAATGTGATAGAACCTATATCTGTTTATAAAAATCATACATTTCAATTTGTGAATGGAAACTTAAGTGTACCTTATTCAAATGATCCTATTGTAAAACAAATTCACCCATCACAATTCAGGAGCAATATAGCATCAGGGATGAAGATTTAAAAGTAATATAGTGTTGTATTAGCACTGATAAGGCAAGGTGAAAGAGTAGATCTCAGGGCCAAATGCAAAGGATAGGTTGCATACTGAGGATAGGATTCAGTTGTTGTTGGGTTGTTTTTTTTTGAAGTGTGTGATCATTGCTGGAGAAAACAGATGTTACTGGTTTGTTTGCTTATTGCAAAACAATGTACATGTCCCTGTTTACAGTAGTTGTTTCTTCAGAGATCTATATGCTTGCATTCAAGGAGACCTTTATCAAAGAGTTTTAGTTCAGAGTCATATGCAGTTGAATTTTAATTTCTCTTTCGCATATACTATTCATTGCTTCATTTTAATCCATGCAGTGTTTCTCTCTATCTCCTGAACCTGGCCCTCCAGTAGATGGGAGGCAGATAGATAGAAATAGATTAGCATTTATTTCTGATTTCCAATAATTTAACAATTGTAAGTAAAATGCATGTAAAAAAATCAGAAGAATTTTCTGACATTCATTCAGGTTCAGGATTCCTTTCTTATTAAGTAGGTATCTTTAGGCAGCTCTACATACAATTTTAGAACAACCATAGAATTCCACATTTGTAAGTCAGATGTGTAGGAAAGTCAATTCTTCAGCTCATGTATTATAATAAATAACACCCGTTTTAACAGTATTTTCCATTTCTAATTTAAATGTGAAAAATCATCCCTTTTGATGCCTAATTCCACCTTTTTATTATTTTATACTTGATTTGGCATATGGATCTTACATTCGTAATTAAAACCAGGAGACACCCCTCCCCCCAAATCACATTAAACAATTGCCTTACTGCCCAAACCTTTTCACTTCAATATTACAGCATTACTCAAAGCATGCTTGCTGTTCTATACATCAGGGTGATTTCATTTGGTTTATAGCAACCAATCCTATAGGATGCTTGTTCTACATAAAAGAGTCAAATATCAAGTTTGCCTTGAACCTTCTGTGTTGAATACTTGGTGTAAAGTTGCCAAATGTGAACCACCAAAATTGGAGTTGCTGTTATTAAGTAGTCTTCCAGATTTGTGAAGCCTGGAACTGGTAGCCACGAACTCAAGTTGGTGACACCAGATGGTTTATGAGGCTTACAAATCTTATACTAATGTGTATCTTGTTGGACACATTTATCATATGCAAATACTTGGCTGTTTTAGTTGTATCAACCAGAAAAAATCATATCAATACATGATAGAAACTTATTTGTTTAAAAAAAATTCTCATTAGGGCAGAATAAGTGCTTTGGGATTAAGTTCCTGTTGCTGCAAGAAGGATCAGATTAGTTTAAAACAGAAAATAATAATTCAGCAGTCTCTCTAATTTCCTTCAATACAGTAGATAAAAGTCTCCAGATTAAGGTTGACTCCTGATAGCTTTAGGGAATACTGATGCCATTTTCTTAGTAACAGTGCAAAAGTAGTTTTCCATTTCTTTTTTTCTGAGATGTTTTTTAACTCTCAATCCAATCTGTAATTTAGATATTCCCTGATAGTGTGCTATTCAAATGCTAATCAGGCTTGTCCTTGTTTAGCTTCCAATCTCAAACAAGATCAGCTGGGTTATATTGAATAATAGCAGGATTTTTGCTGGAGTTTTTATAGAGACACTCATTTTTTCAGCAGCAAGCAAGTTTTTTAATCTCTTTCCTTTCTATTTTGAACACTGGGCATGAGGGAACACACTAATGGAACCTATACAGACAGGGGAACAGGGAATTTCTCAGTAAAAACTGAAAGGAAAAATTGCCTTAGATCATGGATATTACTTACGTGTCGTAGTAGGTAAAGAAAGTATGTGTTATTTATGTATTTATGCATTTTTTTATTTGTTTATTTGTTTGTTTGCTTATCACATTTCTGAACCGCCCATCTCCCTCAAAGAAGGACTCTGGATGACGTACAATAAAATCAATTGTGACATAAAATTATAAGTCCAGTTTCTCATGTTTTAATTGGGGAGATCTTATGTAACAATTGGTATCAAAATTCAACAACTGGGAATAAGAATTTTGTTTTAAATCCTGAAAGGACCATCCCAGCAAATGGTTCCCATGAATTTATACTACTACCTTAAAGATTAAAGAGCTGGAAATATATGGGTTAACAAGACTGATTCTACAGAAAAAAAAATTCCATAACATCTTTTGGGAACAATCTGATCTTAAGCAGAAAGCAACAACTCAAGAACAGCAATAGATAGATCAGTATGTGGATGATCGTTTTCTGTTGGTTAAAATCATGCTGTTGTTTTCTAGGAGTGAAGCATCAAGACTCACAAAATTCTTTCTTGGCATTTTTGAATGCACCTACCTCTGCTCTGGATCAGTTTGAAGTAAGTAATTTGGTTTATTTCTTAATATTTTTATGTTACATAAGGATGAAGTTTATGGTCACTACTGCTTTGAAATCATAACTGCAGTTATGTTGCAAAAAAATCAAAATATTTTGATTCATAAGGAATATTATTTACTTCTTTTGTCATTTTCTAGTTGTAAAAAGGAGAAAGAGAATGTTAAAAGTATTTGTATGATGCTTTTAATGCAGATTTCCTATGTGCTAACCTAAGCTGTATTTCAAATATTATGACAGAAGAGCTTTCTTTTTTTGCCATTTTTTAAAGTCTTGAAACTTAACCCTAAAATGAAACATCTGTAATATTTTCAGAACTAGAATTAATCCTCAGCTAGCAACCACTCTTTCAGTGACTGAGGCTGAATGAGTAGTGTGAAATGGAAATTTGGCAACTGGCTCACACTCATGACAGTTACAACGTTCCATGGTCATCTGATCCCCATTTGTGACCTTCTCTGCGGTTTCCCACAAGCAAAGTCAATAGGGAAACTGACATGGAAGGTCACAAGTTGGATAAGTCTCCCACACCTGACAGTAGCCACCTGAAGCCTTGCGGTGCTTGCACCAAGCCACAGCAGGCCATTGTGCACCCTGGGGTGCCCTTTCCCACCGAGCAGCAACCATCCTTATTTATCTCTGGATACAATTTCATTCATGGACATAATATAACAAAGTTATTAGTTATTTCTGAAGTAGAGAATAGAAAGAGTCGTATATTATGGAACTAGGACAGAGATGGATTGTAGCCTTCAAGGGGGAGGAAGATGATGATGGTAAGAAGGTGAGGCCTAAGGAAAAGGTACTTAGAAGCAAGAATTCACTGATGAAGCAAGTTGATACTAATGTATTTCCAATTAAATGTAGCTTATCTATCAATATATTTACTGTTTGGCAGTCATTTGTTTCAATATTAAAACATGCTATGACAAAATCATGACAATAAATTTTGCATTCCCATTACAGGTAATCCTCAATTTACAACTGGTCATTTAAGAATTATTCAGAGTTATGATGGTCTTGGAACAGATGCTTTACAACCTGTAAAGCACTTCCAGCTGTCATAAAATGTCACGGGCCCCCATAGTTATATGACTGCGTTTGGGGCACTTGGCATCCACCTTGACTTTGCCACCAGTTTCTGGCAAAAAACTTGCGGTTCACTTAATGACCACAGTGATTTACTTAATGACCATCACAAAAATGGCAAAAAATATGGGTCCAGTCACCTGACTGCCATGACTTACAAGCAGATTTCCAGTCCCAGTTGTGATTGTAAGTCGAGGACTACCTATAATGATTATTTAGTTATCTGGTAAATGTATGGCCCCTTAATCTGTTTTTAGTGTGGGTGAAAGAATATTTATTATTTGTGGATTACAGTTAGTTAACAAAACTATGCAGAAGTTATGCTAAACAAAATAATCTGTTAGTCATTTCCAGTTTTTCTTTATTTGATTTCTCAATAGTATGGTGATGCAGTTGTTTTCACAAAGCAGACATTTTCATCTATCTATTTCTGTTTCTTTACTGCTGTATGCATTAAAATAGGATTCCTTTTCTTCTTCATCTTCTTCTTCATTGATTGATTTTATGGATGACGTAAGTCTTTCATCTCCAAATCCACAAATTATTCAGTAATAAAACAGATTTGATTTGGCAACTTCAGATGGTAATGCAGTCATCTTAAACCATCAAGAGCATGAAATTCAGCAGGTTCTGTGCTCCTGATGTGTCCGTGCTGTATAGTTTTCAGTATAAGTTTTCATGGCATGGACTAAAGGTTTTTGCATATGTGTCTTTTCATTTGCTATTTGAAGGAACTGAGATGCAAGATATGACTTGTTTCAAGGGACCACTCACACTCATTCTGGCCTGTTATTGATATTGCTTGGTCAAAAGTATACCATTAAAATTGGTTTCTACAATTCTATTTTTACTTTAGCTTGGGATGAGTGTGAATATATGTTTCATTCACATGCATGTCACTTTCTTAAGATTTTTTTTTCCTGGTCAGTTTAAACTCATACACCAGTGACAATTTTTTTTATCAAGTATATGTGGAATAATTATGTCAGTTGTATTGTAGATAAGTACAAAATGTGCTGTAGTGCTCCTATTTACAGTAACATTTTTCAATATGACTGTCCTCACTGTAAAGACACTGGAGGATACTGTTTACCCTTTTTGAACTTGAATTACAATTTCTGCATCATGCAGAAAATATCCCAATAGTTCTACATTCAAAATAATTTAACAAATATGCTATCACATTCTCAAAACAAAGGTCATACAATCCAGGTTTTCAGGAGACTGTAGGATTGGTTTAAAAAAGACAAGTTTCTGATGGAATTGACTGAATAATGATTAGGTTCTTTCATATTAATGCTTCTGAAAACTTTTAATTCTAAAATAGGTTGATTTCAGTAGCTGAAAAATAGTATGCATCCTTCAGAAGTAATAAACAGGTTTTAGGTGCTTTGTATGAATAAATCAATGGCTTTGTATAATAATAGTAATGCTAGCCTTCAGTTTGCAGCAATAGCTTACCACAAAAGAAGCAATTTCTATGTATTCCAGATTTAAAATAGATTTTGTGGTATATAAATATGGGTTTAAAAATTTATGAGCACATTTGTCAAAGTATTCAGATTATAAAACTGACATCATAACCTACAAGCCTCTTTTTTCAAATAGTCCAGTGTCTTTAATTGATAATAGCTCTGATTAATATATTTATTCTTAGTCATGTAGTCATGTTTATAAACTACTTTTATATAATATATCTAATGGTCATCTTTGTGTAGTATTTAGTCTGAAAGCTTGAAAGTGATCTAATGCCACTCAATGAATCACATTGCTGAATAGAAATTGAACTTGGATCTTATTCCCACTTTAAACACTGCTTAGCCTGTTTATCAAAAGCAAAGCAATACTGGAACAAAAATAGGATATATTTTGTTTTGTTTTATCATTAGTCTATGGGAATGTTAAATGTTTATGTTAAATTGTCAGATTTTCTTGGAGAAAATTGTTGCCTTTCCTTCTAAGCTTTTGGGTCAGTAATTGGAAGAAGTTCTGCACACTTAATACACCAGCCATCTTTCTTCCCTATTTAGGCAAGTAAAAATGGAAGAAAGAAAGAAGCAGAAAGGATCTAAGGCTTACTGAGATCCTTATGCTCCCTTGAAATTTTTACCTAGCTCGTGGGCCTTGTGAAAGATAATAACAGAGTATTGTCTTAATATTGTCTTGTCTATAGCATTAGAAGTCCCAACGTGCCTAACTGAATACTGACAGCTAACTTATCTTCTGTTTTTAAAATAATTTCTTCTAATATTAGATCATGTCTCCCCCATTTCTGTAAGATGGAAATAGCCTTGTCAGAATAAACTTCCTCAGTAGCTAAATTGAGTCTAAGCAACTTGTGTCCCACAACTCAGTGTAGTTTATTATCTATGTGTTGTTGTCCACAGAACAGGACTAAATTTCCAAGTTTTACTGATCACCTGGACATTGTTGATTGCTTAGCAAGTCAAAATACTTGTGTTAAAAGGCTATTATATAGCTTCAATCCTGCTCTAAAGATTCCTTATTTGTTTACCACAGTCAGTGTTGAATGGCTATTTAGGGCTTCCAGGTTTATTGAGATTCATGGTTATGTTGTCTATAAAACTATATTGCCCAGGCACCAGAATTGGCATGGAGCTTGAAATAACCTGTTTCCTGATTTTGACAGAAAAACACACAACACCTTTGCAAAGTGGCTTTTTTGCCCGCCTGCTTGCCTCCCTCCCTCCTTAAACTGCAGTACTTCAGGCAAAGCAAAAAACTTTTTATTAAGGCGGGGGTATCAAATCTTTATTCAGAAACAAATAGTACATACATTCAATATATGTGATGCACCAGAAAGCAACAAATTAAACAATAATTTGGTATGAATGATATTGTCGGCCTGCCGGATAGAGGGGGGGGCAGTGAGGTGGGGGATGGGATCTCGGGGAGGGTGGCGGGTCGGAGCATCCCAGTGGTGGTTGGGAGAGGGAGGTATGGCGGGAACCGAAAGGCAGACCATGTGTGGAGAACTAGAACTCGCTGGATCAAAGCGTTTTCTTGTTCTGTCCCTTCTGGTGACTTGGGTTTTCAGGGCCCTGGCCTCAGGCTCGTTAACAAAGATCGTTAACAAAGCCTCTCTCATCCGGGATTTGATCCTGGAGGAGAGAGCAGATCTGGCATGTATAACTGAAAGCTGGAAGGGACAAGAGGGGGGGGTTANGTGCCTGTTCTGACCCTTCTGGTGACTTGGGTTTTCAGGGCCCTGGCCTCAGGCTGCTGCTGCTTAATGCCAGATCGATTGTGAACAAAGCCCCTCTCGTCCGGGATTTAATCCTGGAGGAGAGAGCAGATCTGGCATGTATAACCGAAACCTGGCTGGGACAGGAGGGGGGTGTTCCCCTTTCAGAGATCTGCCCAGACAGGTTTCAGGTGCTGCAGCA
>QLTV01000548.1:598365-612066 GCA_003457575.1 Thermophis baileyi
ATAGCTCCCGGTGACCGGTAAGATCCCACACGGTTGGGCTCCTCCAGGTCCCCTCAGCTAAGCAGTGCCGGCGGGCGGGCCCGCGGGGGAGGGCCTTCTCTGTAGCCTCTCCGACTCTGTGGCACCAACTACCCCCCGAGATCCGTACTACCCCCTCCTTACTGGCCTTCCGTAAAGCCCTTAAGACCTGGCTTTTCCGGCAGGCCTGGGGCCAATAGTTGTTCTGATTGGCCCATGCATGGTTGTGTGAATGTTTTATTTTAAATATAGTTGGGGTTTTTTTTTCCCCTTTCTTTTTTAAATTGTTTTTATATGTTTTATTTTTTATGATGTAAGCCGCCCAGAGTCCTTCGGGAGTTGGGCGACATATAAATTTTATAAAATAAAATAAATAAATAAAATAAAATAAATAAAACCCATTGATAAGATGTAAAAAAGGACTGATCCCCTTAAAATATGCCGTATCACCTTCTTTCCCACCTGTTTTGTTTCTTCAATACTTGCAATACCTCAACAACTTCAGAATGTTTTTTTGCACATCAAAGGAAATTGGTTTGGCTTAAAGAAATAACATGGTTTCTTAAACTTCAAAAAGAGGCACGGATGCCATTCTAAAATGCTAATACAGGTAGTCCTCGACTTACAACCATTTATTTAGTGACCGTTTGAAGTTACAATGGCACTGAAAAAAGTTATTTACAAGCAGTCCTCATATTTACATCTATTGCAGCATCTCTATAGTCAGATGATCAAAATTTGGGCACTTGATATATATTTATGATTGTTGCAGTGTCCCAGAGTCAAATGATCGCCATTTTGCAACCTGGCCAGCAACTTTCTGACAAACATAGTTAATATTGAAAGCCAGATTAATTTAATGGCCATATGATTCATTTAATACCATAATTGCGTGAATCACTTAACAAACATGGCAAAAAAAAAAAAAATCAGGCATGACTCAACAACCCCCTTGCTTAGCAGTGGAAATTTTGGTCCGAAATGTAATCGTAACTTGAGGACTACCTGTATCACCTTTATTTAAAGGCTAATAATAATAATTCTGTGTAAACTTTATTACCTTACATAAGACCAGATAATAAATAAACATTGTTTCTTGCACTTGTAATAAAACTTTAAGATCTAATGTGACTCGGAATGCATTGCTGCATTTTAATTTTTTTTTAAGTGTAAGGTAGTATTAGCAAAGATAATTATGATTCAGACTCCCAAAGGTGCTTTTTCAAGAGGCAACTGGACTTTCTGGTTTTTCTTTGAAGACGTTTCACTTTCATCCAAGAAGCTTCTTTAGCTCTGACCATCCCCCCACCATCTCCCCACCATCCACTCCAGAGGTGGGTTCCTGCCGGTTCGGACAGGTTCTATAGAACCAGTAGTGGGAATTTCCTCCCGCTCGCCGAACCGGCAGCGAGGGCCGGCTGGACACGCCCCCGAAACGGCTCTCTCGGCGCCGTAGGCAGCGCCATCTTGTTTTTTGCTTTTTCTCTTTTTTGCTTCTGCGCATGCGCAGAAGCTGGGTTTTTAGCACTGCGCGTGCGCCCAAGCGAACCGGCAGCAAGGTAAGCCAGAACCCACCCCTGATCCACTCAAAGCTGAAGAAGCTTCTTGGATGGGAAGCGAAACGTCTTCAGAGAAAAACCAGAAAGTCCAGTTGCCTCTTGAAAAAGCACCTTTGGGACAACCATGACTGAGAATCTCCATAGACATGTGACTGAGACTGTAGCAGACAAAAAAGAAAAAAATATTTTCCCCCATTGCAGTCCTTAAAGAAGCTGCCATTTTCTTTTGAGAAATCTCCATTGGCAGCCATGAACAGACATTCATCATGGGGTGCAGCACGGAAAGTCTGCTGCAATCCCAATACAGTAATGAACAACCTGTATTCCTGATAATATTTGCATTTTTTAAAAAAAGCAGAAGAGCATTTAATAAGAAATTATTTTGTCTAAAATAGAATTTTGTTTAGACACGTGACGTTTTAAAAATGATGTTTGAAAGTAGTTGTTTCTTGTGTCTTGATGTTTCTTTTGATTTATGTTATCATGATACACAAATCCCTGTCTTTACAATGCAAAATGATATCAATCTCTGTACAGAAATGTGGATTGAAGGAATGTATCTTTCCCTTGTTAACAGTCTCCTCCTTTCTCTGTTAAAGCGCTCTCCCTCCTGTATTCCAGCCCACAAAGGCAGACGTGTAAGAGGATGTCTTGTTGTGTGTTGGCTTTTAGTTTGTCATATCATGGACATGGCTGTGCCTTCGTTCAATGTAGAACATTTTCCTTGATATTTTTATGGCTTGCATATTTACCTTGCTGCTTGTCTTGTGCTACTGCTTTTCTTATATTTTCCTTCTGTTTAATACTGTTTATTAAGTGCAAAGCTTTGAGAATGTGTGTGTGGTTTTATTCTGTTTTATGCTCTTGGCTCTAGGATTTCACAAAAACAAAGCAAAATTAGTGTAAAATCCACCTGTTTGTTAAGATGATGGGGAGCAATTTTTAAATAATGTTTTTTACAGATATTTTTTTTACAAATGAGATAAATATGTTTCATATACAATTACAATACTATGCTTCAATCTTAAACTTATTAGAGTACAAAGATTTAGCAAAACAGAAATCTGCCTTCCTAATCCATGTCATCATCAAATTATGAGCAGGATTATCAATTCTGTCAAGCTAGTTTGGTTGACATTAAAAAGAATACCAAAGTCTTGACAAGAACCCATTTGTTTAATGTGATTAGTATTATCAGTCTGAGAACATTTTCTAGTATGGTTTTATAGTATGGTTATTGGTTTGGCAATTTATGCTTAATCTAATGCACTGAATATTCTCTCCTCTCTCTCTCTCTCTCTCTCTCTCTCTCTCTCTCTTTCTCTCTCTCTCTCTCTCTCTCTCACACACACACACACACACACACACACAACACACATGCACACAGAAAGAGGGAGGGAGGGAGAACAATTTGCAAATTAGCTTCTCAGCATTCAGAGATGTGTCTGTGTTTAAATGCATGTATGTATTAGGCTATGCAAAGTATTCTTGTTGCAAAACATGTTAATGCAAACAAAATAACCTCATAATATTAAAACAGCCACAAAAAGTATTTTAGAAGACTTGCACAGCTGCCTTGAAGGCTATCTTTGTTCTCTATGCTTATCTATGCATGCACAACCACTTCATCTTGGTGGTGGGTCCTGTTTTTAATACTGGCTGTGCTTGCATACAACTGACATTCCTTAAAGAAGTTGCACCAAACTCTCTAAAGGGCATGGTTGCTTTAATGTTTCAAGGAAGGTTGCTTTGCTTAGGCCCGTGATGGCGAACCTATGGCACGCATGCCACAGGTGGCACGCAGAGCCCTCTCTGCGGGCACGCCAGCCGTTGCCCCAGCCCAGCTCCACTGTCATGCACACGTGCCTCCCGCCGGCCAGCTGGTTTTCGGGTCTCTGCCAAAAAGCCTGGGAAGCCTCCTGCACCAACCTGGAAGCAAAAAAATGGGTGAGGGGGCGGGGCGCATGCGGGAGGGTCACGCGTGCATGCGCGGGGGCGGGGGCGCACAGGGGGGGCACATGCATATTGCATTATGGGTGCGGGCGCACTGTCTCTCTCGCGCCTGCACCCATAATGCCATATGCATGTGACCCACGACAAAAAGGTTAGCCATCACTGGCTTAGGCTATAATGCTTTGTGATTCAATGTGGCAAACATACCTAATACTCCTGCCTCGTATTTTTCCCACCACAACAAACTCTTTCAAATACATGCTAAATGTTAGCTGCATACACGCACATACACGGACACCCTTGTGCTGTGTCCCATATTGAGCAAGCACTGGCTATTTGGTGTTCTCAGACTGAGTTATGCTAATTATCTATAGCATGGAAAGATGGAATATGTGTTTCAGACTAGATCTTGTGGACAGACTTTCCTAAAACCCACCTTCACCTCTGCTAAGAACAGCAGTTTGCAATTAATTTACATGACAAACACAAACTATGTATTCTAGTCATTTCTATTCCCCTTCTGGTTGTGGGGGGGGGGGGTTTAATGGAAGAAATAAAAATAGCAAAAAGGGGGTGTTACCTCTGCTACCTCTGTGTGTGTCTCATAATATTTTATTTCCTACATTCTTTGTCTGATATAATACCCAAGACAGATGGAAAAGATTATTGATCCCGAGTGAGGTTTTCAATAAGTAAAAGAAATAAAGTTCTCCCTGATGTTCAGAGAGATATAATTTTATATTTAATAATGGTGGAATCAAAGTATAGAAAATAATTTCTGCTAATAATTGCTGCAGTGCTTGAAATAGTTTATATGCAAGTAGCAAATAATTATATTGATGATCATGTATCATTGATTATAGTCTCTGCAGGTTGAAATGGTATGAACATTTTATAAATAAATATGTCAGTTAAATAATGCTACATCTATATTTTAAAAGAAGTGCTGAGCTGCATTCTGAATTTCAGTTACTGTTTGCTTTATGTTAGGACTTGCAATAAATAAGTGAGCAGTCAAGCATTATGTTCAACAAAATAAAAGAACACAAATTGATCACTCAACTGTTCTCTACTTATGGTTTATTCAAGTGGCACACACAAACATACATATACCTACACATACAAATGTACACAAAGATTTATATGTACATGCATATAAGGAAGATTCTTAGATATGTTTTATCTGCTCTTTTTGTGTTTTCAGAACAACAAATCATGCTCTAACATTTTTCTTAAACTTAAAAGTAACCTGCTTTCTATAATACCATTTGTATGAATCCTATTCAGTACAAAATAAAATGCATAGATAATGTAGGTTTAAATCATTACTTGACTATTTTATGTTGAAAAATAGAATTTTTGACTGACAATTCTAAATAATGACACTTAACTAGGGGGGGGGGGAGGGAGGTTAGCTAGCTGGAAACCAACAATTTAACCAAACTGAGATCTTCCAAAAAGATTATTTTTTCTTAAAAGATATTTTAATTAAATCAAAACTACAATGTTTTGGCAGTGTAGGAAAATAATGAAAATATGTCCTGTATACCATTCTGCTTGTTTCTGTTAAAAGAAACAAAAGAAAATTTGTATCTATGATTTAAATATTACTTTACATACTGATAAAAATACATTTGAAACCCTAAGATGTCACTGTCATCTTTAGAAATTTATCCTTTATTAGAACAAACTGATCAGTGTTATTTTATATTGATAAGTGTGGCTAAGATCATTTTATTAAACTATATTTAAAATGATTTATTTACTAATTAATTAGTATCATGATACTGCCGTGTATTGTGACTATTTATTAATAATCTTTCTAATATGTTTTATTATATGAAATTACAATTACCATACAAAAGAAGCTTCTAAAATGTTGTTTCAGATTATAAAAGAATCACAATCTGTGGAGTCCTTGGTGGTTGTTTGCTTCCAAATGTTTCATTATTCCCCAACAAATCAAAATCCATCAAGCTTATTTCTTATAATTGCTATATAAAAGAACACCAGAGGCCTACAAGTGTAGCCATAGCTTTAATTTTATATCAATTGATTTCATTATAACTGTTGAGAAATAAACGCTGAGAGTAGATTTCATTGAGCTTTACATCAATGCAATATAAGAGGAATTGTTATTATGCTGACATTGATATCACAGGTATTCAAATTTTCCAAACTATAGCTATGTTCACCACCTTAAGTTGACCAAATATTTATATATAATAAAAGGTGGGATAAACTAATAATGATTACCTTCCTTCTTTAAAAAAAATTGTAGTGTAATTCGTCTACATTTCTGTGTCACAGCAAGTAGAGGCATCTACTCAACGTAATATTTGGATGGTAGATCACTACGAAATCTCAAGTTTGTAGAGTAGATTGCAATGTGTGGAAAAATCTTGAAAAGGGGAATGGTAAATGATTCTATATTGTTTCCCACAATATCTGTAAGTCAGGAGCCAAACTTTATTAAAGGAGACTCTACATTTATGTTATTTGCATTTCTATATTTTTGAAAACTGGTACATCGAATGTGGCTTCTTAATATTCTTCCCCCCTTTTTTTCTTTTCCTTTCATTTTCCATTTCTTTTCTTTTGCTTGTTTCTTTCCCTTGGTTGTTTCTCTAGATTGATTCTGTTGAAAATTTTACCTTATCTAATACGCCTTCGCGGGATGAAGATATCAAGTATCATCTTCATTCAAGATCTAGGTCCCCTTCCACAGCTAGTGACATTGAACCAATTGAGGTACTCTCTCTTAGAACATTTGTTTAAGAATTGTCCTTCCCATAGCTCAGTGTCAAAGCAACTGTGCAAATGTACTGTGGAGTAAGCTCAGTTGAATTAAGTGGGAATTATATTAACAAATAAAAGTTATACATTCATAATATGATGACCATAACATTTTATCCTGGTGATTTAACTCATCCCAATGGATATTATTAAAATAATGGTTGATCACATATTATTATTATTTATTTGTTATGGCCATACAGTCCAGACTCTGGGTGACTTACAAAAAGAAAAAGAAAAACTCCCAAAACAATTTAAAACATAAATACATACTGCCTGGACTAAATAATAATAATAATAAGAAGAAGAAGAAACCAACAATAACAACATAATAATAAGCCCATTAAGCTCAGGTCTGGGACCAAACCCAGATCTCAAGAGTTTTCCAGAACCTCAGAAGAGAGCTTGCCATTTCTATCACTTTTAGTACATGAGTTAGAATATTTTGGCCAGTCACTCGTTTAGAACAAAGAAAACTTAAACACCATTGTTTTACTTTATGATTCTTTTCTCATTAGCGTATAGAGAACAATCTGTGATCATTATGGAGAGAGCAGAGAGAACTTACCCACTCTCACCTGTTTCTGCCTGTTTCGCACACTCCTTCACGTAGCTAGAAAAAGAGTTAAAATTATAATGCCCAGAGATTGTTAATTTTTTTGTAGCTTTTCTAGGATTTCATAATGATCATGGAAATCAAAAAGGGCATTCAGGTAAGTAGTTCAGATACCATGTGGAAAGTTAGTTGACTATGGGAATTAACCTGAGGATGAATTGGTTTGGACATTTAACTAGATTTAGTTGTTCACATGACATCCGATTAACCCAATGAGCCAATTAAGCATATTGGGTAAACAGAGGCTTAAAGTCTCACTGTCTTTACATAGCATACCTATTAAACGGAGATTATTCCAATGATTTTACGAGATTTACAATTCAGTCCAGCACATAAACATGCTGTGTTTTGGGAAGATTTATTTCTGTTTCATATGGAAAACAGATGGCCAAAGATAGATATTACAGTGTTCTGCTGCTTGCTTTGCACCTATATTAATGGAATTCAATGGTTCCTGAAAATACTTCTATGTCTGAGCACTAGTTCATATGAGAGAGGTATTTTACATACATAGGACTCAAACATATTATATGTATGTGCACAGACAAACTCACACTCAGTGACATACTTTAAATAGTACTGTACAAACAAAAAGTGAGACATAAAAGTAATCAATAAATATATAAAATCATATGTAAATTATCCCTTGGAGTATGGAAGCAAGACAAAACATATTCACATACACATACTTTCTAACATGTAGTTATATTGTCCATTATAGAAAGCAAATTGCCCATACAGAAAGCAAATACAAGGACAAAATAATACAGTACATTGCTGCTGTTACTTTCAGATATCACTTGCATCTAGAGTGAAGCAGTATTTCTTTTATTATTCTTCAGCAAGATGCTGATTCCATTAGTTTTTTGCCAAGGAACTTAGCTTTGTAATGTTCCTTGTGGAATTCCTTCTGGGATTCGGTGTCATCTTCTGTGATGTGTTAGAAGCCTGTCGGTCAGGCT
This sequence comes from Thermophis baileyi, assembly GCA_003457575.1. NCBI lineage: Eukaryota > Metazoa > Chordata > Lepidosauria > Squamata > Dipsadidae > Thermophis > Thermophis baileyi. Next base: position 606,270 of record QLTV01000548.1, read on the forward strand.
GTATCAAGCCAAGATTTTAAATATATGCTAACATCTTCACTGTGGAGCAAAAAATTTTGTGAAAATGACAAAAGTTTCAAAAATAGTTTATGATATGGCGTAGATGGTAGAATATATATCCACAATTCTAATTAAAATAACAATTTATTTCATTAGCTTGCTAGAAGCACCATGTAGTTGTCTCCTGATGGAGGATTGTTTTGTTACTTTTTGGATGGAAGCACTGATCTTCAGAATATTTCTTGGACTTTTCACAGAAACCCTAATTTCATAGTTCACGTCACATTAAATACTCTTTCTTTCTTTCTTTCTTTCTTTCTTGCATGGTTTGATGTTCAAATGTCACCAAAGTATTCAAAACTGGAATACTTCTTGTATCTTTATACTGCAATTATATGCATGATTGCTTTTACTTTAATATAAATCATTGTTTTTAAATTATTGTTTCACAATTGACAGGGTTTGCAATGTTAAGCTATTTAGCTATTCTGTGCTATAGTTCCTGAGGTTATTGTCCATTTATAGCCATCTCCCATTTGTATACCAACCATGCTATATAGCTGGTTTCTTTCCTATTTATTTATTTTAGTAAATATTTAAAAAGAATAGAATCAAAAAGCAGTAAAAGTAAAAAAAAGAAAATAAATTTACACGCAAGATTAAATAAAAATGAAACTTTTATTGGTTTTATTAACTTAGATTAGTGCTGCATATTTAAGTATTCAGAACATTATTTGTCAAGTCAATATTCAATAATTAAAAACAATATCCAGTGTAATATGAATCATAAATTAAAAATCATTCTGATTTATGATTTAACATAAATTAGCCTGATAACCACATGCTGTCACAATTACCTGTTAAAAATAGAAGGGCAGTTACAAGAGAATATAACTTTTTATCATGGCACATTAATATTGACCATGAGCTTGTCAACAGATACTCAAGCATATTTATTTCATGTATATATTATATTACATTATATGTACTATACTATATTACATTATAATATTTTAATTACTTAACACACATTTTTTCATCATGATAAATTAAGCAATTTATAACAACGATAGTGTTTCAGAAAAGTTTGTGTTCCTTTGACAATATTTTTATTTAATAAAATTAAAATGAAGCGTTACCAATGTGTTACTGGCACATGCTACTGACCTATATTATTTTATTAAACTCCTTGGCTACACTTATAAGAACATTTATCAGTTCTATCATATAAACGCCTTTATTTAATAACTGCCTGAACTAGTAGATGTATGATCCAGTATTGGTACAGAGGTAATCAGCCAAATATCAGCTTAACGCAGATAGTTAAACTGAGTGTGTGTGTTAGATAATTAACAAAACTGTGCAAATGTTGGAAAAAGTGCTTCATGGTGCATATTGCTACAAATGAAACATCTCTTCTCGAAAAATTAAAACAACTGTATGGTTGGAATGGTCAGCATGACTGCCTGAAAAGCTTTTTTGGGTCTCCGCATGCATGTTGCATGGACAGCTGCGTTGCTTTGCTGGCAGCCCCAGGGCAAGTGCTGTTTGATTAACAAAACATTTTTATTATATGCACATCCAAAAGAATAATCCTCAGAGTCACTATGTGAATGCTTTATGCCATTTTTCCCTCCATAGAGAGTCAGTTTGCAGTGGTGGTTAAGGTGCTGGCCTAGAAACCAGTAGACTGTGGGTTTTAGTCCTGCCTTAGGCATGAAAAAACGCTGGGTAACTTTCGGCCAGTCACTCCCTCTCAGATCAACTCACCTCACAGGGTAGTTATTGTGGGCAAAATAGGAGGAGGAAGAAATTTTTCACCTTGAGTTGTATATTGAAAAAAAGTATATGAATTATATAATAATAATAATTGTTACCGATAGTTGTGTATTTATGTGTCTATGAGTATTTGAAGCTTTTCCAGTAAACCAATTTCTTAAAGTACATTTACTTTGATGCAGTCAGATTAGTTTTGTTAAAGGCTGTAAAGCATTTAAAGTATTTTGCAAGTGAGGGAAATCTGAATATGTTACCCAAAGTAAATGCTTTTTTAAAAAATGTTATATGCGTATTTCAAATTCTTGTGTACTTTTTGCACCAATTTGCTTATATCAACACCATTTAACAGTAGGGGTGTGGGGCGGTTAATATTAATATAAATTAATGTTCACCATATATGTGCTCAGGTTTCAGATCATCCTCTGCGTCCAGTTCACACACCAACCATGAGATCACCATATAGTAGTTCAGGACTCTCTTTGCCAAAGGTATTCAATCAAATATTATGATTAGAAGCTATGTTAAAATCTTCGCCTATTCTTATACAGGTAGTCCTTCACTGATAACCACAGCTGAGCTTGGAATATTGGTCATAAATCATTGCGGTCGTAACTTGAGTCCACATGACTGGACTTGATGTTTTGACCATTTTTACAACAGTCATTAAGCAAATCAGCACAGTAGTTAAGTGAATCATGTGTCACTAAGCGAATCATGTGGTTGTAATTCTGAATCCAGCTTATCCAATGGAACATTTTACCAGAAAATAGCAAAAACAATTGTAAAATATGAACATGTGACACACAGGATGCTGCAACTGATTGTAAAAGGAAACCAGTTACCAAGCACTCAAAATATGACCATGTAACCTTGCATGCGGTGTGGCAGTCATAACTTTGAGGACATAACTTTTTCAAGTCAGTCATAATTTTGAACTTTCGTTAAGTGACCAGTTATAAGTCAAGGACTACCTGTATCTACTTTGTTGATCCTCTATCATTTACTTATGAATAAGGATGCTGTTGTCAGTATCAGTAAGAACTAAACCCGCTTTGGAAGAAACAATTCTATATGTTGTGAGTGTTCAAATATTTAAAAAGGTCAAATCCAACTTAGACAACATTTATTTCCTTATGCCAAATTTGAAAAGATTTGCTGTGTGCTGGACTAAATGTAATGAAAGGAAACAGTTTATATACTTCTTTCATCACATGTCCGTGATTTCTACTTCATTACAGAAATGTAGTAATTATTCTCTATTAGGTCAACATTACAAGGAGCAAAATGCTTTACTGATCATCAAGTGGTCTTGAAAGCTAAAGGAAAAACCCCACATTTGTTTCTGCATAGTTTAATAATAAATATTCTGCCAATGAGTTTTCTGGTACATTAGATATTAATCTACTTGGCTATGAAAAAAAGAAATTTAAAACACAAGGTAACTGTTTTACCTGTTCCTTTTTTCGATAGTGATCCACTGATTTTGAACATTTATTCGATTTTTTAGACTGTTTCTATAAAATACATAAGATGTAAAACTATTATAAAGTTACATACCTAACTTAATAGAGAATGATGATTCTGTTCTCTGAATGGAACCGATTATGATTAAACAAGTATAAGATATAGGAATAGCTTGGAAATTATGAAACTGAAAAATAAACTCTAATTTTATTAGTGCAACAAAACTAAACTATTTATATAATATGCAACAATTTAACAATGATTTTTTATTATCAAAGCGCTTGTCACCTAATCATACTTCTATTTGTTTTACAGCCTAAGGCCCATCAGTTTGTAGTAAAATCCTTTAATACCCCTACCAAATGCAATCAGTGCACATCATTGATGGTTGGGTTAATAAGACAGGGCTGTACCTGTGAAGGTAAGGTCTGGCATCTGTTTGTTTTTACAAAGGATTATATTTATTATATGATAGTAATTACATGTTAATGCCATTTTTTAGCTATGTTACACTTGTGGCAAAAAAAGCAAACAACAGCTAGCTGTTTTAACTACCTTTTGAAGATTCAGAGACAAATTTCCCTAGCTTAGTATAATACACTATAGTTGAATATGTCATAATACTGTTTTAGATTGGTGATTGCATTAGGTGATGCTGAGACAACCAGTGATCTGCAACATCACATTGTATGGTCCTTGGTTCTGGTAATGAAATGTTTTTTTTAAAGTACAGTGAAAAATCTGAGCATCTGTTTCGTTGGCTTCAGTATTGAGAGGGTTTTATGATTGCTGAACCTTGTCTAAAACAAGGCTTTTCAGTAAATGAGCAGCTGGGTCAGCAGAGTGAAATTAAGTGACAATGGAGAAAGGACTTTAACTTTCCCTGTGTAGCAATTTCAGTTGTACTGAAACCATTAGAAGCTTGGAGAATATGATTATATGTACGAAGATGCATATGTTTATAGGACAATAATGTTTATCACCCTGCTTAGGACTCCTAGAAATTTCATGTACTACAACATAGGTGAGAGGGTGGGCTATCCATTTTATCAAACTGAACAAAATATTTTTATAATGAATGTTTCTTTATGGATGTTCATTTTAGCTCAGGAAAGTAGAACTGATGAGAGTGATGTGGATGATATATATGAAGCAACATCTGATTCTGTTAAAAAGTAAAATTTTTGAACAAAAATTCAGTATCTCAGATGAATTAGACAATTAGTTTTATATTCGTTTCTTATCCAAATTTGTAAATTGCCCTTTATAAATTAGCAATTTAAATGTCGCAGAAGTATAAACCTTCATCAGAGCATATATATTTGGAATTTCTGTGAAATGGCTCATTTTGGTTTATATATCACTATGGTTTTAATAGCCCAGAAGGTATTAATGCAGTAAACGTACATGTCTATCTATAACAAATCTGGAATGGAAGTTTACAGTGACATACATTTGCTGCATAACATATAGTAGACACATAGTTCCATTGGCCAAGAAAAATTGACAAGGTTGGTTGTGCTTATTATTGATTTTCATATTATTAAAATAATTATTGCACAATCAACAAGGATAGATGTATATTTTCATTACAAATACTGTCTTTCCTCCCAGTCTGTGGCTTTTCATGTCATGTGACCTGTGCAGACAAAGCACCAGCAGTATGTCCCATCCCACCTGAACAGACAAAAGGTCCTCTAGGGATTGATCCACAGAAAGGAATAGGAACTGCTTATGAAGGGCATGTCCGAGTAAGTCTAAGAAAACCTGTGTTGTTTTTTGTTTACCATTGATATTCATTTTGTGTGTGTGTGTGTGTATGTGTGTCAGCTTCTTCACTGCTCTATTTAAAGGAAGACATGACCATTAAGTCAACTTATTTTTATAGTATAAATGTATATCTGATTGACTTGGTGAATGGTTTCTTGTATAAATGTTGAAAGTACATTCTGCATATTACGCTTAGATGTTAACATTGTTCTCCTGTTTTGATTTTTTGCATTTAATTAAATTAATGTGATTACATTTATTTTAGATCCCTAAGCCAGCTGGAGTGAAGAAAGGCTGGCAGAGAGCCCTGGCTGTTGTTTGTGACTTCAAGCTCTTCCTTTATGATATAGCAGAAGGAAAAGCATCCCAACCCAGTGTGGTAGTTAGTCAGGTTCTTGATATGAGGTAGGAATGGCATGCTTTAATTTAATACCCAAGGCAGCAAGTGTTTCTCTTTTGAGTCTCTGCTGGTATGAATAACATAAAAGTTGATCTATAGCCTATCCCAGTGATGGCGAACCTTTTTTGGCTTGGGTGCCAAAAGGGCGCGCGCGCGTACGATAGCGTGCGTGCGCGTGCCCACACCCATAATGCAATGCCCTCCCCCCGTGCATGCGCACAACCTCAGCACATATGCACAACCCCCGCTGTGCACAGGCCTCACAACGGACTCCTGAAGCCTGGGAAAAGCGAAAAATGGCCAAACGGGCCAAACAGAAGTTTGGAAATGAACTTCCAGTTGGCCTGTTGGCCCGTTTTTCGCTGTCCCCAGGCTGCAGGAGGC
>QLTV01000548.1:612391-628593 GCA_003457575.1 Thermophis baileyi
CAGGAGGGTGGGGGTAGTCCGGATCTCAGGAGGTAACTGGTTCCAGAGGGCCGGGGCAGCCACAAAGAAGGCCCTCCCCCACGGGTCCGCCAGCCGGCACTGTTTAGCTGACGGGACCTGGAGGAGCCCAACCCTGTGGGATCTTACCGGTCGCTGGGAGCTATGTGGTAGAAGGTGGTCTCGAAGATAACCTGGCCCTGAGCCATATAGGGCTTTAAAGGTAATAACCAACACCTTGAATTGTGCCCGGAGACCAATAGGGAGCCAGTGCATCTCGTGGAGAATTGGTGTAATATGCGTGTACATAGGTGCACCCATAACAGCTCGCGCAGCCGCATTCTGGACCAACTGTAGTCTCCGAACACTCTTCAAGGGTAGCCCCACGTAGAGCGTGTTGCAATAATCTAACCGTGAGGTGACAAGGGCATGAGTGACTGTGAGGAAAGCCTCTTGATCCAAGTAGGGTCGCAATTGGTGCACCAGGCGAACCTGTGCAAAGGTTCCCCTAGCTACAGCTGCCAGGTGTTGCTCTAATTTTAGCTGTGAGTCTAGGAGGACACCCAAATTGCGAGCCTGTTCTGAGTTGGACAATTCCCCCCACAGAACCAGGGATGGACAGTCGACATAGTCTTTGGGAAGGCTAGAGGGGCCTTCAGGAAAGCCTTGCTGCAGAAGAAATGGGCCGAGGTGTGCGAGGCCTGGCTGCAACTGTCCAAAGCCGAAGAAGTTCCTGAAAACCTCTGACAGCGAAAAGGAGGCTGGGGGTGAGCACACAAGTGAACTTCTGGTTGGGCCGTTTTCGCCATCTCCAGGCCTTAGGAGGCTTTCCTGAAGCTTGGGGAGAGCGAAAATGGCCGAAAAGGAGGCCGAAAATCAGCTGGCCAGCGTGCGCATGCGCTGGAGCTGACATAGGGCAACGCCTCCCGTGCCCTCAGATATGGCACGTGTGCCATAGGTTCGCCATCACTGGCCTATCCCTTTTTGATAAGCTTAGAAGAAGCTTATGTACTTAGAAGAACATCAGCAGTAGCTATGGTATAGTTTGGAAATATTATTGAGCTTTAATTATGGTGGAAAATTATGGAAGTAGAAGCTGAAGTTTTAAAATGATAGCGATTGTTGCTTCAGGTAAAGAATCATATCTCTCTTTAAATGGATTTATTATTAGTGTATATTCACAATTGGTCAGTAGGACTTCTTTTTAAACACTTGCTAATTACACCTGGATAAAGTGGTGCTTAAAAGTTTGTGAACCTTTTTGAAATTTCAGTATTTCTACATAAATATGACCTAAAATGTGATCTATTCTCCACACAAATCCAAAAACTAGAAGAAAAGAACCCAATTAAACAAATGAGTCTTAAATATTAACTTGTTCATTGGATTATTGTGGAAAATGATCCAAAACCACATATTTTGGGGGAAGGATGTAAACCTTTGCTTTTAGTAACTGATGTGAAATCCTTGGGCAGCAATAATTTCAACTAAACATTTTTGATAACTGTTAATCAATAGAAGAGAATGTACTGTACGTAGCTCAGGGCTGAACCGTGGAGTCGTTAGTGCTCTCTGAGCTCAGTTGTTTGTTTTCAGATTGTTTATTACCTGGCTAACTAACTGGTGTGCATTGAATCAGTGCATCATTAGTGCATTAACATCTGCAAGCAAGCAACCAAGCTCAGAGAGCGCCATAGACCCCATAAGTGTTGATCAGTCCTGCGTATTTGTTTGGAGACATTTAGCCCATTTCTCCTACTAGAGGATTTAGTGTGCTTCCTCTCATTAACTGCCTTCCTGAGGTCCTTCTACAACATTTCTACAGAATTAAGGTCAGGAGTTGGACTTGGCCATTACAAAACATTAAATTTCTTCTGCTTTAACCATTCTTTGTGTCTATGACTTGTATGTTTTAGATCATTTTGCTACATGACTCACTTTCTCTTGAACTTTAATTCATGGACAGATATTCTGATATTTTCCTGGCACAATTAGGTCCATCAATAATGGCAAGTCATCCTGTCCAGAGGCAGCAAAACAGGCCCAAATCATGATATTGCCACTACCGTGATTTTTTAGATGGGATACGGTTCTTATGCTGGAATGCAGTGTTTGCCTTTCACCAAATGTAATGCTTTTCATTCAAGCCTCAAAATTTTATTTTGATCTCATCTGTCCACAAAACATACTTCTAATATCTTTCTGGCTTATCCACATGATCTTTTGCAAATTGTTGTAGGGGGCAGCAATATTCTTTCAGAAAAGTAGTGACTTTCTCCTTGCAACCTTTCCATGCGCACCATTGTTGTTCACTGTTTTCCTAATAGTGGTTTCCTGACTTCTGACATTCACAAATGCAAGATAGGCCTTTGGTTCCTTAGACATTACCCTGGTGTGGTTTTAGTTGCTTGGTCACTCCTGAGAGGGTAACTCTCTGAGAGGGTTGAATTGCCTCCATTTGTGCACAATCTGCCTGATAGTGGACTAGAGGGTCTTAACCAGTAGTGGGTTCTAAAACCTGTTGCTACCGGTTCGCTTGCGCGCGCTCGCAGAGGCGTCCCGGGCAGGTGGGCGGAGCCTCCCGCCGCCACCGCTACCGATTCTAAGAACCAGGCCGAACCGGGAGCAACCCACTGCTGGTCTTAACTCCTTGTAATAGTTTTGTAACCTTTTCCAGCCTGCTGAGCATCAACAACTGTTTTTCAGGAGTCCTCAGAAATCTCCTTTGTTTGAGCAATAACTCACATTTCCACATAGCTGAATTGTGAAGATCAGACTTTGGTAGCAAGCACTCAGAATTCTCTTATTTAAATAAGGCAGGACCTTCCACTCTCACAGCCGTCATCCCATTGGCTATAACACCTGATTATAATTTTCTCTTCAAATGAACTAATATTCCTAAAGATTCACATACTTTTGCCACAACAAATATATCACTTTGGATTTTTTTTCTGCAATAAATAAATGAATGTATATATTTCTTGATTTGTTTGTTTAATTGGGTTTTCTGTATCTAATTTTAGGTGTTGCATGGAGAACAGATCATATTTTAGGTCATGGGCAGCTATAGAAATATGATGAATAAATAGATAATAAATAAAATTCTAAAGACTTAAATAAATTTTAGGAGTTAAAGAATTATAGAGTTGTTGCAAATAAAATTTCAGAGTAAGAGCTCAGCTATCTTCAAGATAATAAAATTGATTGTGTAGTCTTTGGTGATGGGGATATAAGTATAGCAATATTATTTTGAAATTTTCTTTTAAATGTAAATAAAAGTTTATCAGAATTTTCTGTTGTGACACTTCGAGGGGGCTATTACTTGATTTATCTTTCAGTCTTACATTTTGCCCCCTTATACCAATAGAAAAACAATTTGACAAATGGATAGCAAACATTTATATGAAGAAATTATTTGGTACAGATATTGAGTGAATGTAATGTACTTTTATGGTGAGCTAAATATAAAACGTAATTACAGCTCTATGTTGTGCTAATATGATTTTCTTCCAGAATAGAGGTTCTTAATTGAGGTCATGGGTTGCTTGGGGGAGTCTGTGGATTGATTTCAGGGAGTCTATGATCTTGAAGCAGAATTTTTTTCCCCAGTAATTTCTAACTTGTCTTATTTATTTAATGGATTAATAAAGAAAAACATATATATGTTACATATTTATCATTTTGAATATTTTGATAACTGTATTTGAGCATAATTAATTTCTTTTGTAAAACAATTTGTATCGTGTTTATTTTATAATTTAGATACATTTTTCTGAGAAGTCCATAGCCTGATTCTCAAAGAGGTCCATTAGAGAGGGGTTAAGAAACTCTGCTCTAGAATGTGAATAGTTACTGTTCAAATGTAATAATCTCTCACTAATGTCTTTATAAAAGGGATGAAGAATTCTCAGTGTGTTCTGTTCTGGCTTCTGATGTCATCCATGCAAACCGAAAAGATATTCCCTGTATTTTTAGGGTAAGTAATACCCTATTACAGTTGCAAGGGAAGGGGGGGGGTGTCTCCTCAACAGGTTCCGGGTTGGAGTTGCCTTATTTTCCATGGATCTCCAATGCTTGGCTTTGCCTGCCAGCGTCCACTCCCCCTCTACAGCCCAAGTGGTTGGATTCACACGACATGTGAAGCTGGGCAGGAGAGCACGGATAGATAGATAGATAGATGGAGGGAGGGAGGGAGGGATAGAGAGAGATAGATGGATAGATAGATAGATAGATAGATAGATAGATAGATAGATAGATAGATAGATAGATAGATAGATAGATAGATAATGAGACAGACAGACAGAGAGAGAGAGAGAGACAGAGAAATAGAGAGAGAATGAGACAGACAGAGAGAGAAAGAAAGACAGAGAGACAGAGAGACAGAGAGAGAGAAAGAGAGAGAGACAGATACCTGTTTCCCACAGAAAAGAAAACACCGGGAGCCACAAAACCTGGGTAGGCGTGACGGGGGGGTGTCATGTGACTGGGTGGGAGTGAGTGACGATGAGTTGGCCACGCCCACCCAGGTTTTGTGGCTCCCAGTGTTTTCTGTGGGAAATGGGTCCAAATGGCTCTTTGAGTGTTTAAGGTTGCAGACCCCTGACCTAACTACTGTTGCGACATGCAACTGTAAAGGGTAGGCTTCATTATGGTCATATCTCAAAGACTACCTGTATACAAATTAATACCTATTTTTAAAATCAGATTTTATTCATAGTTTTATCCTGTCCATTTTGTCTTCGTTACGATTCTTTTACAGAGACTGATACTCATAATTTCATCACTGAGTAAACAGTGATTTGAATTGGGGTCATTTACTATGCATTTTTTTAATGCCTCACTAGCTTTCATTGGGCTTTTATAATTTATATTTGATGTTGGCTTCTTCATTTATTTACTACATACTGTAAATAGTTACATTGAGGGAATCTTTTGAATACGTTGAATAAATATATTTATTCAATAAATAAATTACATTGTTATTTATCAAAGAATCTCATTTTTTAGTTACACATATCTGTGACATTTCCAGGTTTCAGCTTCTCAGCTATTAGCATCAAGTAATAAGTGCTCAGTCCTGATCCTAGCTGACAGTGAAAATGAAAAGAGTAAATGGGTAGGAGTCTTAAACGAATTACATAGGATCTTAAAGAAGAACAAGCTCAAAGATCGCTCAGTCTACGCTCCCAAAGAAGCATATGATAGTACCTTACCCCTTATTAAAACTAGCCAAGCAGCAGCAATTATAGGTATGTATTTTTAAAGACATTTTACAGATTTCTTGTTTTAACTATGAAGTTTTAATTCATAATTGGATTTTGAAGCAGTGTACCACAATTGCCTGGAAGGAATTTGGCTCTGAATTTAAGAAAAGATGGGAGAAAATCATAAACACAAAAATAAAGTTAATCTAGAATTACTAAATCCAGTGAAATCTGCCCGTCCCCCTAACAAATGTGATACACGCTCAATATGCACTCTCTCACACACACACACACAGATCTTCCACAAGTCTTGTTCTAAAAAAAGACAGGCCAAGGACAAAAAAGTAAATCCATATTAATTGAATTAATAACGAATACAGTGGTACCTTGGTACTCATCGTTAATTGGTTCCGGAAGGCGTGATGAGTACCAAAAACGATGAGTACCAAACAGATTTTTCCCATATGGAATAATGTAGTCAGTCACAAGGCAGCCAACAAGTTCTAGTTTGTGCATTGAGTACCAAACAAACAATGAGTACTGGGACAAAATTTTCATGTCAAAATGAGCTGAGTACCAAATTTGAATGAGTTTCAAAGCAGTTGAATACCAGGGTACCACTGTATTAAAATGGATTGCCTGTAAAATATAATATTCCATTTTAACACATGATTTCCCATCTACATATATAAACCATGTTTTCTGTGCATTCAGACGCACAGCCCTCCCTTCTTCCAACAGGTACTAAAAAAAAAAAAAGAATGGAGATGCACTGAGGAAAATATACAGTATTAGGAAGGGAACCATAAGGGAAAATATAACAGTATGGCTAAGAAAAACATGGAAGAAGTATTTGACTAGTGAGGAAAGAAAAGAGAGAAGCTCTTTTTAGGACTTTCAAAAATATTTAAATTCATCAAGCAGCATCCCCTCCAAAACACCTGGTAATCTTCAGAGACCTTTTTGCTCAGCAAATGTTAAAATTATCCTCCACACGTTTACAAATATTTGGAGAAAAAAAATCTTGTGTTCTTGTCAGATAGGTATGATAATATAACCTCACAAGCCTTTGTATTAAATATTTTGTAAAAAGGAAATAAAATAGAGTCCTCGACTTAGAGTTACATCACTGCAAAAAGTGACTTATGACCATTTTTCCCACATACGACCATTGCAGCATCTTCATGGTCATGTGACCAAAATTTGGATGGTTAACTGGTTCACATTTATGGTGGTTGCAGTGGATCATGTGAACAATCTTTGCGACCTTCTGACAAGCAGAGTTAATGGGGAAGCCAGATTCACTTAACAGTCGGGTTATTAACGTAACAACTGCAATGATTCACTTAACAACTGTGGCAAGAAAAGTCATAAAATAGGACAAAACTCACTTAACAAATGTCTCAGTAACATAAATTTTGGGCTCAATTATGGTCGTAAGTCGAGGACTATCTGTATAAGACTAACAAAATAAATCTATGCTTATCTCTCTCAGAATTAAATTAGGTTTGCTTCTAGGTAAATGGGCAACCTGATGTATTAGATTTCAATTCCTGTCGGTCCTAAGCAAAGTGTCCAATAATAAACAAGCATTGGAGCTTAAAATATTGGGAAGGTATCTGGTTACCAGTCCATATAGACTAAATGGCCAAGATAACATATCTAATGGAAAACTGGTAGTTTATGGAGTGGAATAAAAATAAAGATGATGAGAGGTATTGTGAATTACAAAACTGTTTAATATGATAAAAAATGGAAAGCAAAATGGAAAATAATTTATGAGTCAAATAGCAATAGCACTTAGACTTATATACCGCTTTACAGTGCTTTACAGCCCTCTCTAAGCGGTTCACAGAGTCAGCATATTGCCCCCAACAATCTGGGTCCTCATTTTACCCACCTCGGAAGGATGGAAGGCTGAGTCAACCTTGAGCCGGTGAGATTTGAACCGCCGAACTGCAGATAGCAGTCAGCTGAAATAGCCTGCAGTACTGCACTCTAACCACTGCGCCACCTCGGCTCTTTAGAAATGAATTCTAAAATGCTTGGAAATTGTATTTTTCTTTGATCTGTAAATGTGTACACTAGTTAAAATTGTGTATTAATTTTCTATTAGTCATTTTTACCTTTCACCTACTTTGAATTTTGAATATTTATGTTGTTTAGTTATTACAGAAATCCCAAGAGATTTTTTTATTCATTTTCATTTAAAGGCAAAATGAAACAACAATGGTATCATTACACTTACCCTGTTTCGCCCAAAATAAGACATCCCCTGATAATAAGCCCAATCGGGCTTTTGAGTGCATGGCAATAAGGCCAAGCGCTTATTTCAGGGTTCAAAAAAATATAAGACAGGGTCTTATTTTCGGGGAAACACGGTAATATTAAATTAGCTTCAGCTATCCTAGCATCTGATACTTGTTTTTTCTTACACAATGTGTATTTCAATTTTTTTTCTTTTTCATTATTAACTGTTTCAGATCATGAACGAATAGCTTTGGGCAATGAAGAAGGGTTATTTGTTGTTCATGTTACAAAGGATGGTAAGAATATTAGATTTATATTGGAAAAGTGAAAATTCAAATAAGATATACTTTTTATTTCATTCAGTGTAGCCTAATAGTTAAGTTATTTGATTAATACTAGGGAGGCTCAGATTCAAGTCCACCCTCAGCAAAGGAAACCTACTCAGTGACTTTGAGAAAGTAATTTCTGATTACTGATATTTTTGTGGTGGACATTCAGCAAATCCATTTTCCCCAGTAGGCATTTTTGCAGAAATTGACAAAAAACATTGCAAATCACAGTCATGTGACCATGGGATGCTGCAAATGGCCATAAAGATGAGCCAGTTGCCAATCATTCCAAATGTAATTCCATCGTAACTTCAAAAACAAGTCATAAATAGTTCTGAAGATACCTGTTATAATTTCCAACGGTCAGTAAGGAAATGGTCGTAAGTTGAGGACTACCTGTACTTAGGAACTCTTCAGTCTGTGGTATGTCAGAAGATTGGAACTCTAGTTTTGCCTTTATTTGTTTATTTATTCAGTATATATGGACACCCATTTCAAGCATATGGGCAGCTGACAAATATTATTGCTGGTTTTTTTTTTTAAATGAGGAATGGAATGGTGCTTAATATGAATATTTCATTTCTAATTGTGTTTAATCATTTCATCTAAAATAATTAAACACAATTAGAAATGAAATATTCAAAACACATAGATAAAACCAAGTGTAACTTATCCAATTCTGTAATAGCAGGCATAAACTCTCTAAATATAATATGGTTTTGTTTGGCAGTGGATAGATGACATAATATTAATAGGTACTATATAGAACAGGGGTGTCAAACTCAATTTCATTGAGGGCCACATCAGGGTTGTGTTTGACCTGGGGGGGCATGGCCAGCTCAACGTGTCGGGGGCACCTGTGGTGGCCTGAGTGCTCTGCCAGCGAAAATGGGCTCCCAATCTCCGTTTTCGACTGGGACGGCCTCCTGCAACCCTCTGCCAGCAAAAATGGAGCTCAGGAGGGCAGCGTGCCTCACAGGCCAGATCTAAGCACCCCACGGGTTGGATCTGGCCTGCGGGCCTTGAGTTTGACACCCCTGATATAGAACATAGAAACACAGCATCCACAAGGAAGGGAAGGGAGGCAGTGTAAAGAATGTAGAATTAACTTTGGGAAAAGAAGGTACAAACTTCCTTTTTGAGGACACTTGAATAACTCCTATTCAAAGGTGATTACCCTGATAGAAAAAAAAAGTCAAAGGCAAACTTTTGAAAATGCAAATGGGATACAATGATTCTTAGAAGAAATTATTAGTACAAAAAGCAGTTTAGAAAAGCAAGTTTATACTTTTTATTCCAGAAAAACCAAAGAGATTTAATAAGCAAGATGAATACTATAGCCTTGAGCACACACTTTATATTTCAAGATAATTTCTTGCAACCTTTTATTTTTTGCAGAGATAATTCGTGTTGGTGACAATAAGAAAGTTCATCAGATTGAGCTCATCCCAAATGAACAACTTATTGCGGTGATTTCGGGACGAAACCGTCATGTACGACTATTTCCTATGACAGCTCTGGATGGTCGAGAGATTGATTTTTATAAACTGGCAGAAACTAAAGGTTGCCAGACCATAGTTTCTGGACAAGTGCGCCATGGAGCCCTTACTTGCCTGTGTGTAGCAATGAAAAGACAGGTCCTGTGTTACGAGTTAAATCATAGCAAAACACGCCATAAAAAAATAAAAGAAATCCAAGTGGCTGGGAATGTCCAGTGGATGGCTGTCTTTAGTGAACGGCTTTGTGTTGGCTACCAGTCAGGATACTTAAAGTACCCTTTGTATGGAGAAGGAAATCCACAGAGTTTGCTTCATCCAGATGATCACACACTGTCGTTCATTACACAGCAGCCAACTGATGCCATCTGTGCTGTTGAAATCTCAAATAAAGAATACCTGCTGTGTTTTAGCAGTGTAGGGATTTATGTGGACTGTCAGGGTCGAAGATCTAGACAACAAGAACTAATGTGGCCTGCAACTCCTTCTTCTTCCTGTAAGTTTCTGCCATTACATTAATTAAGTAAAGGATTGTTTTTCCTCATGGCTTGATGGATGTCCACAGAATTTGAATAACGCTGTATAATTAATCAGTTAATAAGTTGTAGGAGATGTGATGCTGAAATATCAATAACTTTCTAACTATGTGCTATGATGATAATCCATTTGGTATAATATTGTGATGTTATAGCTCTATCCCCTCTTTCCTTCTTACCCATTTATTTTTTCTTCATTTATTTTTTAGCACTAATATTATTTGGCAAACCATTATGACTTTCCGTCTAAAGAAGAATCAGATTTTGAAATAAGTCTCTGCTTTGGAGGCACCATGGTTGCCTCCAAAGTTCATGGGAACTATTATATATTGCTTCTAGAATTAATGCAAGGAAAGTCCTATTGATTTAACTAACTATAGTTACCACAGTTGAAGCTCTCAGTATGGTTAGTGATAAAAGAGCATACTTAATAAATAGCCACTGGTGGTAGAGGTGTTTTGCTAATAGGAAGATGCTAGAAGTTGCGGTATTAAATAATACTGCATTTCCTCAATTCTTCAAAAAATATTCATAACCTCAGAAAAACATCCCTTTGAATATGTATGTTTATATGTGTGCACATGCATGTGTGTGTATGTATATACTACACATGCACATACAAACACTCCATTACTATTATGTCAGTCTACATCAGAAGAATTTGATTTATTTTGTTAATTGCTCATTTCTAAATGATTACTGGTTATACATAATTTCAATGTCTTGGTAACTGAGGGAATATTGGACTAGCAAATACATTATTAATATTTAATACTGTTTTATTTCTCAGCTTGGTTAATGGTTTATTTTTTCCAAAAGCTTCATTTTAACCTTTAATGTGGCTATTCATATAATGTGAACATAGTGAGTGACAGTAGGGTTCTCATTGCTTATTTTCAATAAATATTAAACAGATAGGTAAACACCAATAAAAAAACTAGGCTTATTTTTAACCGTAGAAAATGTACTTCTAAATAAACTACAAGAAATATATACTGAAAATTGACTTCCTTACCTTTCAGTTTTCAACCCAATCCAACGTATGTCCGTAAGGCATTATCCAGACATATATCTGTGTTTCTTTCTAGGTTACAATGCACCATATCTCTCAGTTTATAGTGAAAATGCAGTTGATATATTTGATGTGAACTCAATGGAGTGGATTCAGACCATCCCCCTCAAGAAGGTAACTAATGAATTATACAGTAAATTAAACAGTTTGGATAGGTTGTTCATAATATAAATTAAAACACATATTGAGTTCCATCTGGATTAAAATATTCTTCTGATAAACTAGGAAGGGGGACACCCACCCACCTTCAGGTCTGCGATGGAAACTAATTAGGTATGAAGCAACTACTCACTGAAGCTGCTATCAGAGTGCTGTCTTTGTTGCAATAAAAAGAAGGGAGATCTTTCAAGCACTTTGAATTTTTAGAGAAAAGACACTTTAAACAATACAATACATACATTCCTATTAAATGTTTTTAGCATTTCGTCAGAAGGAGTTTGGTACATTTTTTGCCTAATATTTTTTTTATGAAAAGAATATTTTTTGGTGAGCTGCAGCTCACTTCATCAGTGAGTGGTTAAACTGATGTAGGACTTCAGTTGGAGAAAAGAGGAGGTGAGAAAAGGAAGAGAAAACAAGTTGGTTGTGCAGGTGCAGGGCAGAGACAGATTACAACTATCTTATCAGTTAACAATTGTGATGTTTAAAACCCCACTTTTTTTAAATCCACCTACCAGAGTCCTCCTGAATTTTTGCCTTTGTGATATTCATGTATGATGTATACAAATTTATACTATTTCACATTTTCTTCATATCTTTTTACCTTTTTTTTAAAAAAACTTTTTGTAGGTACGTCCTTTGAACACAGAAGGGTCGCTAAATGTCCTAGGACTAGAAACTGTTAGATTAATCTATTTCAAAAATAAGATGGCAGGTAAGTAAAAAAAAAGACTGCTATCTACATTGATTACTGTTCATTCAAGACACTAATAGAATGCTGATGCACTGAATGCAATCCAAGTACCGTAGCTTTTCCTCAGAAGCATTTCAACATTAAATTTGTAAATGCTGCAGTTCCCAAGGTTTTAAATATAATTTTTCAATAGAAAAATAGAATAAAAATATTTTCAAAATATTTCTATATTTTCAAATAGACTATCTTAGTCTATTTGAAGTAGGAACCAGTTACTCTATTTAGATGTCTCATATTTCTAGCACTTCAGCATAATTTTAAGTCTATTACAGGGAGTCCTTGATTTACGACTGTAATGGAGTCTGGAATTTCCATCATAAATCATGATGGTCATAAATTGAGGCACTCAAGTGACCAAACATAATTTTAATGTATTTATTTTTTGCAGTAGTTGTCAAGCAAACGCCACTATTGTTAAACAAATCAATGCATTCCTATCAATGTTTTGCCAGAAACTGGCAAAAACAAATTGCAGTCACATGACCATGGAACGCTGCAATTGGCCATAAAGGTGAGCCACTTGCCAAGAGCCCAAAATCCAATAATGTGATTGCAGGGGTTTGTGCAGCTGTTTGAACTCTGGAACCAGATAATAAGAAGTACTGGTAGCTTTTGGCAAGTCTATCATAATGGTCATGAGCAACTGGTCATAAGTCATGTCAAAGACTATCAGTATATTTTGTACTGATTTTGTTACCCTTGAGTTTATAGCATTGTAGAGTTCCACTCAGAATGCTCCCATTGACAGAAGGGGACAATTATTTCAAATTCTTCCTTATAGTAGTAAGTAGTAATTCATTCTTGTTTTTTCTTGCCACTTCGCAGTAAGTGAACGATAGGCAATGTTTCAGTTAGCACCACAGAAGTTTCAGCAGGCAAATCTGGTAGTTAAAGGCTATGCAAGAAATATTGCTTGAGTAAACTTCTCTGTCTCAGTCTCCTAGAAAAACTTTCCTATTTATTTTATTATTTATTTATTTTATAAAATTTATATGCCGCCCAACTCCCGAAGGACTCTGGGCAGCTTACATCATAAAAAAAATAAAACATATAAAAACAAAAAAAAAACAAAAAAAATTCTATATTTAAAATAAAACATTCGGACAACCATGCATGGGCCAATCAGAACAACTATTGGCCCCAGGCCTGCCGGAAAAGCCAGGTCTTAACGGCTTTACGGAAGGCCAGTAAGGTGGGCGTAGTACGGATCTCGGGGGGAAGTTGGTTCCACAGAGTCGGAGCGGCTACAGAGAAGGCCCTCCCCCGCGGTCCCGCCAGCCGGCACTGTCTGGCCGACGGGACCTGAAGAAGGCCAACCCTGTGCGACCTCACTGGTCGATGGGAGGAATGTGGCATAAGGCGGTCACGCAGATAAACTGGTCCTGAGCCATGTAGTGCTTTAAAGGTAACAACCAACACCTTGAATTGTGACCGCAGCGCAATCGGCAACCAATGCAGCTCGCGAAGGCTGGCATTTGTGTGGGTGTACCTTGGCACACCCATGACTGCTCGCGCAGCTGCATTCTGGACCAGTTGTAGTCTCCGGACACTCTTCAAGGGTAGCCCTATGTAGAGCGCATTGCAATAGTCAAGCCGTGAGGTGATAAGGGCATGAGTGACTGTGAGCAGAGCCTCCTGATCTAAATAGGGCCGCAATTGGTGCACAAGACGTACCTGTGCAAAGGTCCCCCTGGCCACTGCTGTCAGGTGTTGATCTAATCTCAGCTGTGAGTCCAGGAGGACACCCAAATTGCGAACCCGTTCTGAGGGGATTAAGTTTTCTCCCCCCAGAACCACGGAAGGACGATCAATCTGGTCCTTCGGAGGTAGTATCCACATCCACTCGGTCTTATCTGGGTTTAGCTTGAGTCTGTTAACTCCCATCCAGACCCTTACATCGTCCAGGCACCGGTCTATTGTTTTATTTTATAATTTCTAAAAATAAACATTTCTAAATTACCCATTTATTTTATATAACATGCCAAATATTTTTTGTATATCACATCTACTTTAAGCATGAAGATTAACTCCACATTAGATGCAAACAGGAAGTAGAACTAAGCACAGAAGTGGAAAGTTTTACCTTAGCCTTACATATTGTTTCAATAATTCCCATCACCACCATCTCCCAGTCTTTGTCTCAGAACAAGATAATTTTATCTCTGAATTTACAGATGTACAAGTTGCGTAGTAACTATTTGGGGTGCAGAAAAAGTCATTTCTTTCAAAGTCAGGATTCTCTGTTTCCCCCCCCCCCCCAAGCCTCTAAATGAATGTTTGCAGATAACATATACTTAGTATAAGCTTAGAGCCATAACATTATACTAGGTATTTCTATTTTTTCCATTGTTTTAGCATTAGCAGTTGTACCTAATTTAGAAAAGTTTTCTATAGCTAACCGTCTGCAGTGGGAAAAAAGTGATCCTGCTTGGATTTTTATGTTTCTCTTAGAGGGTGATGAGTTGGTGGTTCCTGAGACATCAGATAACAGTCGAAAGCAAATGGTCCGAAATATTAATAATAAACGGCGCTACTCATTCCGAGTGCCTGAGGAAGAGAGAATGCAGCAGAGAAGGTCGGTATTCAACCTGTACTTGTCTTCTGTCCATGCTTGTAGGCCGTGAAGACTGTTGTGTCCCGTCATTGTATTTTTTTTTTCCTTTGATTGTTAGAAAAAAAAATGGATTTCTGGTCAATGCGTTCAAACATTTGTCTTTTCTGTTATATAGTATGCTTTACTTACATTATGTATAACCCAATACTTAAATTTATTTTAATTTAAATATCAATGCAAAAGAACTATTGTAAATTGGAATGCATGTCTCCAACTACTGTACATAAGTACATTTGTGTGTGCATGTGTGTATATACTGTATATATGACTGATAATAAAGTTTTACAAAAGAAATTTATATTGCTAATTATGCATATATTGTCCAGTTTTGATATTCTATTTTTTACACAATTCCTATCTGATTCTCTGTAATATTTCCCAGTGCTCTGATGATAACAATTATTTTTCAAATTTTGTGTAGTTTTCAGGCAGCAAAAGGGTCACCTTGCAAGATAGCACTCAGACTATATGAAAATATTCAGAAAGGATTCTGATTTTTAAGAAAATACTTTCAAGAAATATGGAGTTAATATTTCAGCATTTCTCACATATAGGCTGTGCTGTTAAAAGTTTGTATATAATTATGGGAAAACAGGGAAATAATTGAACTTGCTTGTTCTCAAATCAGCCTTTTTTTCCACTGCTGTTGAGGCTTTTTTTAGACCTATTTATGACATAATCCATGATTAGAACCAGTTTCATGCTGTCAGGTTTTCTAAAATGCTGGAAACTCTAAAGAATTTTCCTTTGTATCCTACAACACATTGGCAAATTTCTCTAAAGCTCTTTAAATTATTGTAAGAGTAAAATGCGAAGAGTAGTGCTATATTCTTCTAATCCTTTTCTTTTCTTCTATCCTTCATCTCTGCTTCCATCTTTGCAGCATCCGACCATCACTGAGCCCACTTCTACATCTTTTCTTGAATGTTGTCTCAACTCCCTCTCGTAGTGCACTCTGAGACCCAGTAACCATTTGGACTTTTTATGAACATGGGCTGTTAAGCTTTTAAGCCAAACCTCTGTTCTTCCTGACCTTTTCCCTTCCATCAAGCTAACAGCTGAGATAGAATCAGTATCAGAATTTAAAGTACTTTTCTTTTAAAATTTAGCCAAATATTTGGCTATTTGATTTCTGTTGTGGAATAATTTATATGACTAGTATATATTTACTCTCTGTGTTTACAAATAGCCACTTCAACATACAATATCTGAATATTTTCTTTTACAGAGAGATGCTGCGAGATCCAGAAATGAGAAATAAATTAATTTCTCACCCAACTAACTTTAACCATATAGCACACATGGGCCCAGGAGATGGTATACAGATCCTCAAAGACCTGCCCATGGTAAGTAAGCACAGCCTGGTGTACTGTATAACAAAAGCGAAATGAATTTGTCTGAAATAAAATAAAAATAAAATGTATTGATTTTCTGTCCTATCATAATCTCACAACTCACAGCAATTTACATACAGTTGCAAGAAAAAGTATGTGAACCCCTTGGGATTACGTGGAGTTTTCAATGAATTGGTCATAAAATGTGCTCTGAACGTCATCTAAGTCACAACAATAGAAAAACACAGTCTGCTTAACATAATACTACACAAACATTAGATGTTGCCATGGTTTAATTGAACATAACATGTAAACATTCACAGTGCAGGGAGGAAAAAGTATGTGAGCCCCTAGCCTAATGACTTCTCCAAGAGCTAATTGGAGCCAGGAGTGAGCCAACTTTGACTCCAATCAGTGTGATGATATTGGATGTGTTGCTGACAGCTGTCCTGCCCTT